>OZ005650.1:272138039-272458957 GCA_963930645.1 Salticus scenicus
CTGCACAGAATTTCATACAAGTTGGTATGTAGTTGCACCTTGACATAAATTAGTGCCTATCAACTTTTGGTAAAAATTGTCGTACAGGTTGCGTTGCCATCCAGCTTTTTCTAAATTTTTAACATGGTGATATAGGACAAAATTTTGTATAAATGTGCATAAAAAGAATTATTTTTTAGTAATCATTATGAAATTTACAAGAATTATTTATAATAGAGATAGTCAACTGGGAAAAAAATTTTGTATGTGTACGAGCCTCGCCCTCCCCCCCCCCCTGGGGGGGACGTCCCCCCTCGAGGGGAGTAAATTTTCAAGATGGGTATCTTTCGAAAGGTCTCGTCAATGCCTTTAAAACGAATGGTTGAACTAAATCTGTGATAATTTAAAACAAAGTTATCGATTTTTTTACTTTTAACAAAACAAAACTTAGAAAAAAATCTTTTTTTTTTTTTTTTAAATTGAAATTTAACCAAATTTGGTATTTAGTTGGCCCCTGACATAAACTGGTGCTGATTAGATTTGGGGATCAATCGCTCAACAGGTGGCGCTGTGATCGTATTTTTTCTAAATTTTTAACATGGCAGTATAGGACAAAATTCCGTATAAATGTACATAATGAGAGTTATTCTTAACCTGTGATTGTAAAATTAATATGAATTATTGATAATAGTAGTAGTTAATTAGTAAAAAAAAATTGTGCATGTGGGGGCATCGCTTCCCCCGAAGTACTCCGGGGGGGGGGGTAAATTTTCGAGATGGGTATCTTTCGAAAGGTCTTGTCAATACCGTGAAAACGAATGGTTGAACTATAAATATGTGATAATTTAAAACAAAGTTATCGATTTTTTTTTTTTTTTTTTTTACTTTTAACAAAAAAAAACCTTTGAAAAAAAACTTTTTTTTTTTTTTTCCTTATTGTTGAGTGAATTTGTGTAGGAAAATATAGAAGAAAGTCTTGTGGTGGCCACAACATACTAGTTTTACTTAAATTTTATTTTATGCTTTTTAGTAAAAAAAAAACTTCTAAAGAATGAGTCAAAGGATACTGTGTAGACTTTGAAAGATTTTCTTTTATCAATTGACACCTTTTCTATTAATTATCTGCAAAAATTAACACATCGAACCCACGACACGCTCTAACCAAAAATCAAAGAACAGTAAAGAAAAGTGATAGAACATACTAAAAGTTTCTAACAAATACTTGTACAAAAGAATATTGTCCTCGAATGCTTTTTAAAGTATTTTGAATATTTAAAATATTTCATCTCTTGCAAAGTGAAATATTTATATTTTCCTTTAAATATTTACATTTTTGTTTCAACAATTTTCTAATTGTTGAAACTTTTATTTTTTTATAGCATGTCCTTGCAAGATGTTTTTCTAGCATTTTTTTTTTTTTTTTTTTAATTAAATTTTATTTCGTGCATTTTAGTAACTAAAAAAAGCTTCTTAAAAAATTAATCAAAATTTTTTAGGTTAGTGTGTAGACAACGAAGAATCTTTATTTTATCATTTGCCATTTTTCCTATTAATTATCAACATGATGTTTTATTCAATTGAACTAACAAGCGACAAAAAAGGTAATCATTTACGCTAAAATAGTGGTGTTTTTTTTTTTTTTCATTGTAATACGAAGACACGATGATAAAGTCAAATTTCAATAAAAAGCTTCTAAACAAAATATTTATTTATGTATTGTTTCACTTAAAACTTTTTATTTTGTGCTTTTATTTATAATATCTAGAATATTTTGTGATTTTTAAAATCTTTAAAAAAAAAAAAAAAACTTCTTGAAAAAACTCTACAAAAATTCTTAGGATACTGTGTAGTCAACGAAAAATTTTCTTTTATCAATTGACACCTTTTCTACTAATTATCTGCTAAAATTAACACACCGGAACTTCGGGGATCGAACTCTCGACTACCGCGTTATTAACTTCACGTTCTAACCAACTAAACCAAGGAGCAACAAACGGAACAGCTTATATTTACTTTAAAATGGAGATGCCTTGTTTATTAGCGTGACACGAAGACGCGATGACAAAATCAATTCATATAAAAAGCTTCTAATATTTCACAATCTCAAAACTGGGTCAAATTATAGGACATATAGGGTGTAAGCACCCCCTAAGAAGCGATTTTACAAAATTCACTCCAGAAGGGGAGCAAGGAGGGCAGAACGTGATTTCATAAATTCCTCCATATTTACATGAAATAAAACAGATATTAGTAAAATTTTTGCTTTAAAATATAGCTAACACAAACACCTAAAAACATATTTCTGAAATTTTAGAAATTCGTCCCTCAAGGAGGAAGAGGCAAAGCGCGATTTCACATAACCCTTCATATCTCAAACAAAAAGACAGATATATTCAAAAGACTTTTGCTTTAAAATATAGCAAATACAAATATCTAAAAACCAATTTCTGGAATTTTAGAAATTTAGTCCCCAAAGGAGGGAGGAGGAAGCAAAAAGTAATTTCACATTTCTAAAGGTGATTTCACATAATCTTACATAACTCAAACAAACAAACAACAGCAACAACAAAAACAGATATTCGAGAGATTTTTGTTCTAAAATATAGCGAACAAAATACCTAAAACTCAACTTCTGAAATTTTTATCAATTCAGTACCCAAAGGGGGGGGGGGGGCAGGCAAAACATGATTTCCACCAACTGAAAAACATTGCCGGGGCGATTTTGTGCAAGACTGGGTCACGAATTTTGTAGTGAAAGTTGGTTCTGGACAGCTGACACCCACTAAGACGGGGGTTTGCAAAAATTCTCCTTCTCCCTCCCCCTCAGGGGGAGGCGAGAAAAGCCCATTTACGAGCATAACTCGGCAACAAATTACTTCACGATTAAGAAACAGCACAAGAAGAGGATAGGCTTATGTACAAAAAAGAAAAATATATATAGATTTTCGAATTCTTGATTTTAATTGGAGGAAAATAATTCCGCAAAGTCCGGATTTTTTTGTAAAACTCCATGAAAAATGGCACGTAGAAGTAGAAAACAACTGTGTTTTCTGGATTATATTTCCAAAAACCCATATTGGGTGTTTTGCGATTTTTTTTTTCTTTGAGGGGGAAGGGGGGGATTTACAAGAGAGGCAAATTTCAGAGCCTCCTTTTTGCATTAAATTTTTCTTGAGGAATCCATGAAAGCTAGGTTCACGAATTTTAGTGTCTTGAATATTTTCATCAAACATTAACCGTGACGGGATTTTGCTAAATTTCCCCATGGGAGTGGCGAGGGGGCAACATAAAATTTGTAAGTGTAATTCTGTTCCAAATTATCTCAGGACGACAATTTTTTGGTATGTGAGTTTGCTATGTGTACACAACACTCATCATAAAGGGATTTTGCGAACAGCTTCCCTTCCCGCCCTTTGGGGTAGGGAAAGCATAAACATGTTTCAAGTTGTAACCCTCATCTAAATTATCTCAGAAAGGCAATTTCTGAGTATATGGATTGCTTATATGTGCCTAAAACACTCTAAAAATACATTTTGCGAAATATCCCCCTTCCTCGCTTGGCGGGTGTCGGGGGCACAAAACACATATCCAAGCGTAATTCTATTCCAAATTATCTCAGGAAGGTGATTTTTTTTTTTTTTTTTTTTTTTGTGCGCTGTGTGTACCCTAGCGCACAATATAAAGAAATATCTGAGAAATCTATATTTTGGTGTATGAGTTTGTTATGTGAGTGTAACACACGCTGTTAAAGGATTTTGTCAAATTCCCCCGTTTTCTTTGCCGAGGGGGGAGGGGGGGGAACGTTTCCAAGCCTAACTTTATTTACAATTATCTCAGGAAGTTTTTTTTTTTTTTTTTTTAATGGGGCTGTAACATATGTACTCAACCCACATTATAGGGGAGATTTTACGAAAGATCCCCTTTCACCCCTTGGGGTCTGGTGGGTAAAAAACATGTTTCAAATTGTAATTCTGCTCTAAATTATCTGAGAAAGGCGATTTTTTTCTGCTCTAAATTATCTGAGAAAGGCGATTTTTTGGCGTATGTGTTGGTGATCTGTACCCAATACACACTATAATGAAATTTTGCGAAATTTCCCTCCTTTTGTGGGAAGGGTAAAAAATTGAAGTTTTAACCGATTTCAATGAATTTTTATTATATATATTTTTTCATTTTATGTGATTTTTAGTATTAATAAATTGTCTGTAATTTTGAGACTTCATTTAAATATAGTAGCCAGCGAAGCGGGCAAAGCCTGCTAGATCCTTCTAAATTCCTCAGTAAGGGGTCCCTTTTCGAGTTCTAGCCGAGGGCCCCCAAAGGAGCCAGTCCGGGCTTGTTTCTCTGACAATATCGAAAATTTTTTATTCATTTTTTGTCATAACATGCATGGTCAATGCAATGCCAATTTTAGAAAACTCCACATACTACAGTGCAGGGCTTGTACAGTCAGACAAATTTTTGAGTAAAAGGATTGGAGTCACCAAAACTATGCTGACTCCAGCTTCTGTTAGACAGCTTGAAGTGGAACAAAATAAATTATATTTCATCTTATTAATAAAAATGAAATGGCGCCTGTCTGTCAGCTGTCTACGAGTCATTCCATGTCAAATCAACACCTAAAAGCCTGACCCCCTCAGATTTTTATGAAATTGGGTTTATTTGTTTGTTCTTTAGAGAAATGAATTTATACTAATTAATAAGTCCCTATCTCTTTTAGTTTTCGATATACAGAGCTGCAAAAATGGGTAAACAATGCAAATTTCCGAAATTTTTCTACTACAAGTGTACCCATATTTCCTTTCCTAATTAACTTAGAGATAAAAGATTGGTATCATTAGAAAGCTTATAATATAGGCTTTTAAATGATATATCATTATTCAGTATTTATAACTGATATGTTGTGGTCATCACAAAGACTTTCTTCTAGATTATCTTATACACATTCACCCAGTAAAAACTGTTTATTAAAGTTATTTTTCATGCTGAATGCAGATGATTTTTATCTCCGAGAAATATAACACCAAATGCTGAACAAAAGTAAATTTTGTGACTACATCAGAAGAAATGCGGCTTTATATTTTTTTTCCATTAAAAATGAAAAAATCGATGACTTTGTTTTAAATTATCACAGATCTATGGTTCAGCTATTCGTTTTAAAGGTATTGGCAAGTCCTTTTCAAAGACACCCATATTAAAAATTTACACCCCCTGGAGAGGATACTTCCCGCCCAGGGGCAAATGATGATGCTTCTACATCACACAACTTTTTTCCTAATTTACTACTACTATTATCAATAATTTATATTAATTTTACAATCATTTGCTGTAAATATCTCTCATTTTGTACATTTATACGAAATTTTGGCCTATTATGCTGTATTAAAAATTATGAAAAGTTGGAATGACAGCACTATCTGTTGAGCATCCCCAAATGTAATCGGCACCAGTGTTTGTCGTCAACAAAATAACAAGTTTCCATTGAATTTCGGTCATTGGTTTGTGAAATACTGCGTCTACAAAATTTTTGATACACACATAGACAAAGATTTTTAAAAAATAGTCAGATTGTGTTCAGAACATCTTAAAATATGTAAATACGTCAAAGACGGGGATTAAAAAATTTTCCCGAATCCAATACTTTCTCCTTATATATTTAGAATAAAGTAATGAAAGTAATTCAAAACTCACACCAGGCATGGAAATTAAAACTTCTATAATGAGTCGATTTATAAGTTATTCTAATTTGATACATATTTTTTAAACAAGTATTTAATGTGATTGTATTTTATGTACTTTATCAAATATATTTTTTTACCGTATGTTTTTTTTTTTTTTTTTTTGTTAGCTCATAGCTTCTGAACGGATGCTCCGATTTTGATACTTTTTATTTTGTTGAAAAGGTCTTGGTCTGAAATAGGTCCCATTGTAATATCTTTACGATCTAAAGAAAATACAGGGTGCCCCCAAAAATCAGTCCCAACTCTTTTAACTGCTAAACGACTGCAGCTATAGTGATAAAAAATGGTATGTAAGTATAGCAAAGTGGCCATGCAGTACAAGATTAAACCGGTTGCAGCGCCACCTGGTGTAAAATAGCTGAGTTAGTGTTCCTATATCGAAAACGGTTCTATACTCCGTTTCACCTTAAGTTGGCAGCATTGAGGAAAGCAGGGAATGTAATATTGCGCGCTAAAAAGTAGTTCTGAAGTTATTTTGCGTTTTTAAGTTGATAAAATTGATAAATAAATGTTATAAAGTAAGGAAATTTAGCTTATGGAACAAAAATTTAATCTTTTTCATATTTTAAAAGTATTTAAATAATAAACATCTTTTTAGCTAAGCGAACGCGTAGTGTCGAAAAAGCAGCATTTCTGAGTTTCATTTTGGCTTGCATCGGCTTCCAAGGTTAAACATCTGGCGCGCTCTTTAAAATTTCTTCGCCAGTTCTCTTTGAACCTCTCCCTGCTTTTACTAGTTTTCTTTCTCTCAGTTACAATAAAAAAGAATTTATCGATTTTATAAGAAAATTTGTGATTCTTGTCATACTTCTTTAGAAGATTTATATCTGCATATGGGAATTTATGCATATTCTATGCTTGTAATAAAAATAACCTATAACCTTGTTTAAAAACCTATTTAAGTTAACAAATAAATATAGTAAGTATTTTCTAGTTTGAAGTTTAAAATTGAAAAATTATATTTAAAGGAAGTTTCAAAATATCACTGGTAACTTAATTCTATGCCGCTAATTAATGATTTAATCATATTTTATTATTCATTTATTCGTTAAAACCTTTATAATAATAATAATTAAAAAAAAAAAAAAAAAAAAAAGTAAAATGCAAAATACTCGTAACAATTATTTCGGATCGAAATAAAACGCGCTTTGTTAGTACCTGCTTTGTTAGGCTGACGAAAGACCGTGTTTTATTTCGAACCGAAACAAATGTTGCAAGTTTTTAGCAATTGTAATTAAAATAATAATAATAATTAACTTAATACTTTTTTATACCAGTCCTCCGGTGCATTTTTTGTTATTTCGTATGTTTTTATTTTCATAAAAATCTTTTTATTTTTATTTTCTGAATATAGTAATATTTAGGTTATTTAATTGTCGCAAACTGTTAAAAAAGATAATTTTGTGAAATATTGGTGCTATAAAATATAAAATGTCTGTGCACCATACCAGCAAAACTGCTAAGTGGCTAAAAATTAAAATAGCTGTTAAACACATAGCTGAATATAAATATGTAAAAAAAAAAAAAAAAAAAAAAATAGCGCTTTTTAGTTTTTGAGAAATTTTTGGTTTGAAACATATGTATGTTAAATTCAAATAGTAATAAATTTAAAAAACATAAGTAAGTTTGTATATAAACACTATAAATTTCAAAAACTCGCAGAATTTGTTTCAGGTCAAAATAACAGTACGGCTCCTCACCAGGTGAACAGCAGGCACTAGTGCATTCTCAAAGCAGCAAGGTACACTCACGCCTGTTAAGAAATTTAAAATGACTTCTGCATATTTCTTCCTTTGAAATACCATTTGTTAAATTTCAGAATAATGCAGCTAGCTAAAGAACAGAAAAGGAACAAAAGTTTAAAAATGCATTAAAACAAGAGGAAAAATGTTGCATAAAAAAAAAAAAAAAATCAAACGTTTCGTTCCTGTGGGGGAAAAAACAAATATTAAAGGGTTTAATAGTTCAACTACAATTTCATAAATTATCTTATGCTTTAAAATATTACACTGGTTCTCATAATTATAAGGACACCCGTTTTTCTATATGAACTAAACAGTGAAAACTATTATTTACACAAATATATTTTAATAATTTGAATTTCATTAATAGACTATATTTAAAAGGTTTTATCGTTTTTCTATCTTAAAAAACTTTAAATACATTCAAAAAGATGATTTTTCAGGTGTTCACAATTATAAGGACAGCTCGAGTCTTAGTACTTTTTTACTTTCTTCTATATGTAATAAATAGAGAAAGTATTGGATTCGCGAAAATTTTCGAAGTCCACTTTTTGATGGATTTACATGTTTTGGGATATGGAGAACACGAATTAATAGTTTTTAGAAAATGTCTGTCTGTCTGTATCATTTTTTTGTGGACGCTGTATCTCACGAATCAATGAATGAAATTTAACCAAACTTGGTATTTAATTGCACCCTGACATAATCTGGTGCTGATTAGATTTTGGGATCAATCGCTCAATAGGTGGCGTTGTGATCGCATTTTATGCAAATTTTTAACATGGCAGCATAGGACAAAATTCCGTATAAATGGGCATAAAGAGAGTTATTTTACACTTGTGATTGTAAAATTAATATGAATTATTGATAATACTAGTAGTTAGCTAGGAAAAAAATTTTGTGCATGGGGGGGGCATCGGTTCCCCCCCGGGGGGGAAAATCCCCCCCCGGGGAAGTAAATTTTCAAGATGGGTATCTTTCGAAAGGTCTCGTTGATAATAGTAATAGTTAACTTGGAAAAAAATTTTCTGCATGTGGGGGCATCGGTTGCCCCCCCACCGGGGGGGGAAGTTCCCACCCGGGGGGGCAAAGTTTCAAGATGGGTATCTTTCGAAAGATCTCGTCAATACCTTTAAAACGAATGGTTGAACGATAAATCTGTGATAATTTAAACCAAAGTTATCGATTTTTTTTACTTTTAACAAAAAAAAACTTAGAAAAATATCGCAATTTTTTTTTTTAACGAAATTTAACCAAACTTGGTATTTAGTTGGTCCCCGACATAAACTGGTGCTGATTATGTTTGGGGATCAATAGCTCAACAGGTGGCGCTGTGATAGCATTTTATCTAAATTTTTAACATGGCAGCATAGGACAAAAATTCGTATAAATGTGCATAATTAGAGTTGTTTTAAACTTGTGATTGTAAAATTAATATGAATTATTGATAATAGTAGTATGTAACTAGGAAAAAAATTTTCTGCATGGGGGGGCATCAATACCTTTAAAACGAATGGTTGAACTATAAATCTGTGATAATTTAAAACAAAGTTATCGATTTTTTTCACTTTTAACAAAAAAAAAAAAAAAAAACTTAGAAAAAAAAAATCGTACTTTTTTTTTTTTTTTTTTTTTTTTTTTTAATATTGTTACTGATTGAATATGTATAGGTAAATATAGAAGAAAGTCTTGTGGTGGCCACAACATACTAGTTTTCAGTTGTTCTTTAAATTAATATTTTATGGGATCTCATTTTGGGGTAAAACAGTCAGATATTCTCTCTGGTATATATATATACTTTTTTTTTTTTTTTTTTCAGTTTCAATACCATTTCATACAGCATAGATGATATTCTGAATGCATTTAAACTATTTAAAATTGCTTTCCACTTGCGTGCACTTTTCTAATATCATAAGTTAAGGTTTTTTCTACTTTTAGGCCACGAGAAAGGCAATAATACAAATATTTCTTTCTTCAAACTATTTTCTATTGCTCTAGAAGTAGAGCAAAAATGTAAGTCTTGTTGAAAATAATATTATTACCCCCCAAAATCTAACAAAAATCTGAAAATTCCTCGTTTAAAATTAGCGGATATTCTCTTGATGTTCATAATAATAGAAAAAATTACTAAATTCATTCTGCCTTCAGTAGAAACAGCTCCCCAGAGCACCATAGATCCGTCTTTAAAATGCCCGATTCATATCTGCCTTTAAAAAATCTGCTCTGCCTTTCGCTATCTTCAGATCGTGCCAGTAATTGTTAAAATCATTTGGTTAATCAATAATAAAATGTTTTTCATCCGAAAATGCAACATTTTACCATTTAACATTGTCTTTATTCAACTTTAACACAGACGTTCTTTTCCCCATTAAATGCTTATCGATTACTACAGGTTTTTTTATTCATTTTAACATATTATTAATTATTTTAAACGTGCATAAATGTGGACCCCAGCCTTTCGTTAAAAATTACGAGCAAATTTAGCAGCAATAATTATGAGTAGAACAGTAAGAGGAATTATGAGTCTTCGATCTGTGTAAAACAACTCTGATTTTGCATCAGATTTCTCTCCTGTCAAACCAGCAGTTCAACGTTTGATCACATTTCCTTCAGCAAATTTAGATCTTCGAATTTCATTAGAAATTCGATGGATTGAAATTATCCCTCCACTTAAAAAAACACATTTATCATTCTTCACTACATGAATGTTCTTTTTTTTTTTTCGAAGAATTATCAGTAATGTCCGTCCAAGAAAAATTGAAGGCTTATATATGAACTAATCTAGCCCAGTAGTTAACAAATTCGCATGGCAACTGTAATTTATCCGCTAGTAAGTTAAATAAAACGAAAAAATCTTGATTGTCCCTATAATTATCAACATCTAAAAATGTGGAGAAAAAAATATTTTGCATTATTTTTTATTAATTTTGTTTCATATTAAAAAAAAATAAATAAAAAAATAGCAGTTTTGGTTTTTAGAATACTAGATATATTAAGTGCACTTAGTATAATCTTGTTCAGAATTATTTTTACATTAGTTATTTCAAAACATAAAGTGTCCTTATAAATATGAGAAGGAGTGTATATCTGAAACACTTTTATGAAATGTAAAGTGTAATATTTATGATTTTTATTTTATTTTTGTAATAAAAAACGACCGCTGCGTTTTATTCGTCCTCATTGTAACCAAATTAAATAGTATTTCAAATAAAACATCAAACTAATTTATTAATAATAATATTTAAACTGAGAAGGAAAAACACTTTTTTCAATAAATAATTTTATAGTATTATGAAATAAAAAGTAGTCATGAACACCAACAGGAAAGGTAAAATAGGATAGAGGAAATGACTCTTCCAGGATTTTGAAATTTTAACCTTTTATCTAAATATTTTCTTTTTTTTTTTTTTTTTTTTTTTTTTTTAATTCATGAACGAAACAAAAAATTATATATATACTTTTTTTCATGTAACTTTACGTAGTTAACAATTAATAATATAGAAATATATATATAAAAGATTTTTTTTTTTTTATCATTAAAAATATTAATTATTGTAAAATTTCACCCAAAATTTCTTTCCCTTTCTGGGTTTCGCTAAAACTCATAATATGAAATAATTATTACTAAGCAGTTTTTATTTTTTTTATTTTTTTTTTTCGCCAAAATTACAGCTTTCATTGTTTGCTAACAACCCCACCTGCTTTATAGTAACCCTGTTACTATGACAACAGGTGTGATTAGGTCGCTGTAGCTTTCTCTCTACTGCCAACTTAGGGTGAGACGGATTATAGAGAAAAAAGTGAATTACAAAGTTGAAGAGTATCATCGATTTAGTACAAAAAGATAATTTAGACATTCATGCTAGCGTTCCTATCTCGGAAACGGTTCAAGACAGGGGGAAAAAGTGAATTATAAAATTGCAGAGCATCATCGATTTAGTACGAAAAGATAGTTTAGACATTGATACTAAAATGCAATGCTAAAAACGTGCATTTGTTCGTTCGTAATTTCTTACACTATGCACACTTGAGCTACATTGCACACGTTGTAGCGTAGCTGGTGAGACATACGCTATATAGTTCAAATTACGGTTACTTGACACTTTTGTTGTAAAGATCTTGGTCTGAGGTCTCATTGTAATATCTTTACAATCTAAAGAAAATAAAGCGCCATCTGGTGAAAAACAGCGGAAGCGCTTTTATCTCAAAAACGGTTGAAGATGAGAGAAAAGTTAATTACGAAGTTGTAGAGTACCATCGATTTACTACCAAAAGACAGATTTTAGACATTATTGCTAAATAATTACAAGATAAAAAGAACTTTTTATATACCATGTTTTTAAATTTTCTGTTGAATCATATAAACGCTACCGAAGGCAGTGGGAACCCGGAGCAATTGGATAAAAGCATTAAAAAAATTCCTTGCTATCGTGTTTTGAGCTATTATAAAAGTTTCAACGGGCTATCTAGCCGGGGAGTTAGTTAAAAATTAATTGCAAGCTTTGTACTGGTAACGCTGCCGAAGGCAGCAGAGTCCCGAAGCAATTGGTTAAAAATATTTTAAAAATGCATTTTCACCGTATTCTGAACTATTCTGAAAGTTTCAAATGTCTAGCTAGTCGGGAAGTTAGTTAAATAAATTTTCTGTTGAATCACATAAACGCTGCCGAAGGCAGTAGGGACCTGAAACAGTTGACTAAAAGTATAAAAAAAAAATGTATTGTCACCGTGTTCTGAGCTATCCCGAGAGTTCCAAATGTCTAGCTAGTAGGCAAGTTAGTGAAAAATCGATTGCAAGCTTTGTACTGGAAACGCTGCCGAAGGCAGCAAGGATCCAGAGCAGATGGTTAAAAATATTTAAAAAAATGCATTTTCACCGTGTTCTGAACTATTCTGAAAGTTTCAGGTGTCTAGCTAGTCGGGAAGTTAGTTAAATAAATTTTCTGTTGAATCATATAAACGCTGCCGAAAGCAGTAGCGACTTGAAACAATTGACTAAAAGTATTAAAAAATGTATTGTCACCGTGTTTTGAGCTATCCTGAAAGTTTCAAATGTCTAGCTAGCCGGAAAGTTAATTAAAAATCGATTGCAAGCTTTGTACTGATAACGCTGCCGAAGGCAGCAGGAACTCGAAACAGTTGGCTAAAGGTATTAAAAAAAGGCATTTTCACCGTATTTTGAACTATTCGGAAAGTTTCAAATGTCTAGCTAGTCGGGAAGTTGGTTAAATAAATTTTCTGTCGAATCATATAAACGCTGCCGAAGGCAGCGGGACCTGAAACAGTTGGCTAAAAGTGTTTAAAAAAATGTATTGTCACCGTACTCTGAGCTGTCCTGAAATTTTCAAATATCTAGCTAGTCGGGAAGTTAGTTAAAAATCGATTGCAAAATTTGTACTTGACAAACAAACATACCTACAAACAAACAAGAATCGAAGTTAATAAAAACACGGTAAAATAGAACGCATGCAGTTGTTTGTTCACAATTTCCTACACTATGCACACTTGAACTACGTTGCACACTTTGCAGCGTAGCGGATGACACGTATACTCTGTGGTTCAAAGTACTGTTACTGTAAGAGGTCACATCGATTAGCGCAAAATCGTTTTCAACCAAATTCAGAAAGGAGGGTGTTCTTAATTCGAGCTATGTGTTGTTGTTGGTGTTTGTAAGCTTATAACTTCGTAAGAGGTGCGCTAATTAACCGACTTCAAAAAAGAGGAGGTTCTCAATTCAAAGCGTATGTTATTTTGTTTTTGTTTGTTAACCTCATAACTTCTGAACGGATGATCCGATTTTGATACTTTTTGTTTTATTGTAAAGGTCTTGGTCTGAAATAGGTCCCATTGTAATATCTTTACGATCAAAAGAGAATACAGGGTGCCCAAAAAAGTCAGTCCCGGCTCTTTTAACTGCTGAACAGCTGCAGCTATAGTCATAAAAGTGGTATGTAGGTATAGTAAAGTGGACATGTACTACGCGATTCAACCGCCTAGAGCGCCACCTGGTGGAAAACAGTGGAGTTAGCGTTCCTATCTCGGAAACGGTTCAAGACAGGGGAAAAAATGAATTGTAAAATTGCAGAGCATCAGCGATTTAGTACGAAAAGATGGTTTAGACATTAATGCTAAAAACAGAACGCTTAAAGCGTGCATTTGTTTGTTCACAATTTCCTATTTTGTGCACACTTGAACGACATTGCATATGTTGTAGCGTAGCGGGTGACATTTATACTATGTAAAATTCAAAGTATGGTTATAGTAAGCGGTTACATCGATTAACGCATAGATGTTTTAAGCCGACTTCATAAAGAAAGAGGTTCTCAATACAAACAATGTTTCTCATTGTTGTTGTTGTTGTTGAAATTTGTTAGCTTGTGACTTCGTTAGAGATGATTTAATTTTAATACTTTTTTTGTTGTCGTAATGGTCTTGGCCTGAAATAGGTTTCATTATGATATCATTAAGATATAAACAAATTACAGGATACTCACAAAAGTCTGTTCTCACTCTAACTGCTGAACTCATGCAGCTACACTGGTAAAAACAGTATGTAAGTATCGATGTTGAAACTTCTGTCCGTCAGCTGCAATGCATATTTTGCTCTTTGTTTGAACTTTACGCTGCGCAATTTCCAGCGCAGCTGGTGGCACGTATTCACTGTAAAATTCAATACATATGCCTAACAGAATTTTTGGTTACGAATACAGCGTATCCGTTCTTTACATTTCTAAAAGCTTTTTAATTTAACGTATATTCATTCAATAGATAGTTTTTTGCTCATATCCGATAAAGGCAAGAAAAGTGACACAACTTAAAAATGCAGCATTTGAGAAAAATCAACTGAAAAATAACTTGAGTAAAATAAAACTGGCACAACTGTCTCTCGAGAGGATAACTTTCTAGATGGAGATGTAACTTTTTTGTTCACATTGGGTGCATCTCATGTATTTTTCAGTGACATAAATCATTTTTTGAGTTATGTCACTTTTCTTCGAAGTTGTGATTTGTGAAACTGCCGTCGAACGTCTTCTGATGTTCTGCTATATGAATAAGTTTTCACTGAAAAGAGAAAAATAAAATCTTTTTGTAAAAATATAGAACCGACTCCAAAAAGCAACTACTATTCAAACAAATAAACAAAAAAAGGTATGAAATGAAACTGTAAATTGCGCCTAAAAGTACAAAATAATTTCCTTCGCCAAACAACCCATAACACTACATTTAATCATAACTTTTGAAGTCGGCGCAAAATTAAATAAAAATTGATACCTTTATCCAATACAAAAATCAAATGCTGTTCAAAATACACATCTCACATTGTCACATGCAAAACGCAGTAGAAAACTACTTTGATTCAAGAAAACAAATAAAATTTCGTAAGCAGCAAAAGTTGGCGAAGATGCTGATATCTAACGTCCTTGGTGAAAGAAAAATCGCTAAATTATCTGGCAAACATATTTAATTTCTTTGAGATATCATGATTATTTTGATAAAGTATATTAAGGGAGTAATCAAGAATATGAAACAATACTTCGTACAATATATATTATGAAAATATACATCTTGCGTGTATATTTTTGCATTACGTTTTGATCGCCAAATCCAAAAGCCACCAAGAATGATAGTTATCAAAGTTATACCAAATTTGCAAAGGAAGCTCTAACTTCGTAGAAACATAAATACTGCATTGTGAAGAATGTTCACTGTTCTATGTAGATGCTACTAATGGACTAGTAGTATACAGTGATAAAATAATAAAAGAAACATAAAAATGGATCATTCGAGGCAACAGCATTTGTTGCTACAGATCTAAAAACAAACCTTTAAAAACTAATTAAATTTTATTTAACTTTGCGCCGACTTCAAAAGTTATGATTAAATGTAGTGTTATAGGTTGTTTGGCGAAGGAAATTATTTTATACTTTTAGGCGCAATTTATAGTTTCATTTCATACCATTTTGTTTTTTGTTTTTTCTTTTTTAGTTGTTTGAATAGTAGTTGCTTTTTGGAGTCGATTCTATTTTTTTACAAAAAGATTTTATTAACTTATTAAGTAAGTATTTATTTCCATATTATGTAATTATGTTAAATTTCAGTAAAATTGTAGCTGAGATATTTTAAAAATGGGCAATTTTTAGTGTGTATGTCCTGAAATTGTCCTGAAATTTTATAAAAATTGTGTCCTAAAAATTTTTTGAAGCCATTACTACCCCTGCTATAAACAAATTGTAAAATACTGAGGGGGAAAAAAAAAGATAGAAAGAAAGAAACAGAAACAATAATATCACAAATTATTTATTTTTGTTTAAAATGGTGACAAAAATCACCAAGGGGAGCTATAATAAACCTGTACCACAATAAGGTTAAATATTTATTATTATTATTTTTTTTTCTATATACCAACTACTGTTAACTAACTATGAAATACATATAGCTACAAAAAGTTAGTTGTCTCACATCATATTGTAATATTATATTTCACGTGAAATTGCTGTCATTTATGGTCGACCGGAAATCGAATAAATATAGGAAATAACGTGAAAGTAATTATTATGTACAGTACGTATAGTGTTTTTCATGTGTAATTAAAATTCAGATATAAAAGGGCTACTTCAATTTTTTCGATACTGTCTGTTTCGAAATTGTTGTCTGATAAGCACAAAAGTGGAAACCCACTGGTATGGCATTGTCGCATGCAGTGTTGGGCATAACTGATTAAAAAGTAATTGAATTACAATTAAATTACAATTATAATTATTTTACTGTCAATAAATTAACAAATAATTGATTACAAATAAATTGAATTACTTATTCAATTTATTTGTAATCAATTACTTATTAATCGATTGACAAAAGTATATATATATATAATTATAATTTAATTGTAATTCAATTACTTTTTAATCAATTATGCCCAACACTGGTCGCATGCAATAGCGAGACACACCCGAAGCGTGCAATTTCAATGAATTTTATTTTTATTTATCTATAAAGCGATATAGAAAAGAGTTTTCTTTAAATATAGCGACCAGGCAAGCGGGTAAAATCTGTCCGAAGAAATCCATAGGAGCTGAGGCCACAATTTTTAGTGTGTGGCTTATTTACGTGTATCCAACACCATTGCAACTGGATTTTGAGAATTTCACCATTTTCCCTCTTAAGGAAAGGAGAGCAATAAACGCGTTTCCAAGCATAACTTTGCTTAAAATTATCACAATAAGATTAATTTTTATGTGTGGGTTGGTTATGCGTTCTCAACACGCACCATCAAGGAATTTTACGAAATATCCCTCCCCCCCCCCTCCTATAAGAGCGGAGTGGGGGCAAAAACACGTTTTAAAGAGTAACTCTGTTCCAAAGTAGCTCAGAAAAGCGATTTTTTGATATGTCGGCTGGTTACGCGTACTCAACACACACTCTACAAAGGGATTTTGTGAAATTCCACCCTACCGTTCTTGGGAGGTGGTGACAAAAAAACATGTATCCATGTGTAACTCTGCACTAAATTATCTTAGGAAGAAGATTTTTGAGATGTGGGTCGGTTATATATATCTAACTCATAGTATAAAGAGATTTTGCAAAATTCCCTCCCCTGTCCCTCCTTTATGATCGGGGGGGGGGGGTAAAAACACGTTTTAAAACATAATTTTGCTTCAAATAATCTCAGGATTTCGATTTTTTTTTTTTTTTTTTTTTTTTTTTTATGTCTGGTTAGGTATGTGCATACAAGAGGCACTATGAAGGGATTTCGCGAAATTAGCCCCCCCCCCCTCCTCTGGGGACGGCGAATGCAAAAAGCACGTTTTCAAGCTTAAATATACTCCGGATTACCTTAGAATGGGGAATTTTGATGAGTGGGTGTTGATTAAGTGTACGCAATATGCACTTTGATGGGAGGGAATTTTGCAAAACTTTCAACATTGTCCGTGAGGGTGTGTGTGTGTGTAAAAAGTAGGTAAGGTACTGCCGAAGGCATTGTGGCTCGAGATTCGATGTGTGGCGAGTAGGAAAACCGCTACCGGAGGGTAACGGGAACTTTAACTTACATTTTGACTGATTTTTTTTTTTTTTTTCGGGGGGGGGAGCGAGGGGGGGGGGTATGAAATATTCAGAATTCATTTCGATATAATGACCAGCGAAGCGGGCAAAGCCTGCTAGTTAATAAAACAAAATGCTAACAATTTTTTATTTCATTCATTTTTTTTAACATAAAAATAAACATTTCTCTACATTTGAAAAATAATTTAAAAAAATAGAAAATTAAACCTGTATCATAAAAAATTCTGATAAAATTGACGTCATAACATATTTAGATTTCTTATTTACTTATATTAATTTCATTTAATCAAATAGCCTTATATCTTTTATTTTTTCCCTTCTAGATTTTATAGTTCGCAAAGTAAAGTGGGTAGAGTAGAGGTCTGCACGGGCCGAAATTTTGACCGGCCCCGCCCGATTCAAAAAATATGTAAAATAACAGAAAAAAATGCATGCCTTTCTATGAAAAAGATTTTTAGTATGTGTATTGCAGAGGTTTTATATAGCGAAGCAATAGAATGTTCTTTAGAAAGTCAAACCAAAAATATTAGCACTCATCAAACAATATAGGAAAGTATTTAAAATAAAATGATTATTACTACTAAAAATGCACTTTCAACCATTTCCTCTTATATACCGTAATGTATCTGAATCTTTCATGTGATCCGGTAAACAAAACTTTAATGGTAATCCAGCGATATTCAATAGAAAAGATGCTTTTGCACATGCTAAAAATAATGCTACTTTCATCCAGTACACTGGAAACAGGAAAAGAAAAAGGAACCTTAGAGAAAAAGTTACAGTGGAAGAATTTTTATAGCCTTCATATCACCTAAACTCTGTAGACCATAGGACACAAAGCCTTATACACAGTAACGTATCTTATTTCTTTTGTTTGTACATGTACGCAAACTAGTAGTGACATGCATACTATTTTGAATAGGCAACCATCTAATATTACTTTAAATAAAATATATTAATTTTGAGACATGCTAAAAATATTTGCGGAAAATCAGATCGCGAACAGACAGACTGATAGACAATTAACCTGAAGTTACAGACATTTTAACAAAGAAAATT
The DNA here is from genome assembly GCA_963930645.1 of Salticus scenicus. NCBI lineage: Eukaryota > Metazoa > Arthropoda > Arachnida > Araneae > Salticidae > Salticus > Salticus scenicus. The sequence continues at coordinate 272,156,623 of OZ005650.1, forward strand.
TTTATGAAACATACCAGCCTGAAAAATTATGTAAAATAAATGACTGAAGAAATATTTTTTTTCATTTTCTTTTTCCGTTGAGTAACGAGGAAAATAGAAAAAGGTTCGGGCCGATACGGCTAGGAAAAAATTTCATCCAGGCCCGGCCTGAGAAAATTGAAAAAATTCGACCTGAGCCCGGGCCTGTGGAGACTTTTACTATAACATACGTATCAAATTTCAGCTCATTTGAACAAAGCGTTTAGACGCTATCGTGTTCACTCACAGGCATACACACATACATCATCGTAAAAATAGTAAATATGAATTCAGAGGACCTCAAAACATGTAGTGACACCAAAATCTCAAACTGGTATTTTTGACATGATCACAATACTTTCCTCACTTTAGTGTTCGAAAAGTAAAAATGAATTCCTTTATGTTAAGTTCAAATTTCTCTAATACAGTAGAACCCTGCATCTCAACTCGCTAATCCAACATTCTGGTTAATCCAAACCGAGAATTCGAAAATTATAATTGAAAAAGTTTGAATATTGTAATTTTGTACACATTGAAAAAAATAATGCAATAATATCACATTCACAATTAATAAAAATACATTATTTTAACACATCACATACAGATTTATATTAACGATCTTTTGGGGTGAGGACATTTCAGATTTGTCAGACGAAGTGATATTATTCGCAACGAAGATGCAATATTATGGCAACATTTTCTAAACATAATGTCTGTTCATGTCGCATTTTTACTCTGCTGTATATAACGCAATATTACTTTTAGCTCATTTGCACCTTCATAATGAGAAACCAAAGTATTCTCTGGTTCATAAACTTCTTCTAGATCATAGATTCTGAACTAAAGAGAAGATTTCTTGATCTCTGTATAATAGATTAGCTTCAGTATCACAAGGAAAACAGTTATAGTGTATTCAGTTGCATCTTCATAGACTGGGAAACTTTTAAAAGACGAAAGAATTTCGTTTTTGTTTGCTTTTCTCTGTTCAACATTGTTAGAATCAGTTAAATTTAGTCATAACTTTTTTCACGACTCTATTAAACAGTTTTTGTGTAGCATTTCCCAGAACTCCGATACCCAGTAAATTACACCGTTTATTGTGACAATGACTTATACATTTATTTTAGCATGCATCTTTTTATTGGAGTTTCGAGTGATCCGAAAAGACGCCGGTAAAATTATTTCGGATTAGCGAGGTTTTACTGTATTTCCTTCAGGGAAAGAGAAAATTGTGTGGAAAGTTCGTCTTTCCAGAAGCAAACTGAAAATGAGTTATAAAATTTCATGTTCTTACTGCGCTAGAATAAGCGTATAACGATTGTATATTCTGCAAGTAACAAATATTAGTAAGGGATGTATATATATTCTGCATTATAGTTGAAACTGAATAAATGCTTCAAGTAAATGCTTTCCGTCTAAAATCTTCAGAGAAAGAGTTTAAAATTTAAAGGAGTCTAAAATGCGTAGGCAAATAAATAGTTGGAAATTTGAGTTATTGTTTTCCTTTAATTTGTTACTGTTCTCTCTCTCTCTCTCTCTCTCTTTTTTTTTTTTTTTTTTTTTGTCTTCGGGACAAAACTCTCATAAATATATAAGGTATAACGTTTACTTTATATTTCAGATATTTGACTAAACATCTAAAATCGAAAGTGTCCAGCCATTTATGTGAAGAGGGTATACTACTGTACAGTACAGAACCTTGAAGATAGAAAAATCTTGAAGTCGACTACTATTTATTATTTATGTTTACCAAACAACAAAAATTCAAGTTAGGAGCTTGCTTTAAATACGTATTTTTTTTTTTTTTTCTTTACAAAATATTTTACATGACAAATTTGTCGCCTATGTCTGTGATTTTGGTGACGTTGTTGATTTGGCGACAACTGTCACAGTGTCGCTATACTGGTGTTAAATGTGAATCCTTATTATGATAAACATGATTTTCTTTGCTTGGTTATTATTATTATTATTTTTTATTTTTTCGTTTAATTTTTTTTTTTCAACTTATTACGTTGCTTATTCAGATTACCAACTTCATGCCATGCTGTAGAGATCAGGAATAAATGTGGTCTTAGATTCAAAAGACATATAACGTAACAATTTTCCAATATTATATAAGGAGATAATGCGTAGATGTGACCCTCCTCGTAGACGTTTTTGTTGCTGTAGAGGGAAAAAGTTTAGCATTACAAAATTAAATTAAATCACCAAATTTTATTAACGAATTTTGAATTAGTTCTTTAATCTTTGTCTATTAATTACTTAAAGAAAGAGTTATAATTGAAATGTAACAAAGTTTATTATCAATTGAACAGCGACCTTTGATATTTCTTGAAGCGTTGACCTTTGAAGCTCCTAAATTACTCTAAAAATTTCGATAGACATCGTCACCTAAATTATTACAAACTGCTAACCTAGAGACAAATGACTGGTATGTTCGTAGGTTATCTGTAATTACAAAATTGTTTTCATAGACTAATGAATCTGGCTGTGTTTGGGTGTTTGGGAGGATGACAAAAGAAAATCATAATGCACAACCATTCAATTTGCCTATTGTGAGTTGGGAGAGAGCTGCTGTTGAAACTAAAAAATACTACCTGCGAACTCGAGCATTTCTGACCGGAATGTAGCAGCACATCTCCGGGAAATGGCGGCTATAGAATCTGAAAATCCATTTTGTTCGAAAAAGTCTGACCTAATAGCCACGCCGGAAGTTGCCAGGTTCAAAGCTTTTATTCTAATATGAATTTTTTCTTTTATTTAGCTATTTTCCCCTTCCTATTTTGAGCGATAGATGCATGTGTAATCAGACAAAAGTGGACATTTCATTTATAGAACAACCAGCACATTGCATTTTAGAATTTCGTATCATTCAGGGTTATTTGAAAGTTTTCTGCATATTTTGAACATGAGCTGCTATAGAATTATTGATTATATGGTTTTATTCGATTAGGATTTTATATGAAGGTAAGTGAAGACTTTCTATGAGACTTTGCTTTACAGATATATCGGATTTTGCAGATACTATAATTTTTTTTTCTACTATTAAGATTAACGAAATTTAAAAAAGGACGAAAACTGCGAGAATAGTGAAAAGTTTTATTATAATTAAGGGAGGATTCTGTTTTGTCAGATCAAAAATATTTATTTATTTTCTTTACCCTTTCTCCGATTTCTGAAATATGTATAGTGAAACATTCAAATTGAAATCCGTGGAATTTAATTATTACCAAATTATATATATATATATATATATATACATACATATGTATATTAATTTAAAATTTTTACTATAAAAATTTTCGAAATAAAAATAGTAATAATAATAATAGAATATTTCGCTTAATATGCATCATTTTCAACTGTTGTGTTTCCTAGCATCTGACATAGTACGCAGCATTTTAAATATCCATATCCAAAATTTTTGTCAAATTTAATTTTTTTTAATTTAACCGCAAGAGGATATATAAAAGATAAGAATCGTATTTCTTTCAGCCAGGGGGAAAAAAAGAAAAGAGCTTCCTGATCATTTGCAGGGATACCTCTGGATACTATTTTTATATTCCTTTCGTACTATTATTTACCAGCATAGATATATTATAGATTTTATTGCGTGGAAATAGTGGTACGAAAAGTATTAAAAAAAGATAGTAGCCAAGTACTTGCTGTAGACTATCTCGATCTCGAACTTCGTATAATATGATGTATTTTGTATAATAAAATAACAATATATTACAGAATCTAAGAGTTTACAAATACGTAAGGAGCGAAACTTTGAGTCAAAAATAAGATTTGGGACAAAACTTTTCCATTATTTTTTATTATTTATTATTTATTTTACTTAAAAGAATATTTTCCTTAAATATTGTGCATTTTAAAATACCATATTTTGTATCCTGGGAATTTCATGAACGAGAGAAGGTGAAATTGCAAAATTTGGTATTTATGACATGAATCAGCATATATAGTCACGCTCATCAGTGCCTGACTCTGTCAGGCTTTAGGCTTAAGAGATAGGCTTAAGAGATTTTCTTGGATTCAGCCTGTGTGTGAACGCAAGTTGCCGCCTAACTTTCATACTTTAGTTAATTTAAAAAAATCTAATTGTCCGTTCGATAAGCTGTTTAATCCGACGGATTCAGAAAATTCTCTCCTTTCATTTGGTACCTTATTTGTAACGAATTTTTCATTAGGTTTTTAAAAATTAATTTAAATATGAAAATAACAGCTTTAAAATAGACATTTAAATTTTTAATTGTTGCCCTTTTTTTTTTTTTCAGCATATGAAATGAAATATGCTGTTTTCATATTAAATATATATATATATATATATATATATATATATATATATAATATTAAATTTGCTCATGCATATGAAAAAATTTTGACGTCTATAAAATAATAATAATAATTTTTAATTTTAAAGGTAAGGAAGAGATAAATAAAGTACGAAAATTTCGCACGGGCTTGCTAGCAAATGAATTATTTGAAGTGAGAAATAAATAAAATGAAATGATCATTTTTCAACGGGTGCTTTAGTCGCCCTACAGCTAACTAGTATATGTATATAAGCAGAAGATATTTTAAAAGTTTATACATATATATATTTTTAATTTTTGTTTTAAATTTCGAAATTTAATTCGAAATCTTGTGCAAGGTCTAATGAAATCTAAATAAAACTTGATGATTTCAAATCGGTGGTCTCATATTTAAACTATGTTGTGGCCATCACAAAATTTTTTTGTATATTTTCCTACACAAATTCATGCATATTAAAATTATTATTTACCAAAATTATTTTCCATAATGAGTATAGACGATTTTCGTCTTGGAGAAGTATAACACTAAATGTTGAAAGAGAATCAATTTTGTACTCTACAGACCACTTCTGAAAAACATGCCTCCCCCTATATTATTATTATTATTATTGTTGTTGTTGTTGTAGTTGTTGTTAAAAAAGGAAATCTTTATCTTAAAGGATAACTTTATCTTAAATTATCATAGATCTATAGATCAACGATTGTTTCAAAGGTATTGCCAATTTCTTTTAAAAAATACTCATATTAAAAATTTACAGAAAACATATTGAAAACTTGCAAAGAAGCTATGCTCTTATATACACGAAAATGTTTTCCTAGTTGACTATTACTATTATAAACAATTGTTTTTAATTTTACAATGATTATTTAATAATTCTCACTGTGCAGAGTTATACGAAAATTTTTCCTGTATATTGCCACATAATAAATTATGAAAAGACGGAATGCCAAATTCATCTGTTTGGCGATTTCCACCAAATGTTGATCGATACTCATTTATATCAAGGTTATATATAAATCTATATAAAATTTTATGCATTAGCTCCTCTTGAATTTGAACTGCCACAAAATTTTTAACAAATACACACAGACAGACATCTTCTAAAACTGGCAAATCATATTCTGGAGCTCTCAAAACGTGTAAGTGCATGGTAAACCTGAATTTGTAAAATTTTACTAATCCAGTGCTTTCTACTATTGAATATAAAATAAAGTAAAAATAGTTCAGACCTGTAATATACTTTTCTTCTAGGAAAAAGAATCTTTCATTATTTTGCCCGCTTGCCTTAGCAAACTTTATTCATTATGAATTTTTCTAGATCCGACAAATTTTTAATTTTACGTATTACAAATAAATTTCTGTTTTCTTTTTCCTTGACCGAGATTTTAATTTTCGAAAATTTTCCTGGAATAAGAAACCCATTTTTTTTGTTTTTTGTCTTGAAGATTTCAAGTCTTCAGTTCTAGAATGAGACTGTTTTCAATCTAATGCAATGCCCTTTTTAGAAAATTTGAACGTACTACCATAATTGTCAACTTCAGCCTTTTTTGGATACCGGAAAATTAGGCCTAATGTAACATGCATAGTTGTCTGAAAATTTTAATAGATTTTTTTTTTTTTTCTTTATATATGTATAATAGAAATTTTTATTTTATTTAATCAGTGAAAATTGTTACAGAAATATACAATTTTAATAGTTTTTTATTTTATTTTTTTTTTTAATTATACATATATATATATATATATATATATATATATATATATAATATAATTTTTTATTTTATTTAATCGGTGAAAACTGTTACAGAAAAATATAAAAAAATTTCTATTAAAATTTACCGGCAACTATGCATGTTACATTAGGCCCAACATTGCTATATTTAGAATATGAGAAAATATTTAATATCTGATGAAATATGAGCATTTTTACTAGAGGATTTAAACTGTGCATGCAGCATGCACAATCATTAACAAAAATTTTTTTGCATGCATTTTTAGTCAAATGCATTGAGCTGTACTTATATAAAAACCCCAAGCAAATATCCTGAAATTTCACAACATCGTCGACAGAATGAGTGACTGAAAACTGCTTGGGAGAAACCGAATTTTAGTTCCTCTCATTAAAAAAAAAAAAAAAAGTTGAGGCTTTTATCCAAACTTTAATTCAGTTAATGATAACATAGATTGGTAATATAAATATAGATATATCGTTTTTTTTCCCCCAGAGGAACTGAAATTTAGTTCATTCTATTCTGTTGACGATATTTTTTTGGAATTTGACGATATTTGCTTGGAATTTTTATATAAAGAATTCAATACATTTGATTAATAAATTATATAAAAGAAATGTTGCTAACGCTTTTGCCCCCGCAGTTAAAATTTATTTAATAAGAGTACCAGATTTCATCAGACTCAGACATTTAATATTTTTACATTTTGGTTGCAGTATGTTGTGTCTGATGAAGTACGTCACGCACACGTTTCTAAAAATGACATTGCATTGAGTTGAATATTCAGCATGTTATATTTAGAAAAAAAAAAAAAAAAGAGGAATTATTAATTTAAAAAAAAAAAAAAAAACTTTTTTTGTCGCCATAGATATACGTTCTATTTGGATACAAATGGATACAGATAATTTAGAAAACAGGTTTATAATAACATGCTACAGCTACAACGATTTTCAACTATTATTATTTTTTTTTACAGGATGATCTCAAATATTTTTTTTTCTTCAATTTTTTACTGGTTCCCTCTTTTTCTTCAGGGCAAAAACCTTCGCTGAAATATATATGTATAAGAGGCTCTTTAGATATCTATAGTTCCAAGAGAATCCATCAAGTATTAATCTAGATATTCGACAAATCGTCAAATTTTGAAAGTGTCTAAATACTTTTGCGCATAATGAAAGAATCCTAGAGAAAGTATTATTTTATAGTGAAATTTTCGAAACTAAGTTTTTACGGTAATTACACGTTTTGAGGTTTCCCGGAAATTATCAGGGATCAAAACAGTTACTGAACTTTTTCAAAAAGTTTTAGTTTAACTGTTTTACTAGAACTTTTACAATTAAAGGTGTAACATAAAAGTTCAGCAAAAACGTTTATTAAAAAAGTTTTTTTTTAATAAAAATTTCCTTAAGAAATTACACAAAAAGAATTTTTTCGTAAAAGTTCTGTAAATATAATTTCTTGTGCTTACCAAAACTTTTTATAAAAGTTCTGATAATAGAAATAACTTTTTAAACATATGTTCACAAGGTTTGGATCACAATATCTATCATTGGAGAGACTTCTCTGCAGGCAGCGGTATCAGTGGCGTATTCTTCTAGAGTTCAAATTGTTCAGTGGGTACTCACTTTTAAAGCAGCAAACTAGCATAATTCATTTTCAATTTATTATTATTGTTATTATTTTCAATCTACATGTCTGTGTTACTTCTCTTACTGTACAGTCGGTAACAAAAGTCTCCGAACACTAGCGAAAATTCCTATATAAAAAAAGCACATTTAATACAGTTTTGTTAAATAAATCCTTGTCGAATCCTGTTCTTAGTCAGTCTAAAAACAGGATTCGACAAGGATTTATTTAACAAAACTGTATTAAGTGCACTTTTTTTATACAGGAATTTTTTACTAGTGTTCGGAGACTATTGTTACCGACTGTACCATACTTGGTTGTAAGACTCTTAAAACATATTTTAGTGGGTAAAAAGAGTTATCTTAGTTTTACAATTAAAAAAGAATCAAATAAAAAATATAAACAACAAAATAATTAAATTAAGCAGTTGGCCTTATTTGTCAAATTTTAACCTTAAATTTTTACTTACTGCTATTTTGAGTTGTGATGCGGTGCGGCGGTGGTGATGATTGGGGTTGAGGGTAGGGTAGGCTGATCAGATCAAAGTACCTTTATAAGAGAGAAGCGTTAAAAATTGCTACAATTATCCAATTATGGATGCATTTTTTCATTCCTAATAAATAAGGACTAAAAATAAAGTATCACTGATTAATAATTTACTTTCTACAATTTTTTAAAACTTAGAAAAATGCCTTAAAAAAAAAAAAAAAAAAAAAAGGAAGTCCCCATTTGTCCCCAGAAAATGGGGACGTTTGGTCAGTATAGGGTAGGGCGAATTATTCATTCATACATTTAAATTTATTTTCATCTAATGTCACACATTTCATTTAGCAAGTATTAACTCTTCCTCATTTCTAATAGTCAAACAATTTGAAATATTTTATTTATTTGCATCTTTACTTTCTGTATCCCATATTTAGAAACAGGATGGCTTCGCAAGAGAGTAATCATTGTTGAGAAACCATTGACAGAGAAATCTTACAAATTTTTATAATAAAAAAACTTGCGTAATCATGGCCAAGCAGTTTTACTAAGAACTTTTATAAAGATTCTGACTAACAATTTTTGTAAGAACTTTGTATTTTAGTATTTTCATCGTAAAATTTCATGAAAGAACTTTATAAGAAAAGATCTAACAAAAAAAGCTCTTGGATAAACTATTTCAAAAAAGTTTCTAAGAAAAAGTATAAGTTATTAGAACAGGAAAATTTTCAAAATAAAAGTGCAGAATTATTTTGGAACCTTGGGCACGTTTCGGAAGAGGTTAGGTTGTGTCTATTATAAGTAGAACTAAAAAACAAATATTAGCAAGAAATCCAAATTCGTAATTCTAAATCTGTATCAGAAGATGATATTACCGGAAACTTTTTATTGAGATCAGACAAATGGTTCGCGTACAAGGACATGAGGACATGTAAAAGAATTTAAATGCATTGCGTCTATAGGCGAAATTTCTCATTAATACATTTTAACATCTTTACATTGCACTAAACAAAACGAAATTAACATAACTTTTTAAGAATATGATATGAAATGGACTGATTATTTTTTTACAAGTTTACACAAAAGAGTTGGAATATATTAGAGTTAAGTTGAAAATTGTATAAAATGTATTTATTAATGTGTTATGCGTTTTTCTTACCGTGTAAATTTTAGTACACTATGAGGTGCATTATTAATATATACATAGTTGATCATACATAATTTATAGTCAATGTACAGGGTGCCCAAAATTGAGTAAGTTTCCAAGAGTGTTTTGGGTGATAATTCTCAAAATAATTTAAAATGAATTTTTTAATCTAACTAGGGGGCTCTGCCCCCTGCTCGCTCCGCTCACCAACCCCCGAAGAAGGCTTCGCCTCCCCCGACTCGCTTCGCTCATTAATCCCTGCGGGATTCTATCCGACTAATCGCAACTTTGCCTTTCATTGAATTGGAATATTAATAATACATAACACAAGAGAGTTGAACAATATTATAGAAATCCACCATATTTGGTATCGCATTGAAATACACAATATTTAATATTATATCGTTTATAATATGTCAAAAATCTGCTATAAATTGATAGAAATTTCTAAGCAGCTGAAATGCCTTCCTTAAAGCAGTCGGAATACACTGATATATCTCATGACGCGGGGAACCCTACCCTCCGCGAGAAGTTGCTGTCGCAGACAAAAAAAAAAAAAAAATTGACGCCAGCGACAGTTACTTTTTTTAAATATATAGAGATATGTAAAAAAAATCAAGGTGTAATCAGTACATATCCAGAAGATGTAGCCAACAAATATTCAGACCAAAATCAACACAAGTTTAGGAGATATCCCCAACAACTATTAAGATGTCATGATCAATATATATCCAGTAGATATCGCCAACAGTAATAATTATTCAGCAGATATCGCTAACAAGTATTCAGGAGCCATCATCAACACTTATTCAGAAAATATTGTCAACGAATATTCAAAAGCCATCCAATTTATGAATGGTGATGGGCTATCTCGAATACTTCAAACTGGCAATTCGTTTTTACAATACAATCAAGGATGAATTTTTCATTTATCAGTAGATTTCGAAAAATGTGATTTTTTTTTTTTTTTTTTTTTTTTTCCGATTTAACTTAGTATTGATATAACTTTAGTATATCCCTACAGCTGAATTTGGCGATTTTTCTTTGGCATCGTTTTAAACGATAACGATGTCGTTCTGGACTGTTTGCGATATAATATGGCAGCCTATATGTTGTTTATTTTGGATTTATGATTTTATGTTTTATAATTTATGATTTAGATTATGATTGTATCATTTATGATTTACCCATAATCGCCAACAAAAGATCGCCAAATATCGTTGTGGGGATATACTAAAGTTGTTCCTTAGTATTTAATACAGTTTAAGAAAATAAATGGTGAAATCAGATATTGACAGGCATTTTGGCAAATTCATGGTGTAGTACAACAATAAGTGTCGACAATGCAAAATCGCTATCTGAAAGAAATTGTCCTGTCGTACTACTACTACTAATGAAAATTTTAAAATAATTGCAATAATCGCATAAAATATTTATCTTCAACCTGACTAAATCATATTCTAGAAAAAATGCACTTTAAAAAGTTGCATCTTTAGTGTTGGAAGGACCATTTTAAACCTTACTCTACGCTGGAAATAAATACAGAGTATTACATATTGTCCTAAATTAACTAAAAAAATTCATTAGTAAAAAAAAAATATAGGCATTAGAAAAAATAAGTTCATAATTTCTTTAATCAAGCAATAACACCCAAAAAATTCATCGTCAAACAGTGACAAAAATTTAACAAGTCGATCATATACTAAAGTTGTAACGCTAAATGATTTAGATGTCAAGAATTTCTCTCTGTTCTAAATAATTAGTGCTATGGTTGTTTATTTTATGTTCTCTCTCAAAATAATGGCAAATTGTTATTAAATTGTCGAACGTTATAACAGATTTTTGACATATTTTAGCGATATAATATTAAATATTGTGTATTTCAATGCGATACCAAATATGGTGAATTTCTATAATATTGTTCAACCCTCTTGTGTTATGTATTATTAATATTCCAATTCAATGAAAGGCAAAGTTGTGAATAGTCGGGTAGAATCCCGCAAGGATTAATGAGCGAAGCGAGTCGTGGGGAGGCGAAGTCTTCCTCGGGGGTTGGTGAGCGGAGCGAGCAGGGGGCAGAGCCCCCTAGTATATTATGTAATATTAAATTTAGAAAATAAAAAATGAGCGTGGAGAAGGAAATTTAATGATATTGAATAATTTAATTTAATTTATAAAGACATCAATGGTACAGGAAAAACTACTTTAACCATTTTCTTTCTAATAATGAACAGAACGAAAAACGGATATTTTACCTGGAGATATTTTGTATATTTAGACCAAATAAAAAATTTTCCTCTTTTTTTTCCCTCGTGAATTAAGTTGAAAAATATTAAAATAAAATTGAAAAAAGTCGTTCTAAAACAATGGTACAGTTTAACCTCTTGGCGAAATTTTAAATTTGGCACCGAAGTAGCTTAGACGTTTCTCGCGAAAATCTTGACATGCATAATTGCTATAGATAATTTAAGTCATCGTCAAAATAAATGAAAAAGTTAAAATCAGCCAATGAGGTCCTGTATTAGCTGTAACTACAATATTTTAGCAATGCAGTTACTACATTCCTTTATACAGAAAAAAAAAATGTCTTGTATTAAATTCTGTTTTCTGCAAAGTTTTATATCAATGCTTAAAAAACAAAAATAGGTTGCGGATTTTATTATCATTATCATTATTATTGCACCATTTTATAATTTATCTCTATAGGAAGGCATGGCTAGAGTTAAAATGGCTATTGTGGTTACGTAAATGAATTCCTTGGCGAAAAACGTACGAGCTTCATTTCTAAACTTTAAAAATCGCTAAATTGGTCATAGTAAAGATCTATCCTATTAAATATGTTTTGATTTAAAAAACTAAATCTTTATATAAACTAATATAAATTTTTATCTCATAAATTCCATTTTAAAAATGACTGCGCTTAGTCTCTAACTCTATACCAATAATTGTTTAACATAATAATTTTCGCCTAACGTTAAAATAAAGAAACAACTTCAGTATATCCCCACAACGATATTTGGCGATTTTTTGTTGGCGATTATGGTTAAATCATAAATCTAAAAATTATAAATTATAATCTAAATAATAAAATCATAAATCATAAATGAGAAAATCATAATCTAAATCATAAAACATAAAATCATAAATCCAAAATAAACAACATATAGGCAGCCATATTATATAGCAAACAGTCCAGAACGACATCATTATCGTTCAAAAAGGCGCCAAAGAAAAATCGCCAAATTCAGCTGTGGGGATATACTGAAGTTATACCATAATATAAACTAAAATAAAAATATAAACTAATTTTCGTTTCATCTTTATTAAATTTTGCATAATATTTTTAAAATATCGGTTATTTTTAAATGTTTTGCTATTCTAAATATTTTTTTCTTCTCTCGAGCATCTCAAAGATGCCAATTATTCAATTTTTCTTATTTACACCATTGATCACATTTTAATTTTCCTGAGGAAAGTGACGTCAGAGACACAGAAAAAAACGTCATAAGAGAAACTTTTCCCTCCGGTGGCAAATAGAGTACCTTCATAAATCTGCGTTTTTACTTATTAACTTCGTTAATTAAAATGATAGAAATTTGTAAGCAGCTGAAATGCCTTCCTTGTAGCAGTCGGAATACACTGATATATCTCATGACGCGGAGAACCCTGCCCTGCACGAGAAGTTGCTGTCGCAGACAAAAAAAATTGACGCCAGCGACAGTTACTTTTTTTTAATATATAGAGATAAAAACTTTAAATGTTTTATGAATGTAGTTACAATATTCAAACAGGTGTCCTCCCCCTCAAACAGAAATATATGTGAAATAAAATTATTTCTAAATGTATTTTCAACCGTTTTTAAAATAATGTTTTAAAATATGTCCATTTGTTTGAAAGCTACGGACAACTAGAGTCTGGCATCGTATCGGGTACCTACGAGTTAGTGGTTTGCCTTAATTTTTGACCCACAGTTCAACCTACCTTTTTTTTTTTTTTTTTCCCGAAGAAATATTTTTTATGCTGGTTTTTATTAATCTAATCTTTTGAATGCAAAGTCTGGATGACATTCTTTTTTTCCATAGTAATTAAAAAAGACTTGACTCATAATATAAATTTAATTACAATTACGTAAATATCGAGACTTAATGTTTAAAACTGTGTAGGCTAAAATTATTTGTCTTCCAATGTACATTTGCTTCCTTATTTTACTTTTTTATATACTGCCAAAATATTTGGAACAGAAGATTTTTACTTTCTTCTATATGTATATATAGAGAAAGTATTGGATTCGAGAAAATTTTCGATCTCCAGTTTTCGATGGATTTACACGTTTTGGGATGTCCTGAAGACGATTTGACTGTTTTTAGAAAATGTCTGTCTGTCTGTGTGTGTGTATCACAAATTTTGTGGACGCTGTATCTCACGAACCAATAAACGAAATCTAACCAAACTTGGTATTTAGTTAGACCCTCACATAAACTGGTGCTGATTAGATTTGTGGAACAATGGCTCAACAGGTGGCGCTGTGATCGCATTTTTTCTAAATTTTTAACATGGCAGTATAGGACAAAATTTCGTATAAATGTACATAATGAGAGTTATTTTAATCGTGTGATTGTAAAATTAATATGAATTATTGATAATAGTAGTAGTTAAGTAGAAAAATTTTTTTTGCATGTGGGGGCATCGCTTCACCCCCTGGGGGATTAAATTTTCAATATGGGTATCTTTCGAAAGATCTTGTGAATACCTTTAAAATGAATGGCTGAACCATAGATCTGTGATAATTTAAAACAAAGTTGTCGATTTTTTTTTCTTTTAACGAAAAAAAAAAAAAAAAAAAAAAAAAGAAAAAAAAATCGTATTTCTTTTGATAATTGCAAAAAATTGACTTTCTTTCGGCATTTAGTGATAGATATCATTCTGTCAGATAAAAATCGTCTGCATTTATAATGGAAAATAATTTAATAAATAATTTGTATTGAATGAATTTTGTGTAAAATTATATAGAAGAAAGTCATGTGGTGGTCACATCATACTAGTTTAAAAGTTAGTATTAATACATTTGAAATTTTAATTTATTGTACACTGAAGTTTTGTTTATAAAAGTTATTAGACATTATTAGTAATTTGTTATAATTAATTCTCTAAAAGATTTGTTCAATATTAAACTATATTTTGTGTAATAGAATTTTAATTCAGGATCTTATAAAACATAAATTTAATAATACTTTATTGCGGGTCGCGAGTTACGTTGCGGATAAGATGATGCGGGACGAAAAATCATTTTGCGGGTCAAGTTCACCTGACCCGCGTAGGAATCTAGGCACACAGTGAAATACCGCAAAAACGCCCCCTCCCATCGATTAAATGCCTCTTTACGCTTAACGGCACATTCCATCCAAGTAGGAGACAGATTTTCCTTTATTTATTTCTTTTATAAGATTAGCTTTTATAAACATTTATTTCTTTTATATTAACCCGTTAGTAGTCGCTAGCTGGTCGATTCGCCACCCATTTCTCAAGTGTTTATTTAACAGCCACCAAAAATTTTTAGAAGTGACATTTGATATACATAATCGACGATTATTCGAGTCGATTCGCCTTTTATGTATATCAAATGCCACTTCTAAAAATTTTTGGTGGCTGTTGATTAAAAACTGAAGGCATGGGCGGCGAATCGACCAACTAGCGACTACTAACGGGTTAAATCAAACACTGTCATTATTTGCAAATGGAAACCATAATCTTCTTAAATCAACAACAAATATTTTAAGACAATTATTTAAAACAATTTATTGGAAGAAAAAAAAACGTTTTCCGAAGAATTTTTCCAGTTAATTGAATGCCAATTAACCAAGAATTTATTATATTTATTTATTTATTTTTAATTGCAACTTAAAATATAAGTATGTTATTTATTTATTTTCCAAATCATTTTTATGTCACTGTATTTTAGAAGGGAAATACCTATCAATTTCTATATATTTTTTAGCGTTTATCCGCTCCCTCTCCAAATATATCTCAATTTTCCTTGAAGATTGGAGGGAAAGAGGGCGCTTGAACGGTATTTTATGGTACACACAGAGAGAGAGGAATAGATAAAGACTTCAAACTTATAACACAATTAATTTTTAAATTGCTTGGCTATTCGCCGTAAGTTCGTTGATTGCAAATTTTCGAGTAAAATATTAATAAAACCAATATCAAATCGATATTTCTGCAATAATTCAAGTGCCTACATGCTATTTTAAATTTATTCATTTTACTACACGCTTTTATTTCATTTCTTTTGTTTTCTCTCAGGGTGATATCTTACTGCCAAATTTTAATCTATTTCCTAGCATCCGAATGAGATGAAAATTTAAATACATGCATAAATCTGATGACAATACAAGCTAAAGCTTCAACAGATTTTTTATTTTTTTTTCACAGAGGGTGGGGTGAGCAGAGGACCTTGGCCTGCAACTTTAGTTCAAAATTTATTTTCCAAATTTAATTCACTTCCTACTATCCTATTCCAACTGCAATTTTGCATAAATGTGTAATTCCGATAACAATACATTCTCAAGCAGTAACGGATTAGAGGGTGGAAGAAATGGGGCTCTTGGGATCGCAACTTCAGTTTGAAATTTTTACATGCATTTCTTTAAGCAGTAATTCTGTCGGGGTCGAATTTTGCAGTCATATTTTAACCTACTACCATCGAATCGATTTTTCTCAAAGTTTACACACGAGTTCATAGTCGATAATACAGGCATTTTCTGAAATTGATCTCTCCAAGAGTCTGTTATATGAGAAAAAATATGTCTGCCTGTATCAAATCTTAATATTCCTTTTTAGTTCATTTCTGCCGAACTGATTTTGCTGAAATTTTATACTTAAGTCTTTCGTCGATAACAATACAATACGAAAGTAATTTCAAAAACCCATCGCATTAGGGGGAAGTTTCAGAATGAAAATCTGTCTGCCTGTGTCAAATCTTGCGATGATATATTAATCCATTTCCGTTGAATTCGAGTGTTCAGTACATTTTTAGAATAAAAGCTTGTTTTTAAAATTTTGTAATTTATGTGGCATTATTTGATTTCATTTATTACTTTTCTTAGACTTTATCATAGAAAGAGTATTGTTTGTTTGGTCAGTTTTTCGAAACTGAGATTTTGTTGTATCTACATGTTTTAAAGTCCCCTAAATCCGAAAATCAGATTTGTAGTAGTTGGTCTGCTTGTGTGTTTGTGAGATTATTAATCGCATAACTCAAGATTAAATAACATTAGGATGCGTAAACTGGGTATTCTTAATTTGTATGTTGTATCATATGGGGATACAACTTGGGACAAAGGATCCATGTACAGACACATACAAATATATTCAAATACGTTATGGGCAAAATATTTGGTAGGTATATTTTACATATCTAGTCTGGACTAAACAAAATGAAATTGATATACATTCTTTCTATGCACAAAATCATATTTCAATTAAAATATAGGATTAAAAGTATTTATCCTTTGTTTACAGGACCACTCAAAATAATTCCGATTTATTAATGCTATGTTTGAAAATTACTCGAAGAGCGTTTAAAGTTGTTTTATGCATTTATTTATTTATTTATTTATTTATTTATTACAAATGTTATTATACTACCTTTCCATAAATGGCCGGACATTTTCGATTTTAGACGTTTTGTGAAATATCTCAAAAAGTACTGGACGAATCATCTTGAAACTTTAGGGGTATAAAGAACATATTAAACCTTATACATTTCAGTGAAAGTGTTGTCCTAAAGCAAAAAGGGGATCAGTAAAAGATTAAAAATGAAAATGTTTGGGATCACACTGTAAAAAATAATACTTGAAATGCGATCTGGCTGTAGCATGTGATTATGGGATTCCTTTTTATTATCTGTATGATTTTTTTTATGAAGCTACGCATATTCATGGAGATATGACCTTTTTTTTTTTTTTTTTTTTTGTCACTTTTTTATTTTAATTATAACACGCAAGGTATTAAATCCACTGCAAATGCACTTTCAGGAAACATGCCATACTATGTTAGACACATCATACTTCAATCTGAAATACACACACACACACACACACACACAAAAAAAAAAAAAAAATTAAATATCTAATAAAATATGAGCATTTTTACTAAATAAATTTTTACTATGAGTGCGCAAGTTTTAACGAAATTTCATTCTCATAATATAATAGCCAATAGTATTGAGCTACTTACGTGAAAATCCCAAACAAATATCGTGTAAATTCAAAAAATGAATACAATACTTCCATTCTCTACGGTAGTCGAGTAATAGAAATAATAAAAATGTGAGTAAAGCTCCTTATACTTTAGCTTCTTTTTTGAGAGGCACTGAATAGCAATTCATTCTGTCGCATGCAACTTTTTGATTTACACGATACTTGTTTGGGGATTTCATTTGACAGCTTTGAGACCTATAGTTACAATGACTTTCGTCTGGATTGATCCATATTACAGAAATTGACAGAGACAAGTGCACAATATTTTGAAGACGTAGGACATCACAAACATCCATGCCCGCACCAGGATTCGAACCTGGGACCTGAAGGTCCAGAGAGCAGCGCCCTACCGACCGAACCACCAGGCCGGCAAAGGGATTTCATATAAGAAGCTTAATACATTTGGCTATTAAATTATGCAAATGAAATTCCGCGAAAGCTTGCGCTTGCGCAGTTAAATATTATTTAGTAAAAATGCTCATATTTCATTAGATATTCGATATTTTTGCATTCTGCTTGCAGTATGCTGTGTGTAATAACGTAGTCAAATTTCCTGAAAATGGCTTCGCAGTGGGTTTAATATCTTGCGTATTATAGTTTAAAAAGTGACAATTTCTTTTGCAATTTTTTGAAGAATCCATTATATCTCTATACTTATATGATGTAGTCTCATAAAAATTTATACATTTAATAAAAAGGAACCTCATAACCACATGCTACAGCCAGATGGCATTTCAAGCATTACTTTTTATAGGGTGATCCCAAACATTTTCACTTTTATTTCTTTTTACTGGTGCCCTTTTTGCTTTCAGAGCAAAACTTTCACTAAAATATATGAGATATAACACGTTCTTTACACTCTTATAGTTTCAAGATGATTCGTCCATTTTTTTTTTTTTTTTTTTTTTTTTTTTTTTTGAGTTATTTGAAAAAACGTCTGAAATCGAAATTGTCCGGTCATTTATGGAAAGGTAGTGTATTTTTCTTTTTCATTCTGTGCTAAGTTTAAGTACATTGTTTAGTATGTATATACCAAAACTAAATGCAAAACTGGTGTACAAACGAAAAATAGACAATAAGACTTCTTCACACACCATAAATTTTAAGCCAGCACAACCGGTTTCGAAAGTACGTAGCCTTCCTTCATCAGGTGAAAAAAAAAAAAAAAAAAAAAAAAAAAAAACACGTGCTACTGCCTTGGAGGCAAAAGCAAGACAAAGCAAGATTGTCTTGCTTTTGCCTCCAAGGCAGTAGCACGTGTTTTTTTGCACCTGATGAAGGAAGGCTACGTCCTTTCGAAACCGGTTGTGCTGGCTTAAAATTTATGGTGTGTGAAGAAGTCTTATTGTCTATTTAGTATGTATATAGTTTACAGATAAACGCACATGTCTACTCAAAATTAGTCCAGTAAATTTATTCAGTAGTGTGAGCGGCAATTTCCTGAATGTCTTAAATACTTTATGAAGGTAGGCTGGTATATGCAAACGGGGGTTGAGGAGGAGGGGTTGCAGCGTATCTCACGTAGAAGTTTTTCTCAAATAAAATTGCTTTTAAAATTGTTTTTAACTTGTTAACTTGTTTAATATACACTAGAAATGGTCAGATATAGAATTCATATGTTATACGTTAAATTGTATTAATATGTAGTACAGAGTAACAGAAAGTAGAATAAGTGCTAGACACACACACGATTATTTTTGTCATAGGTCTATTTCTTTCAATCTTCAGTTTTCTGTAGAGTTCAAGTTTGTAGAGCCACTTGATTTTGGGTGAATCTGAACATCTGTTAACTTGAATTGTGGCAAAAATTTATAACTGTATTAGGAAAAAGTTTAAAGATTTTTTATCCAAGAAGTGACCCTATCCCTTTTAATTTTTGATAACGTAAGGGATACATTAATATTATATTATATTAAGTTTATCATTTTCCTTTGTCCATAAGGCATTTTCTTTCGACATTCTCCTTTTTTACTTTCTCTTGCTCAAATATGACAAAGAAAGTATTATTTTTTTCTCTAATTATCGAAACTGACTTTTTGTTATATAATTACACATTTTAAAATTCCCTGAATCTAAATATCAAGTTTTTAGCTGTTGGTCTCTGTACCTGTTTGAGAGTCTATTTACTAAATAACTCAAAAAAAAAAAAAAAAAAAAAAAAAAGAAAGAAAAGAAAGAAAAAGATATTAGTAGAAAGTTTACACTTGGTATTCCAAGTCTGTACCACATCTGGATATCACTCGAAACTTTGTATTGAGATAGGACAAATGGTTAGTGCGAAATCTATCGTTGGTACATTTTAATTATTTAACAGTTTTAGATTGCGCTGAACGGGATTGAAATAGCATATAATTTATATTTTTTATCTGCAGAGAGAAATGCTCCATACAGAATATCATATGAGAAGCATTAATATCCATTTACAGGGCTACACAAAAGAATTAGAATATATTAAGGCTATAATAGAAAATTGCTTGAAATGCATTTCGAGTTATTTTATGTCATTTTATTGTTGGACTAAATTTAAATGTACTTTGTGTGTCATATACACTAAACAGGGCTATCCAAACTTATTCAAATAAGTTTTAAAGAGTGATCTGGGCAAAAATTTTCCGAATAATCTTAAATAAATATTTAAATTTAATAACATATTTAAAGATTTCATAAATGTGGCTATAACATTGAAATGATGAAAAGGGTTGGGAGGAGGTAGCTCCTTCACGCAATAATTTGCGTCAATTAAAACTGTTTTCCAGAATGATTTACAATAATTTTAATGTACTTAGAAATGTTATATTATGTTGAAATGTTATATTATGCATTAAACTTTAACATTATGTTTCTTTATGAAAATGCAGGATAAGAGAAAGAGTATGCTTCCTACACCAGAACATTTCTTTTTCTTTTCTTTTATTATTATTATATTTTTTGTGAGAGAAAATTAAATATATTCGTTCCCTAAAGAAGTATAATTTTAGATTTATTAAAAAAGCATAATAACCACATGGCCACAACATACTGTATAAACTAGTATGTCATGTTGTGGCTATCACGGAACTTTCTTCTGTATTTTCCCTCACAATTTCACGCAGTACATATTATTTATTAAAATTGTTATTTATGAAAATACGTATGCTGTATAAAAGACTCAATAGGTTTTTAACTATTCGTTTTAAAGCTATTGACGAATTCTTTTGAAAAGTACTCAAATTAAATGTTTTCACTCCAGAAAAGGTACTTCTCCTCCAGGGGGGAAAAGCGATACCCCTACATATGCAAGCACAATTTTCTGATTAATTATTACTATTATAAATACATACACACACACACACATATATATCACATTGGAAATTTAAAAATGATTCTCACTATGTATATTTATACGAAATTTTGTTCCATACTGCCATATTAAAAATGATGAAAAAATGAGATGACGGTGCCACCTGCTGTAAAACTGATACCAAAATGTAATCAACACTAATTTAAATCAAAGTCCAACTAAATAACAAATCTGGTTAAATTTCATTTATTGGTTCGTGAGTTACAGCATCCATAAAATTTTTGATACACACAGACATACAGGTATTTTCTAAACATGGTCAAATCGTATTCAGGACATCTCAAAACTTGTAAATCCATTGAAAAACGGAGGTCGAAAATTTTCGTACATCCAGTATTTTCTAATATATATAGAAGGGAGTAAAAAAAGCTCAGTACGCTTGAAAAGGGAAAGGAAAATCACGAAAAATATCAAAAAAGTTACAGTGATATTGTCAGTTAAAAATATCAAAACTTGACTGGCGATTTCACATTGTTCGGCGATTAATTTTGAGCACTTGGCGGAGAAACAAAACACGGTTCTGTTCGCACACGGCAATCTCGGTGCTAGCACAGCGCTAAATCGCCAAATATGCTTAATTTTTTGTGGACGCTGTAATTCATTTCAGCCGATAATTTTTTTCACTTCCTGGTGTTTTATGAAGAGTAGAATCACATATAAATTTTTCAACATTTTTCCTTGTTAGCTGACGCATCAGAAGACAAAATACCTCCCCCCTTTAGATATATATATATAAATATTAATCTGTCCCACTTCTTTCGCTTACCAGGCATTTTAACGAAATAAATTTTTAATAACAACCCTCTATATTCACATCCAAACTTTTTAAAAACAAATTTTCTTAGGAATACATTTCAGCGCACACAAGGCTCTTTTCTGAACTCCGTGCTTGTTTAAAAACAAGTTTTCTTAGGCATATATTTCAACGTGCATAAGGTTCTTTTCTGTACTCCGTGTTTGAATATTGTACCTACATTCACAAAATATTTATGGCTGCTACTAATTTTTAAAATTTATATCAAATTCGCTTGAAAACTTTCACCCATCTCATTCGCTAAAATTTACCGATGCTCGCAGAATTTTTAAAGTGTTATCCCAATATGATATACATTCATAATTTGAACTATCTGGTGTTGTTTGGTTTTGAGTAATTTAACATTAAAAAAAAAAAAAAAAAAAAAAAAAAAAATTCACTCGCCCCTCTCTTTCAAATTTATCAGTGTTAGAAAGATTTTTCATATGACATCCCCATGTAAAGCGCATACCATATTGAAACTACCAGCAATTATTTATTTTTAATTATGCTGATATGGTAAACACACAGATCCACTGACCAATCTCAAAAAGTTTGATTTTTGGTTTTGTGCATATAAATAATAATGCTAATTTAATGGGCTCTTCCCAGCGTCGTCTGCTCAATCACGTGATAGAGGAAAACGAATAATCGAATTCTGAGAATCGAATTGAATTAAATATTGTTCTTAAAAACAAAAATTTTAATATTCAGTATAAAATAAAATAAAAGTAATATTGTGCATTTGTAAACAGTAGAATAGTTTTATTTGTAAATTTAATAATTTTTAAAAAACATTTTATGTGTTTATTTATTTTTAGCTATAAGAATCGATTTTTGTATATTGTAGTGTAACTGTAACATTAACTGATCTAGCAATAAATAATAGCTTCTTGTGGAATGTTTACGGATTATAAATTGAAATTTTAAAATGTTTTCACTTAATTTAATTGCATAAAGGTGTTACAGCAAGTTAATTAACTTAGTTACTGGTCTAAATGGATTTACGTAGTACGATATTGCACTGTCACTGATTTAAATACAAAAAATCAGAGTATTTAAACATGTCTTCATGAACATCAATAACAGGTATAAACTAAATGATGATTGTAAATGTATACAGCAAACAAAAGATGATGAATAATGATATAAAATTGATTAAAAATGATGATGTGTAAAAAATAACATAGATTAAATACGATTGATCAAAAATAAGAATAGAAAATAAGTTATTTTAGCAATCGCTCTAGATAAACAAGACTTCGTCTGCTATTTGTTTTTCCTCTATCATGTGACCTCTGACGTCAGGTGGGAAGAGTCCATTATGTGTAGAGCAGTTTAAAGATGTTAAAATGTATCAATGAAAAATTATGTGCAAAGATTTAATGGATTTGAATCTTTTTGTATGTCCGTGTACACGGACCATTTATTCGTTTCTCGGCAAAAAATTTCAATGATCATCATTTGGCGAAATGATCATGATCATCATTTCGCCATATTTCGCACATATTTAGAATTCCGAATTGGGAACTCTGGCTAATACCTGTTTTTAAATTATGCTGTAATAGACACATAGATGGACAAACAGACCAACTGCTAAAAAACTTATCCTATCCAGGGAAACTCAAAACGTATATAATTCTAGCAAAAACTCTGTTTCAAAAATTTGATCGATTATCAATTCCTTTTCTTCCATACGTGAGTAAGATGAAGTAAAAAATAAAATGTAATAATTAATCCAATCCCTTTGGTGTCTAGCAATCATAAAATGTGCAGAAAATAAATAAATAAAAATAAAATAAAATAACCCTTCTTTCTCTTTCTTTATTTTTGTAGCCAATTGAATAAAGCAATGCGTGTGAACTTAAAATTCCGAAATAACTCGGATCTTAATGCCAAATTATTTTTAACAGAAAAAAAAAAAAAAAAAAAAAAAAAAAAAGTTCTAAATCCTTGTAAATTGAAAACTGTCCTCTGATGAGATGATCACGTTTACAGTTTTTACGTTCCTGACACCATTTCTAACGGATGTGGTAGCCATTTAATAGTAATCATTGTTAGAGAATATAAAAATATGAGAGATTTAAATCAGATAATACCTCCCCCCCCCTTCATTTTTTTTCGTTTTATTTTGGAATGCGAGATAGCGTGCTTTGCTTTTCATATTGCGTTGAAAATGATATCACTTTTAAATGAAAGCCATTATGTAATGTGGTATCAGTACTGTTTAGCAAAAAGAGTATATATTTAGAGATGATCTTATAAATGATAATGTAACATCGTCCTACTTTCATATGTATTGCCTCAATATTTGTATATTCCATTTATATTTCACATGAAATGCCTAAATAATAATTCAATTTTGCTCCTATTTCTTAAATTACATTACTACTCGATTGTAGCATATGTTTATGACTTAAAGATCTGTATAAAAATGTTAAATTCGAAGCGTATAAAAGAGAATAATGACTAAAAACTGAAAATAAGCTAAAGATTCGTGACAAGTAGAATTCATCAATCAAGAAAATGAATCCAAAACATTCTATTCACATCTCTTTTATGATCTAACGATGTAATGATGCAGACATAGTCATCTATCACAACAGCATGATGACTTGCATGACGTAGTGTCGATAGTCAGTTTGAGTGCCAGAATTATCTTTTATTGTTTTGTTTTGTTTAGTTTTAATATTCATAGGATAAATGGCTGAAATGAAAAAAATTTTTTAACTAAAATATATTAGCACACGAATTACTAGCAGATTTTTGATACGATTTTGCTTCGGTTAACCTCATTTTATAGTTTCTGTTTAAGGATTTTTAAATTCTGACAATGTTTTTGTACAAAAATGTAAATATATAAGTGTTATAAAATGACAGAAAATATTTTATAGACTTAATACACACGTTCTTCACATTTCACAATTTTCTTTGATTGCTATTTATAATCTTATATGACAGATTATTGTCTTAAACTTGATAAATAAGATTATAATAGTGAAAACTTGATTTATTTTTAACAATTATTACTTAACTAGTATATAACCCCGTCAAAAATGACGGAATTTGAACTATAAATCTTGAAAACAATGTTTAGATCATGATGGTTACCACGTGATCATTTAAATGTATTTTCAATTTTTGTTTATAAATCAAATGTGTTTCGATATTTTATAATTTTCGTTCTGAAATTAAAACAATTCTACCCGATCAATAAATATGAATGACAATAAAAAAACTGCTGGTTGACAAAAAATATAGGCCCGACAACACAACAGCAACAACACATCCCAGTGTTCCATTAAGTGCTCTATACGCAAGCGAAGTGTGACGCCACTGACCGTCCGTGGATGCAAGAAAATGATTTCCTATGTTATTCGCCCACTGGATTTTTTGTAAAAAATTATTAAAAATCGAGGAAAATTATTTCCCGATTTTAATCCCCATATTTGGGTATATATATGTATTAGTTATCATGTGCATGTGTTAGATTGAGTTATTTTGCTGTCAAATTGACAAAATTTTATTTTTGAATTTCAAAACTCTGTTGTCCTTGGCGTTTTTGTATTCGGCGATCAAAAACGTACTACGAAAATATACATGCCAGATGTGTATTTTCGCAATATGTATTGTGCGAATATTGTTTCATATTATTCATTACTCTCTTAATATAAGTTTTTAAAATAACCATGATTTTTGAAAGGAATTAAATTATATTCGCCAGATAATTTGGCGATATATATATATATATATATATATATATATATATTATTTTTTTTTCTGCTAAGGATGACCGATATCAAATCTATTCCTCTGCAACATATTAGTATCCTATATCAGATACTTTATTTAGACATTTGAAAACAAATTTCACAATTAATTATGATAGAATATTTATCATTTTCCTTTTAATTAGTATATTAGTTGGATATTTATTGTGTAAATATCATCTTTTGAAATGAAATGTTTATGTTTTCAATGGAATATGGAAGTTTGCCATTTTTTTTTCTAGACTTTTGAAATTAAAAATTCAAATTTTGTCAATTTTACAACAAAAATAACTCAATCTAACGCATGGACATGATAACTAATACATAACTATACCTAAATATGGGGATTAAAATCGGGAAATAATTTCCCTCGATTTTTAATATTTTTTTACGAAAAATCCATTCGGCGTTTAACATAGGAAATATTTTTCTTGTATCCACGAACGGCCAGTGACGTCATCACCTCGCTTGCGTATTTAAAGTCCTCATAATAAGAAAAAACGATTCACTTCATTTTACCAAAATACTTTTTTTAAGACTATCGTAGATCCTGTTTTCAAATTTTCTAACTAACTTTCCAATAACTACAGACACTCCATGCTAACCCAAATTCACTTCTACTCGATACCTTCAACCAGCTATCTCACCCACAACATCGCCAAAATATCCAGGATCCAGCTAGGGACTTTCTCATTCCCAACCGAACATTTTACTTTGACTCGACATTATCACCTTAGACTACTCTACTTTCAATACTCATTTCAACTGATGACTTTTACTTGTCCAACCAAACATTCTATCCCAACTATAAATTTACACTAATTTCAAAACTAAAATCAACTGGCGTCATTTACGCACTAAACTCGACGCCAATCATACCTTACAATGTAAACAAACAATGAAGCTTGATAAAAATATTTAAAGGCTTTAATACGTTTTTACAAATATTTTAAGATTTTTAAGGCTTTAATATGTTTTAGAAATATTTTAAGCTTTTTTTTTAATGAAACAGTCAAAGAGTCGTTCATTCGGAATTAAAGAGTTGCCTATTTGGAATTTGCATTTTCTGAATGGCAACAGTTTTGGTTTGTTTTTATTTGGTATTGCGTTGTTTATAATCGTGAAGTTACAAAATGCCGGCCAGGTGGTTCGGTCGGTAGGGCGCTGCCTTCCGAATCTACTGGTCCCAGGTTCAAATCCTGGTGCGGGCATGGATGTTTGTGTTGTCTTATGTCTTCAAATATTGTGTACTTGTATAATAAAAACTTGTAAACCCTTGTGGTGTGGATTTTTCGAGATATAAGCGGCCTTAGAGGCAAGTAATAAATCTTAGTACTCATCAAGCCAAACCAAACCAGTTACATAATTCTATTTATTGGTTCATGTTTATAATAGTCAGTGATCCGCTATATTTAATTTAGACATTTAAACATTACAATTGAATAGTTTTTCAAGGTTTTAGAGTAAATAAATAAGGATATGTGCGATACAAAACATGTATGAAAATGATATGTATGTTTCCGTAAGTTGAATGGGCTCTTCCCACCGTCGTCTGCTCAATCACGTGATAGAGGAAAACGAATAATCGAATTCTGAGAATCGAATTCAATTAAATATTGTTCTTAAGAACAAAAATTTTAATATTTAATATAAAATTAAATAAAAGTAATATTGTGCATTTGTAAACAGTAGAGTAATTGTATTTGTAAATTTAATAATTTTTAAAAAACATTTTATGTGTTTATTTATTTTTACCTATAAGAATCGATTTTTGTATATTGTAGTGTAACTGTAACATTAACTGATCTAGCAATAAATAATAGCTTCTTGTGGAATGTTTACGGATTATAAATTGAAATTTTAAAATGTTTTCATTTAATTTAATTGCATAAAGGTGTTACAACAAGTTAATTAACTTAGTTACTGGTCTAAATGGATTTACGTAGTACGATATTGCACTGTCACTGATTTAAGTACGAAAAATCAGAGTATTTAAACATGGTCTTCATGAACATCAATAACAGGTATAAACTAAATGATGATTTTAAATGTATACAGCAAACAAAAGGTGATGAATAATGATATAAAATAGATTAAAAATGATGATGTATAAAAAATAACACAGAATAAATACGATTGATCAAAAATAAGAATAGAAAATATTTTATTTCAGCAATCGCTCTAGATAAACACTTCGTCTGCTATTTGTTTTTCCTCTATCATGTGACCTCTGACGTCAGATGGGAAGAGTCCATTGAACAAACGGGAAAAAAAAAATGGCTGCCAAAAGTTTGTTTTGAAGCGGTCTAACCGGAATCGTTCATGACAGATGAGGGTCATTATAATTATTAATGGTGCACATAATTTATTGTTAACGACAACCTAACACATGTTATTTTATGGAGAAATTTTAAATCAGGATTAATTATTACTAATATAATCAGAAAATCCATAACTATTAACATAGTCCTTATATTTAAAAAACTAGTTAGTTGTAGGGCGACTAAGGCGCCCGTTGAAAAATGATCATTTCATTTTATTTATTTCTCCCTTTAAATAATTCATTTGCTAGCAAGCCCGTGCGAAATTTTCGCACTTTATTTATCTCTTCGTTACCTTTAAAATTTGAAATTATTATTATTATTTTATAGACGTCATTTTTTCATATGCATGAGCTAATTTAGTTATATATATATATATATATATATTCACGTGTAAACATATTTAATTTTACGCTGGCGAAAAAAAAAAAATGACAACAATTAAAAATTTAAATGTCTATTTTAAAGCTGTTATTTTCATATTTTAATTAATAATAATAAAAAAATTTAATCAAGAATTCGTTACAAATAAGGTACCAAATGAAAGGGGCGATTTTTCTGAATCCGTCGGATTAAATAGTTTATCGATCGGTCAATTAGATTTTTTTTTAATTAACTAAAGTGTGAAAATTAGGAGACACAGTCCAAGGAAATCTCTTAAGCCTAAAGCGTGACAGAGTCAGGCACTGATGAGCGTAATTATATATGCTGATTGATATTTTAGTTTTTTAACATTCCATTTTTAAGCTAAAGTGCGAAAAATAAGCTAAGTACATATTTATCCAATATGTAGTGTAACTGTTAACATGATGTAAAAATATATGTTTTAATACTTATAAAAATATTATTAAAAGCCTAACATAATTTCATTAAAGTAACAAACTATTTCCTTAAAATTTCAGTTTTAAAAGTGTATTTACTCGCATTTCTTTTATAACAAATGATAGATAAAAAACTGCTATAAAATTTTTAATAAACAATGTTCAAACATCCATTGGCAGTTCATGGGTTCTTAATTTGAGGATTTCCAAATATACTATTAACAATCTATATATATAAAACACAATATTAGTATGTTTGTTATTTTTTTTGTTACTTACAAATAACACAAATGACATTTTCTCTGGTATATAAGGTTAAATTTTTATTAAGATATATATATATATATATATATATATATTAATATTCAGTTTTAATGCCATTTCATACAGCATAGATGATATTCTGAATACATTTAAACTATTTAAAATTGCTTTCCACTTGCATGCACTTTTGTAATATGATAAGTTGAGGTTTTTTCAACTTTTAGGCCACGGGAAAGGCAATAATACAAACGTTTCTTTCTTCAAACTATTTTCTATTGCTCTAAAAGTAGAACAAAAATGTAAGTCTTGTTGAAAAAAAAAAAAATTATTACAACCACCCCTCTCTAAAATCTGACAAAAATCTGAGAATTCCACGTTTAAAATTTGCGGATATTCTCTTCATGTTCATAATAATAGAAAAAATTACTAAATCCATTCTGCCTTCAGTAGAGGAGCACCATAGATCCACCTTTAAAATGCCCGATTCTTATCTGCCTTTAAAAAATTTGCTCTGTCTTTCACTATCTTCAGATCGTGCCAGTAACTGTTAAAACCATATGGTTGATCAAGAATAAAATGTTTTTCATCCGAAAATGCAACATTTTACAATTTCATATTGTTTTTATTCAACTTTAACACAGACTTTCTTTCCTCCTTTAAATGCTCATTGATTATTACAGGTTTTTTATTCATTTTAACATATTATTAATTATTTTAAACATGCATAAATGTGGACCCCAACCTTTCGTTAAATATTACGAGCATATTCAGCAGCAGTCATTTTGAGCAGAACAGTAAGAGGAATTATGAGTCTTCGATCTCTGTAAAACAACTCTGATTTTGCATCAGATTTCTCTCCTATCGAACCAGCAGTTCAACGTTTGATCACATTTCCTTCAACAATTTTAGATCTTCGAACTTACAACGGATTAAAATTATCCCTTCATTAAAAAAAAAAAAAAAAAAAAAAAAAAAAAACATTTATCATACTTTACTACATGAACGTTCTTTTTTTTTCCCCCCAAGGAACTATCAGTAATGTCCGTCCAAGAAAAATTGAAGGCTTATATATGAATTAATCTAGCCCAGTAGTTAGAAAATTTGCATGTCAGCTGTAATTTATCCGCTAGCAAGTTAAATAAAACGAAAAAATCTTGATTGTCCCTATAATTATGAACATATAAAAACGTGGAGAAAAAAATATTTTGCATTATTTTTTTATTAATTTTGTTTCATATAAAAAAATTATAGCAGTTTTGATTTTTAGAATACTAGATATATCAAGTGCACTTAGTATAATCTTGTTCACAATTATTTTTACGTTAGTTATTTCAAAACATAAAGTGTCCTTATAAATATAAGAAGGAGTGTATTATAAAGAAAACCAGTCATAACAAAACCGACCATTTCATATGGAACAACCCGATAATTCTAAGTCCATACAATTATACATAAAAGAAAAATAATTTTTTGATAGTTAAACATTAAATATATATACATCCTTTATCATTTAAATTGACTGAGTTATTTCATTTTAAAATTTGATCTAAATTTTTGGAGTGTAAGCGATAAATGGAATTTTGTAATTAATCATAAAGTCAAATGAATGAAAAAATATTTTTAAATTGACCCTTTATTGGAAAACTAACTCATCTGTAAAAAATCGCAAATTTCAGAATAAAATTACTTGGTAAGTTTTATTAAGGTGCGAAGACATTCTCCCGTTCTCTCCCAATCCCTATTCCCCGATTTGATGAAAGGTCGTAATTAATCATTTTGGTTCCAAAGAATCGTTTCATGATTTTGAATTCTAGAATGTTTATTCACAAATTTCTTATTCCTTATCATTTAACACCGAGATTTTGGCACTACAACGGAATATTAGAAATATTAGCTTTCCCGATTCAACACTGCTGTTGCTGAGGAAAAAGTTTTACAGGGAAAAATAAAATTGTTGAATCGAAGAATTTCGTTACTACAACGGAATATTACCTTCTCTGATTTTTTTTTTTTTTTTTTTTTAAATATAAATATTAACATTATTAACGAAAAATATTAATGAAAAATATTAACTTTCGTAATTTAGCACTGTTGCTGCTTACTGGAGTGTTACAAGAAATAATATTATAGTTTTAAAAAATTAAAGAACACGCTTTTATAGAAATGTGAACTAAAAAGCACAAAATATCTATATGCAGGGTAAGAGAAAATCGTGTGAGTGACGCACCATAATATTTACATACATTTAAATCTTTAATTAAAATAATTTAGTATTAAACAAAAACCATTTTTTAAAAATCTCCCCTGACTGGGCTCGAACGCTAGACCTTTAGGTTCGTAGCGCGGAGCTTTACCTCAGAGCCACAGCGTTCACGTAGGGAAAGCTTTTTTAACAATATAGATTTTTTGTTTGCTCCCAGAGCGGTTACAAACATACATACAGGTGAAGCTAATAAAAGCGTGTTAAAAAGAAAAATGATGAATCGAAGAATTTCGATATTACAGCGGAATATTAGAAATATTAGTTTCTCCAATACAGCACTGTTGCTGCTGAGAAAAGTGTTTTACAGGGAAAAGAAAATTGATTACTCAAAGAATTTCGGTACTACAACGGAATAATAGAAATATTAGCCTCCCTGTTTCAGCACTGTTGTTGCTGAGAAAAGAGTTTTACAGTGAAAAGGAAAACGGAACATTAGAAATATTAACTTTCTAAATTCAGCGTTGTTGCTGCCAAGAAAATAAGTTTTACCAGGAAACTGAAAATTGATTAATCAAAGAATTTCGATAGTACAACGGAATATTAGAAATATTAATTTTCCTGATTCAGCAGTGTTGCTGTTGAGAAAAGTGTTTTACAGGGCGAAAAAATTGTCTACAATTAGATCAAGTTTGTACTCGTTTGTAACTGTGAACCACTTTAATGTATTTAAACTGCTGACAAGAAATAAGTTATTGTAATTCCTGAAGATACTTTTTATTTAAAAGCGAAAAGCTTTGAATGTATATATATATATTTTTTCTGTCATTAAGATTAATGCTCCTTTTTTTTTTTTATTGTTATTCATGTCGGTGTAAGTAATTTAAATTGCTTTTGGTTCTTAATCTGTATCGCAACATTTTTGTGTCAGTCTTACCTATATGTTACAATCAGTTCTATTTTTGTTGTGTTGGTATTGTTTTGTGTCTATTAATTGTTAAATTTTATTACGATATCTATGATTTTTATATATATTAAATGATTTTAACTAAATGTAATTATTTTAAACTACGTGTTCCCAAAGTGTTTTTTATTATAAATTATATATTATAGAAAAAAAATTGATTAATCGAAGAATTTTGGTACTACAATGGAATATTAGAAATATTTGCCTCCCTGGTTCAGTACCGTTGTTGCTGAGAAAAGAGTTTTACAGACAAAAGAAAATGAAATATTAAAAATATTAACTTTCTTGATTCAGCATTATTGCTGCCAAGAAAATAAGTTTTACCAGGAAACTGAAAATTAATTAATCTTAGAATTTCGATACTACAACGGAATATTAGAAATATTAGCTTCCTTGATTCAGCACTATTGTTTCTTAAAAGGAAAAAAAATATATATATATAGTTTTAAAGAAGAAGAAGAAGAAGAAAAAGAAGAAAAAAAAGAGAATTGATGAAACGAAGAATTATTATATATATATATAGTATATATATATATATTATAACCGAAAAATTTATTAATTTTTAAAACTGCTTTTTTTTTTTTTTAAAGTTATTTTACATTTAATAGAAATTTGCTGGGTATTTCAATATTTAACGGTTAAATAATATAATTTTTAATTTTTCAAATATTTTAATAAATTTTAATAATTACTAGTTTCAATATAGACACTTGTTGATAAACTTTCATTTAAAATTGTGAAATTTTATTTAATTTATCTTAAAATTCTAAGGATATTGTTTAAATGTTCTGTATTAAGTACGTGTGAACTCCAAATATTTTTTCTTATTATAATTACAGAAAACAGACTGGTGTGTCACACACAAGAGCTTTCGTTACTTTGCATTTGAATTTTATGAAGACAGATTATAGTTTAAGAGATGAAATAATAAGTGCTTTATATAAATGTACTTAAAAACAGTAGAAAAATATTTTGGAAATAGTTTCATTAAATATATACATTTCTGTGTGAGAAGGAAGTGCTATCGTCCCTCTCAACCCCGATTCAGCATTGTAGGGGAGAGTGGGGATGAATGGGACATTTTTCATGTTTTTATTAATAACGTTCACCATATGAAATTTAGAATTTTATAACATTGCTCATAAGTACACTTCAGTAATCAGTTACATATAAACATACTAACTTTAATAAAAAGTTATCATTTTTAATTAATATATATATATATATATATACTTTAACATGCACGTGCATTGTCCCATTCATCCCCACCTATGGGGATGAATGGGACAGGACTGGAGTTAACAAAGAAAATAAAATAAAATGGAAAGTAAATAAATTTTTAAAGTTAAATTGGTTTATGTGATTTTATTACACAGTATGAAGTTACTGAAATTAACATAAACTGATGTATTAACTCAAATTAACATCAAAAGGCAAAAGTCCTTTGGTTTGCACAGTTCCTAGTGCTCTATGCTTTGGTAATTTAATCTAATAAGATCTAATCTAAAAATAAATAAATAAATAACACACTAGAAATATATAAATCATTATAATAGAGTACAAATTATCCAGATAAATTTTTGTTACCGACTGATCGGGAAAAATAAGTATTCTATTCTGTATTACATTAATAATCTCCAGGATTTATTTAATTAGCTTGATTGAGATTGTGATTTTAATCCAATTATTATTAGTTTATTTATTTATTTTTTTAATTATTGATATTATTGATTTAAGTTGCATTGAATATTCTAACTTATAATTTTTTAATCATAATTATTATAAACAAAAATCAGAACAATTAATTTCAATCTGTTTTTCTCTAAATCCATGCTACTTTTATAATTCCATGTTATAACTATTGAGCTACAGGTTATAAAAATATTGAAAATCTATTTACGATTTGTTTTAATATAATTCTTGTGTACAATTTTAAATTAGCACATAGTAGGGAATGTCCCATTCATCCCCATTCAAACTGTCCCATTTATCCCCACCACCACATGATCATACAAAACATGAAATAGGCCTGAGGAACAATTGTCAACACTCTTCTTAAATATCATAAACACAATAAAAGATTATGCCTTTTCAGCATATATGAGTTATATTAACTTTAAGCAAATAGTTAATTTTTAACTACTGTCTAATTGAATCAGTAAAAACTTAGTCTGGCAGCAGAAAAAGACACTTTAATTTTTTTCTGCCCTTCAATAGACAGCACAATTCTGAAACTACACTTGATGAATGACCTCAGAAGGCTATATATCAGAAAAATTGTCAAGTTTCTAGTGCTTGCAAAACATAAAAATGTTGCTATTGTCCCATTCATCCCCACTCTTCCCTATAGTATCAGGGGTGAAACTTTTCAGGGATTAACCCTGCGTTCAGTGTTTTTGAAATTTTGATGTCTCTGAATTTCATGATAAATTATTTACTTTCACAGAAATTTACCATTTTGAATGTTTAATTCGCTTTATAATGTATTAAGAATTCTCAAAATACTACTCATTATAGGTAATCATATGGTATGTCATTAATAAGTGTCTGCTATGTAAGTAGCACTTTTCAAGGCTTTTGTGTGCTAGGAAGTTTCACTCCTGATAGTACATATATTCATAAAAAATTAAGGCTGTTATTAAATTAAAGAATTTATACCAAATTATCTAAAGAAATTTTATTCAAATACATTATGTCTATGGGAAAATTTCTGGTAAGTATAGTATAACATCTATAGGCTGCCTTTAACAAATCGGAATGAACAAAATTTTTTATAGTCATAAAAGCATGTTTTGTGTAGCTTGTGGTATGGAAATCATTCGTCATTGGTTTGCAGGGCTACCCAAAGTATTTGGATATATTGAGGCTATGCTTGAAATTGCTGGAATTGTAATTAATTTTGTGTTAGATGTTTTTCCTATGTGACTAAATTAAAGTACACAATATTGTTTATAGTGCATATTGTTCATAGACAATATACAGGTCTACCCAAAATTGAACTAAACCTTCTTTTCTATTGGATGTAATTGATGGAAGTGCTTTGCTACGTTTTACTATGTTGGTGAACATTGCTCATGAAGAAAAATTAATTTTTCATACCCATACTGAAAACAAAGTATTTTTTGAAGTTCTATTTTCAACTCTGGTTTTTTGTATAATTTTACGTTTTGAGATACCCTGATTACGAAAGTCCAATATTTAGCGGTTGATCTGTATGTATATCTGTTATCATCATAACTTAAATAACAGCAGGAAATTAAAATTTGTTATTTTGAAGTTCGTAGTAGGTTGCTACTTGAAATACTTGATCAAGATTCGCAAGTTTGAAGTCAAATTAATAATAGTCTTGATTTTTTTTTAAATAAATGTAGGCGTTATAATTCAACGAGGGGTTAACGGGGCAGTAGCGACTCTCACACAGAATTATATGTCAAATAAAAATTTTAGATTATTTTTAAAGTCCATTGAACACTATTATCTTGCCTTGTTGATCTTAAACATAATATGCAATCTACCTTTATTGTATTGAAATGCAGGTAAGAGAAAGTCGTGTGAGTGACACATCAGATTATTTTTTTAAGCGTGTGTTTATATCTCTGTTTCTTATTTTATTATTTGTCTTCAATTTAGTATTAGGTCGTAATCATGAAATTATGACTGTTTTCAAAAGTTTTCATCGATCTTTGATACGTCTGCAGAATATCAAGTCAAAATATTTTTGCAACACGAAATGAAAGTGTACCGTGGAAGTGCTGTAGAGTCAATGGCGAGTACCGATTTTGAAAAAATAATTACTGAAATGTATTAAAATAATTGAAATTTTGAGAATTATAGGATTTAATTGTTCAAATAAGGAATTTTTGAAATATTTTATCAAACGTAAAAAATAACATCATGAAAGTAACATTACACGTCTGGAAGTGGCTTTATGTTATTGTTTCATACTTCGTCATTTCTTATCGATTCAGAACCGCGGGTCATAGTTATGAAATTATTGCTTTCTTCTATATATTAGAAGTAATTAATGGATTCGTGAAAATCTTTCGACCTCCGAATTTCGATGGTTTTACACATTTTGAGATATCCAGAACACGATTTCTACCATTTTCAGGAAATATTTGTGTGTCTGTATGTTACCAAAATGTTGTGGGCGCTGTATTTCACAAAATAATGCATGGAATTCAACAAAACTTTCCATATATGGTTGCACCTTAATTTAATATGAAATAGCGTTGTTTAGATTTTGGCATTTATCGCTCAGTCGGGGGTGCTGCTAAAATGCAATTTTCCCCATCTATGCGAAGGCTATATCTGAGATTCTACAACGTATAAGTACACTGAACTTGATACATGAGATGGCATTAGGAAAATCTGATCTGATGTAATTTGGGTGTATACCAGCCAATAGATGGCGCTGCTTTTATTCCCTTTCTGCTATTTTTTGGGTGGTATATTTTATCATCTATTGTACAAAATTACGCCGAACTGCATATGTACAATTTTTATTATGAAAAGCTATGCTGATTAAATTTTCGTGGATATTAACCAGTAGATGGCACTATTTTACAGAATGACTCAAAGAAAAGCTTTGTAGCGGCCATAGCATACTAGTTTTTATTGACATCGCATAATTGTCCACTTTTTAATTTATTCTATAGCGTTATTAATACCCGTCTTTTTATCACACCACTTTCTTTGTACAGAAATTATTATCCAATATGTAATTATGATTAAATAAGACGAAAATCACTCTTATAAAAGAGTGGTATATGTATATATATATACATACAGCACCAAACAGAAAGAAAATGAGAAATGAATTTAGTAACTATAATACTTAAATGTGAAATCCAGAGGGCAGCACTAGCAATAACCATATTCATAGTTTCACAGTTAAAATAAAACTACACGGTCAAGTTTCTGAAAAGAGTAAATCTTTTTTACAATAATAATAATAATAATAATTAATAATAAAAATAATACTAACACTTAGGGTAAAAATTAATACTAAAGGTTAGATTAAAATTTAATTGGTTGAAAATTGGTTATTAATCAAGTCAGCAAGCAAAGACACAACTTAACTTCATGAAAAGCCATTTTTCTCATTTTAAGTTGTCTCCTCGTGTTATGAATTCAGTATTTATGGCTCGTGTATTGATTTTAGTTTTTATATTTTGAATTTCAGTATCAGGCTAAATAAAGTCTAAATCACATCTTTTTCAATTCAAGGTAATTTTTTCGTGAAGGTTTAGGTTATGATTGCATTATTAATTCAAGGTGCATGATGTGTTTTTAGTTCTCTGGAAGGTATTTTTATTTTTCTGTAAAATATTTTGTCATTATTTCATCTATTTCAGGTTACTTTTTCTTGTGGGTTCGTGCTATCAATTAATATTTTGCTAAAATGCATATCAATTACAGAAAACTTACAATTCTTCGCTGAATGCTATGAGGAAACTGCACTTGAAAACGTCTTATAGCATTATGAGCATGAGCTTTTACGCAAAAATTCCGTTTTGTTCTGTTTTGGTCCGATATTCTTTTCCTCATCTCAAAATTAATAGCTTCATTTCATAACACTGTTCTCTTCCCCCCCCCCCCACCTCTTTAAAATAATATCCTAGGGTCAACTTTCTTTTCTTCAGAATCTTATTACATGGTCCTATTTAATTTTCAACGGGTATTGTAGTCTTAAAAATTAAAGTTTTTCTTTAGTTATTTTTGTTACATATTTTCAACTTTTATATGACTGAAAACACATATTATAATTTCATATATATATATATATGTATATAAAAAACGGGTACTAACCTAACGATGCTACGAAATAAATTAAAAAGTTTCCAGCCCCTACATCGATTTTTGATACGATTGCTAAATTTCACTCACTCGGACGTCTGGAAGTGGTGGCTGAAAATTAGATTGCTAGATTCCATTCTTTCCATACAACATGCATAACGGTCAAGATAAGAAAAGCTTCTTTAATTATATGCTTAAGCACTGCTTAAAAGCCAGTTTCTTTGAATGTCTCTTTACCCTCCCCGAAATGATTGTAATTGTAATATTAGAATGATAGATCTTAATTATACGTGATTATCATTTATATGCGTTGTTTTCTATTCAGATAAGGAACCGAGACAGTCGGTCACTCTTTAGACTGTGTTAGAAACGTATTTCGGGGGAAGAAAAGGGGGGAAGTAGACGCAATTTTTCTCTTAAAGCATTATTTAATTATATGTAAGAAACTCTGGGTATTTAGCTGGTAGGATTATAAAATAATAAAAGCCGCCTGAAATGTTTTTTTCTATGTATTGGAGACATTATCCAAAAATTGTTGAATAGATTCCTCCGTGGATAAGAGTGCGTTCAAAGGAAACAATTTTTAATGTAATAATGGGTAAACTGAAACCGCCGATGCAGTACTAAATCTTTACGTACAATAAAATGCCTGTGTAATTGTTGGTCGCTTTGAGGGCAGACTGCTAACCGCAGAGATACATAATCCAGCATGGACGTCCGTTTAAAACTCTCTAGATGCACCTCGAAGCCCGATTTTCGAATAGCTTTTTTTCTCCTTTAATTTAATTAAAATAGGAAAATAAAAACTTTATATTAGCTTAAAAGCATATTAAGCTGGTGCAAAAAAAAGTTTACGAGTTCATTTTTTTCCCCAATAGAAAAATGAATATATTTATTTACATGTGATTAATAAACATTTATAAAAAAAATAAATCTACTCATGTATCGAACAAAATTGGCGTCATTATAGCTTTGAAAAGTCTATACATGTTGATAAAATTGTATTTAAATTTTATTATTCACGTGTAAATAAATAAGTATATTTTTTTTATGTCGGAAAAAAAATATATTAACGCGTAGATATAATTTTGATTTTATTAAGACGTGGCGTTTAGTGAAGAATTTTACTTTCTGCGCATTTCATAATAATGTTTTATCAATTACAATGTATATGACTTAACAGTCATATAGAAACATTCGTTTAGTATTCATATTTCAATAAATAAATAAAAATATTTTAAATGGAAAGCAATATGCAACTATTACAGACTTAGTTGTCTCATAGAGTTGATATACCGCTAAAAACGTATTGTAATATCATATTTGGCGTGAAATTGGTATCATTTTAGGATTGACCAAGACAAAATAAATAAAATAAAAATAAATAAAATAAAATAAAATTTTATGTTTAATCACAGATAATTGGATAAATAATATCTTGCTGTAATACGCAGTTATTTCAACTTCAATTGAAAAAAAATTCTCTTTTCCAAAAATGGTTCCCTAAACACACCATAAAAAGTTCAGTAGATGCTGATATAGAGCCATCTGTAAAAATGTTGTTCTTTAATACCAGCGTACCTGTTTTCCAATAAGCACCTAAATTTAGATCTCTGGTTAAGATACAAATGCAAGCAGAAGGAACTCCATAGCAGAAGCGGGAAAGACCGGAAAGACGACTTAAAGATAAGTTTCCAACGATTTCAATAAAATTTTACTTTAAGTTTTTATTAAAAGGGGATAAAACATAGTGTTTAAATCTTTTTGAAATTTTTTTAAATATATAGGGACCAGCGAAATGGACAAAATCTACTAGTAAATATATACATAAAATCGTTTGTCCTGAATGAGTGAGTGCGTGAGTGAGTGATTCATCATCGCCCAACCCAACCCCCTAAACCCAGAAGCATGAAATTTGGTGAAAACATTCCTTCTGTGATGCAGACATACACTAAGAAGTGATTTTACAAAATTCGCCCCCAAGGAGGGAGGGGGCAAAACGTAATTTCATAAAAACCTTTATATCACACACACACAAAAACAGATATCCGTAAAATTGTTGCTTTAAAATATAGCTAACACAAATATCTAAAACCAATTTCTGGAATTTTAGAAAATCGGCCCCTAAGAGAGGCAAGCAAGCAAAACGTAATTTCACATGCGCAAAACGAGATTTCACTTAACCCTATACATCTCAAACAAAAAAAACAGATATACGTGAAATTTTTATTCTAAAATACAGCTAACACAAATACCTAAAGAACAATTTCTGGAGTTTTAGAAATTCGGTCTCGAAGTGTGTGTGTGTGGGGGGGGGGGGGGGGGGGGGCAAAACGTTATTCCAAAAACTCCTTTATATCTCAAACAAAAAATATACATAAGTGATATTTTTGCTCCAAAATATACCTAACACAAATACCTAAAAACCAATTTCTGGAATTTTAGAAATTCGTCCCAGGAGGGGGGATGGAAAAGGCAAAGGGGCAAAAATATAGAAATACAGTTAGACTGTTTAAAATTGGTATTTGTAGGTTTTTGGGGCCTACAAGTCGAATGAGGCTATTTTCGAACGTGTAAAATTATTAGGAGGGGCGGGGAAGGGAGGAGAAGGGAAAAAATAGAAATTCAGTTAGAGCGTTTAAAATTGGTATATAAATGTTTTCAGGGTCTACAAATCGAATGAGGATATTTTCGGAAGTGTAAAATTATTAGGAGGGGCGGGAAGGGCGTGAAAGGGTAAAAAAATATAAACAGAGTTAGACTGTTCAAAATTGGTTTTTGGGGCCTATAAATCGAATGAAGATATTTTCGAACGTGTAAATTTCTTAAGGGGGGGGGAGCGAAGGGGCAAAAAAATAGAAATAGAATTAGACCGTACAAAATTGGAATGAGGATATTTTCGAACGCGTAAAATTATTAGAAGAAACGTAAAGTGGGGGGGGGGGAAGGAACCCCCCCCCCCAAAAAAAAAAAAAAAAAAAAAAAAAAAATAGAAATGGAGTTAGATCGTTCAAACTTGGTACATATAGGTTTCTGGGACGTACAAATCGAATGCAGATATTTTCGAAAGTGTAAAATTATTACGAGGGTCGGGAAGGGGAACGCCGGGGCAAAAGTAAGGAAATTTAGTTAGAACGTTGGAAATAAGTATTATTAGGTTTAAAAGCCCGAGAAAACGATTGCGGATATTTTTGAAAGTGCAAAATAGGAGGGGCGGAAAGGGAGGGCAAAGGAATACGCGCGCGTATATACACTGCCGCAGGCAGTGGGGACCCGGCCCAATTATTCCACTGATGAGAGAAGATTTTTTTTTTTTTTTTTTTTTTTTTTTTTGTATTTTATATTTATATATTTTTTTTCCTTACAGTAATATTGTGATACATTAAGAGTGTTGAACACAAATGCACGCGCGCAGCGCGCAATAGCCTGCACTGCCGAAGGCAGTGGAGACAGGTGCAATATTTTTCCCGATCAGATTTTTTTTTTTTTTTTTTTTTCTTTCTAAAACTACCACTTTTTTCCCCACTAAATTTTGAAAACAGTTTTTAACACTTTTCAATAGAATTTTTAAAAATGTAAATGACTCCAGTTCATCTGTTTGTTATTCTGCATTGCCATTTCCATTAAAATTTTTAGAGTTCTTTGTAGCTGACTTATATTATACATATTCACCATGGAATAATTTTTATTAAAAATAACATAAACAGCATTGGCAATTTCTGTACAGTATAAGGATAAAATATTTTGGATACATTACGGCAAAAGAGAAACTTTTTAAAAGTGCATATCAGCATCAAGCATGTAATGCAATGAGCATACACTATTTATTTATTTATTTTTTAGATGCATTAAAGAATGTGTTGCTATAGGAAATGGTAATGACATAAACTAGAGATGCAACGATTATTCAGCCAAAGCAGAATATTCAGCCCATTCGGCTTCGCTGCCGAATATAAGTCCAATATTCAGACTTGGCCGAATAGTGCTGTAAGAATTTTTTTTATATTTACTATTTACCTATTTTTATATTTACCTATTTCATAGTAAAACTTTTTATTTTGACAATATATCTGTACTGATAAGTATAAAGGATTTCAGTCCAAAAATGTCGATTTTGAGTTAAGTACATAGTCAGACTCAGAAAAAAATTCTCTATCGATTGGTATAAAGGATTTAAATCTATGTCATTTAGTCTTTGAGAAAATCCATTGGTAAAAAAAGGACCAATTTAGAAATTTACCATTCATGTATGGTATAAAATATTTAATTCAATTTTTCCCGTTATTAAATGAAGGTTGACAACCACTGAATGGTATAAAGGGTAAAAATCAACAAAATACCTTTTCCCTAATCCATTCTTCTGATTTGTTTTTAGCTAGTTAAACTTTATTTTTCGTCTCCTGAAAAATCAAGAATATGGACTTAAATCCTTTATACTTATCACTACAGATATATTCATCACGTATAATGAAAATTTTATTTAAAATTAACTAATACTTTTTTTCCCCTTCAACTTTCACATCCTGAATGCGTTTTATCTACCCCTTTTTATATAAAAAAGCAATTGAACTTCATGTTGAAACTTTTATGCATAGCAATAATTACAAAAAGTATGTGTAATTAGCTAACGTCATCTGTTAAATTGTCCTAACAGAACTGTACAAGCAAATTTTATTTAATTTTTTTTTAAAGCATGATGAAAAGTTTCATAATTGTTCTTTGTTCCATAACAAAATATTTCTTTCTATGATATTTTTAATTATACCTGTAAGGAATGTTAATTATATATAATAGATATAGGTATATTTACACTCACAAAGGGATCGAAAAAAAAAAAAAAGCCGCACTGCAGAACAATTGACTTATACCTTTTTACTTCCATTACCATACTACCGTAGGTAATGGAAGTATTGTATTCGGTTCAACAATTCGATATCGAGTTTTCACCTGATTTACAAGTTTTGAGGTCCCCTGAGTCCAAAAAAGTGGTTTTCGGCAATTGGTCAGTGTGTGTGTGTGCGGAATCTTCTGCCTATCATATCTCCGAAACTAATAAAGATAGAACGACGAAACTTCAGAATTCACGCAGGTCTGGTGTACAGATGAATTTTTCAAATTTTAGTGAAAATTGGAAAAACGGAAGTGGGGCATCCGAAACCGGATGTGGGACCGTAAATCCGTATCTGAAAAACAGCTTTAACGATTTTCTTGAAAATTGCTATACAAACACTCTATTAGATGTCCTTTCGAATTATATAGTCAGTTAGTTCAGGAAAATTGATAGGTGTCCTGTATAAATAGCTTAATTTCAGGTCTCGCAAGTGAGTTCCATTAAAAACAGCAGCACGGATTTTTTTCAAACTCGGTATAATAACTCTTTTTACTTTCTTCTATATGTATATATAGAGAAAGTATTGGATTCGTGAAAATTTTCGAACTCCAGTTTTCGATGAATATACACGTTTTGGGATGTCCTGAATACGATTTGACTCCTTTTAGAAAATGTCTGTCAGTCTGTGTGTCTGTGTGTGTGTATCACAAACATTGTGGATGCTGTATCTCACGAACCTGTGAACGAAATTTATTCA
This sequence comes from Salticus scenicus, assembly GCA_963930645.1. NCBI lineage: Eukaryota > Metazoa > Arthropoda > Arachnida > Araneae > Salticidae > Salticus > Salticus scenicus. The sequence continues at coordinate 272,200,074 of OZ005650.1, forward strand.
AACTTGGTATTTAGTTGGACCCGGACATAAACTGGTGCTGATTAGATTTGTGGAACAATTGCTCAATAGGTGTCGCTGTGATCGCATTTTTTCTAAATTTTTAGCATGGCAGTGTAGGACAAAATTTCGTATAAATGTACATAATGAGAGTTATTTTAATTGTGAGACTGTAAAATTAATATGAATTATTGATAATAGTAGTAGTTAACTAGGAAAAAAAAATTGTGCATGTGGGGGGCATCGCTTCCCCCCGTGGAGGAGTAAATTTTCAATATGGGTATCTTTCGAAAGATCTCGTCAATACTTTTAAAACGAATGGTTGTGAACTATAGATCTGTGATAATTTAAAACAAAGTTATCGATTTTTTTTTTTTTTTACTTTTAACAACAAATAACTTGGAAAAAAGTTATTTCTTTTGATTTGGAAAAAAATGACATCTTTCGGGATTTAGTGATAATATAATTCAGTCAGATAAAAATCGTCTGCATTTCTAATGGAGAATAATTTGATAATTTAATAAATAATTTGTGTTGAATAAATTTTGTGTAAAATTATATAGAAGAAAGTCATGTGGTGGCCACATCATACTAGTTTACTTTCTTCTATATTAAATTAAAGAAAGTATTGGATTCGTAAAAATTTTCGACGTCGGGTTTTTGATGGATTTACACGTTTTGAGAGCTGTAGAAAACTATTTGACCATTTTTAGAAAATGTCTGTCTGTGTGTGTGTGTGACAAAATTTTGTGGCAACTGTATCTCAGGAACTACTAAACAGAATTTCATACAAATTGGTATATAGTTACACCTTGACATAAATTAGTGCCTATCAACTTTTGATAAAAATTGACTCATAGTTTGCGTTGCCATCCCGTTTTTTCTAAATTTTTAACATGGTGGTATAGGACAAAATTTTGTATAAATGTGCATAAAGAGAATTATTTTTTTTATAATCATTATCAAATTTAAAAGAATTATCAGTAATAGAGATAGCCAACTGGGAAAAAAAATTGTGTATGTATTAACCTCGCCTCCCCCCCTTCTCAACCCCTGGAGTAAATTTTCATGATGGGTATCTTTGAAAAGAGCTCGCCAATACCTTTAAAACGAGTGGTTGAACCATCGATCTGCGATAATTTAAAATAAAGTTATCGATTTTTTTTTCATTTTTAAGAAAAAGAGAATTTTTTTTTTTAAAATATATTATTGAGAACAAATCGACTCTTTTTTTGGATATTTAGTGTTATACTACTTCTTTAGTATGGAAATTGTCTGTATTATCATGAAAGATAATTTTTAAATAATAATTTTAATAAATAATTTCTACGGAGTGAATTTGTATAGGAAAGTATAAAAGAAAGTCATGTGTTGGCTACAACACACTAGTTAGATATCCTTTCATATGTAATTGTTGTTTTCTGGTCAACAACTGAGTCTGTCAAGTTTTGGTGAAAGCCTGTATCTCAAAAACGTCTCTAGCGATTTTTTTGAAAATTGTTACATAAATCAATTTTAGATATCCTTTCTCATGTATTACATGTTTATTACAGGAAAATTGACATTAATCCTGCTTAGGTAGGTTAATTTTAGGTGTCGTGCTCCAAGCGCACGTATCTAAAGCTCACAAAAGAGGAATCGTGTTTGAAGCTCACATACACCAATATCTCGTGTTCCAAGCGCACAAATACATTCACCCCTTTCCCCAACGGATCAACTTGACAGGTGGGAAGAGACTAATCCCTTTTTCCGAAGAGCAGAGGGGGGGGGGGAGGTCGAGGAAGATGGTTTTTGAAGCGCAATTCAGTTGATGAGTTATTTTTTGAACTAAGGCAGGAACTAGGAATTAAATTATTAAATAAAATTATTTTCTGCTTATTTACATAAATTTAACAAAAATACTTTCGGGGGTGGATAAAAAATATATATCAGGAATAATGGCCCGAAATGTTTGTTCGTGTATTTATTTAACGCAGTTTTATTTAATAAGTCAATCTTAAGTACTATATATGTTTTATATAGAATTCACAGATTATATATTAAGACTACACATAATTTGTGGAATGTCTTTGTTATCAAAGTTAATTGTTGTAAGTATTTTTTAACTGGAAATCGGAACTTACAATACGAAGGTACAGTCTGCAAAAAATAAATAAATAAATAAAATAATAATAATAATAATAATAATAATAATAATAACACCCCCACCTAAATTATCAGCATATTGATAAATCGATTTCTATTAAAATATTAGTAAGTTATAATTCAAAAGTTATGATTGGAGTATAAATTTGGTAGTCAATGTTAATGAAAACATACATTGTTGTCAAATTTTAGTGTAAAATAGTGTGAGTGCCACACCAATTAGTAACATTGTGTATATTTTAATGTAAAATTTTATTTTTGATTATTTAAATAATATAATTTTAATTATTTCTTTGTTCTGTAATCATGACAAAAGGTATCTTTTTATATTACAAAGTATATTGAAATAGTTTTTCTATTAAAAGCCCAAAAAATGATATTGAGTAATCTAAATTAATTATTAAAAAAATATTTTTGATAATTAAATTAGTTTTTAATTATGATATATTAATAATTATTTTTTTTTATATAATCATTGATTAAAATAACTTTTTATATTAATAATAATTTCGTGATGGTAGTTTAGGTGTTAAAGCCGACTGAGAACATGAGGGTCGACAACCATGACCTCGAATTGAACCCGGCACTTCCTGTCTACCAGTTTGGAGAATAGAACTTCTGGGCTTATTAATTAAATGTTCAAATAATTTTATTCAGCGATTACAACTAACTTAATTATAATATTTTAATATTAAAAGTATTTTAAAATAAATTTTTCTATTGAAAGCAGAAAAAATTGTATTAAGCAATCTAAGCTAATTTGATTATTATTATTATTTATAATACGTTTAGTTTTTAGATAATTAATTAATGAATTTAGTCTTTCTATTAGAATATTTTAAATAAAATAATTTTAATTAGATCCTTAACTATCTTTTTTTTTTTTTTTCTTTTTTCATAATTATTCACAGAAAATAAAATCTTTTAATATTAAAAGTGTTTTTAGATAATTTTTCTTAATTTTTCTTTTTAAGCAGAAAAAATTGTACTAAGGAATCATAGCTAATATAATTATTAAAATTTATATTTCTGATAATTCACTTAGCTATTAGATAATTAATTTACTCTTTCTTTTAAAGTTTTTTTAAGTAGAATAATTTTAGGTACTTACTTACTTTCTATAATCATTTACAGAAAAAAATATTTTTATGCTTAGCATTTTGAATTAGGTTTTTCCTTTTAAAGCCCAAACAACAGTATTAAGCAATCTCAATTAATTTAATTATTTTAAATTTATATTCTTAATAATTAAATTATGTTTAATTAGAATGTAATCTTAAACGATTTTTTAATTAATATCATTTTTTGTATATAATCATTTATATGTTAAAAAAAAAGTCTTTTTGAATTAAAAATATTTTGGTGGTTGTGATTTAAGCATTAAAACACATTGACAACATGCAGGTCCTAAGCCTGGCTGAAATGCCTTTTATGAGAGTTCTTTCTAAGAAGCCCTTTCCTGTATATACGCGATTTTCAGAGAAAACCATGGAAAATTCCGAATTTCTAGGTTGACAAGCGGGAACCCGGCAATTCCAATTAATCAAGGCCCACGAGCGGCCGAGCGGTTCTGTGCTCAAAGCTGGTAGACCTGAGATGCCAGGTTCGATCCCAGGTTCGTGCTCGTCGGCTTAGTCGTTCGGAGATTTCCGTGGTTTTCTCATAAACTTGCGTAAATATGGGCTAGGACCCCTTAGAAAGTCGGCCATGGAAGGCACTCACCCTCGGGCCTAGGACCCTAGGGACCCTTATTTCCAGACATCAACACTAACACTAATCTATCAGCTTGGAGAGCAGAACCGCTCGGCTACTAAAATAGGCCTTTTAACTAAAAGTCCAAAAAATAGTATTAAGTAATTTCAATTAATTGTAAAATATTATGTTTTAATAAATAACTTGTTATTTTTTAATTAGAATACTTTATTGGATGATTTTTTAACTAGCTATTATTATTATTATTATTATTATTATTATCGTTCATAGAAAATAAAATATTTAATAATATAAAAAAAAAAATTTTGTAAAGATTTTTCTATTAAAAGCCGAAACAATAATACTAAACAATCTCAATTAATTTAATTTAGTTATTAAATAAATATATATATATATATTAGTTAAATTAGGTTTCTAGATTTTTTATTTTTTCATTATTTTTATTTTTTTATCTTTAATGAAAATATTTAGAAATAGATTTTTCAATTAAAAGCTCAAATAGTTCTATTGAACAAATTAATTTTATTATTAAACATTTTGATTTTTAATAAAGGCAATCATTTTTAATTATATTTTTATATTAAATAACTCTTTAATTATTTTTTCGCTATAATCTCCCATAGAAAAAAAAAAAATTATATTCAGGGATGAGATTTGCAGAAATATAAAAAAACTGAAACTGTACGCAAAGGCAAGACAAGTAGAATTTCAAAAATCCATTATATTAGAGTAATAAATATCTATTTTAATCTTCAATGTATTAAGAAAGAACAAATACACACCAGAAATATAAAAAATGCTGAAAAAAACTAAAAAAAAAAAAAAAAAAAAAGCTGAAAAGCTAAATGTACAAAAAAGCTTAAATCAGCTGAAAAGCTGAAATATCTCATTCCTGTGTATTAAAAGTATATTAATACAGATTTTTCAATTAAAAGCATCCATATATATTTATCTATTTATAAAACAAGCAATAACAATGATTTAATCTTAGCAGAAATGTAAATCATTTTAAAAATATTGGAGAAATGGAAGTATGTAGCTAAGCTTGTAACGCTAAGCAATGGTGTTTTATCCCACTTTTGCCTCATTCTAAAGCACGTGCGGAATCATCTGTCAATGTTTATCGCAGTGACGTCACGTGCGCCTGCTCTATTTGAGATACAAGTTACGTGCGCTACGGCCACTGTCTAATCTAATCCCACCTGTCAAGTTGATAAGTCGGGGGAAAGGGGTAAATATATTTGTGAGCTTGGGACACGAGATACTAATCTATGTGAGCTTCAGACACGATATCCCTACTGTGAGCTTGAAGCATGTGAGCTTCGAGCACGGCGCCTAATTTTAGATCTTGGAAATTGGTATTTCAAAAGATATCTCAACCATTTTTTCTGTTGTTTTCTAACTTGCCATGTAAATTTTGTTTTAGATGTCTTTAATCGTGTATTATGTTTCTCATACCGGAAAAATTTTAGGTTTCTACTTAGGTCAATTTTATGTCTTCTGATTATATTATCTCAGAAAAAAAAAAAAAAAAAAAAAAAAAACGCATATATTGCGTGTAATAGTGGATAATGGAAGTCGTGTGGTTGTTTCACACCAGATTTTTTTTATTTGAAATCATTTCAAAACTAGTGATTCAAACAAATAAAACTGTAGTGTTTGCATAATACCAAAGAGATAAAAATGATACCTGTGTATATATTTTTATATTTTTGATTCAGTAGTTCGCTTTATTACACTCTACTAGGTACATAATAAAAATCTACATAAAATTTTCTTCTTAAACATAATATAATAAACATATACTTTGTATTCTATTATGATTTATTACATGAAATAAACATGTTATAATTTAATATATAAAATAAAACTATCTATTTGTTAGATTTAAACAATTACTTAATAAGATTATGTATTCTGCATTGAGTAATTCCACCTTTATATGGAATTACTGCTTTAATGCACAATGGTACAGTATTATACAGTTTTGTAACATAATCCACCGAAACTTCACTGTGCCAAATATCATAAATTAGTTTTTGAAGTTATTGCAAAGTTGTAGACTAAAAATTTTGAATCCCTCTCCACTTTTATAGACTAAACATTATCGAGTAGATTGAGATTAGGACTATTTTCAGGTCTGGTAAAGTAGAAATTCTACGATATTCTTTGCGAGATTTAACTCAAAGTGAAAAAAGTTATGATTACTTCAGAAAGGTGCTGAGGGGAGTAGATAGGTAAATTTAACTATTTGAATCAAATAAACGTACCACAGACGCCGTGTAGCAAGATACATTATCATCTTGAAATTATGATCGTGGAAAAGTCTGAGATACCTCCAAAATAGTCGCCCAAGCACCAGTTGTATAATTGCCATGTTTTATTTCGAGTTAATTGATCCCTTGAGCATGAAAATTTGCCCGAAACATTGAAAGTATGTATCTTCGTACCGTAATGTACGGAGAAAGTGTCACTGTTTTAAGAGTGAAATTTTTATTAAGTCGGTCACCTTTTCATCGTGTCCTATTAGCTTGTTTCTGTCAGCTCGAAATAAATTAAACTTGACTCATCACAGAAAACCAGTTCAGCCTAATAATTAACGGATAATATTTTTAACTAGTTAGTTGTATGGCGAGTAAGGCGCCCGTTAAAAAAGGATCATTTCATTTTATTTATTTCTCACTTCAAATAATTCATTTGCCCGTGCGAAATTTTCGCACTTTATTAAATCTTCGTTACCTTTAAAGTTTAAAATTATTATTATTATTTTATAGACATTATTTTTTCCTATGCATGAGCAAATTTAATGTTATATATATATATAAATGACAGATATCATAATAAATTTTAACATTAAATTTATAGCATGTAATAGATACATGCCAATACCAACACAACAAAAATAAAACTGGTTGTAACACAGTACAAAAACTAGCACAGAAATGTTGCGATTCATAGTTAGATCCAATAAGAGACAAAACCAATTTAACTTACTTACGCCCACATGAGTAAAAAGACCATTAAACCAATTGACGGAGAAAATTGATGAAGGAACTCATTAAATGTATTAAAAGTGATTCAGGAATTAAGAATTCAGTTAAAAAGTAAGATATATATATATATATTATTTATTATTATTATTATTTTTTTCACGTGAAAGTATATTTCCTATTATGCTGGAAAAAAAAAAAAAAAAAAAAAGTGGCAACAATTAAAAATTTAAATGTCTGTTTTAAAGTGCTACGTCTATTTTCTTATTAAAATTAATTTTAAAAAATCTAATCAAAAATTCGTTACAAATAAGGTACCAAATGAAAGGGGCGATTTTTCTGAATCCGTCGGATTAAACAGCTTATCGATCGGACAATTAGATTTTTTAAAATTAACTAAAGTAGGGAAATTAAGTGGCAACTTGCATTCACACACACAGACAGAGTCCAAGGAAATCTCTTAGCCTTTTTAAGCGTGACAGAGTCAGTCAGTGATGAGCGTAACTATATATGCTGATATTTTTTGGTCAACTGAAGTCTTGTTTTTTTTTTTTTTTTTTTTTTTTTTTTTTTTTTTTTTAATTATTTTTCTTAATAATGGCTTTTTTTTTTTTTTTTTTGGGGGGGGGGGGGGGTAGATCTTCTGTTTTTTTAACCTGGTTTGTTTAATTGTTGCTGCACTGTTTTTGAAGAAATTATTTTGCTAAAAACTTTTTTTTAATCTTTTCCAAGTTTTGAACATGATACAAATAGATTTTATAAACAACGGTTTTTTAACTTGCGGTTATCGCGCTTAGATGAGCAACGTGGTCACATAAGCCAAATTTCCAGTTTAAACAGCTAGAAAAATTTATATTTCGCTAAAAACCATCTTACGAATTATTTCGTTAACAGTTAATTTTTTTGCCACCTCGCGTATTTTTTGATTTTCATTCTAAAATTAATACTTTTTGTGGTATGGTTAATTACCTCATCCTTGCAATTTTTAAAATACTTTCTAAAATTACAATTTTCCTGATAATTACGTTTTGTTTTTAACACTTGGATCAATCTTAAAGTGTTCGTGGAGGACGACGGATAATAAGATCTGTTCGAAAATTTGCTTTCTAAACGACAAAATTGGCGGTTGCAGAAAGAGAGAGAGAGAAAAAAAAAAAAAAAAAAAAAAAGACATCCAAGTGCGGCATTTTTCTTGTTCTTTCTTTCTTTCTTTTTTTTTTTTTTTTTTCTTGCTTAGTACATGTATAACATAGCTATTTAAGTCGTATATAAATGCTACAATATTTAGTTTTTTTTTTTTTTTTTTTTTCTTTTTGAGTAACATACGCTTACAACATTTAAGTATAATTTAGGTGATGTTTCTAAGCGTATTATTTTATTTATTTATTTATTTATTTTCATAAATGTTATCTGCTTCTGAAAATAATTTTTCACTACACATGGTACTTCCTGTTACAGAAAGGTACTTTTTTGTCTAATTGTGAAAAGTGTGGAAAGTCTTCCGAATTTTTTGCACACCACCACTTCAAAGGACACTGTTATCTTTCTATTACTGGCTGGGAAAGGAAAATATTAATTTCTTTTACTTCACATTTAGGGCAAATTTCTATAGAAGCTGTGATTGGATTGCATTTCCTTTATCCCTTTGAAGCAGATTTCTCGTCAAACATAATTTTTACACTTTTTTGATAGTTTTAAGTTATTTTAGATCCAAATAAGTGGAAAATGTTATATTTAAAATTTTAATTAATTTTGGTTCTAAAATATAGAGTGGGACACCGGTGTCCCTTCCTGCGTTAAAGGTAAATTCATCATGGGACACGGGTGTCCCATGAATAAATATTTTTTCAAATTGCACTTATTTACAATTACTTAGATATAGGAGTAGCAGTAATTCATTACTGATCTTTTTTAAATAATCAAATTTAATTAGAAATACATTTTTGAAATTGGTTGATAAAATTTTTTCAAACTACTTTTATATAACATTTTTATTTTAGTAAAAATTTACTCTGATAATCTAATAGATTTTTTATAGTAACTATTAGACTCTCTTTTATAATAAAAAACTATCATATAATAATGATATTTGTAATAAGAGCGTCAAAAAATAAATAAGCAAAAGGGACACCGGTGTCCCATCTGCGTCAAAGAGTTAAAGCATGTCCGCAAAGAATTTAGAATGTATACACTAACTTTTCTCAGTCACCGTTTTATACTAACCTTTCTTACTTTCTCAGTCTTACCAGAGCAATTAATTTGGACTTTAGTTGTACACCTTATTTTTTATTTTCTTTCATCTGAAAGTCGAAATTTATGTTGTCTGGTGCTTTTAGAATTTTGTCCTTATTTTAAAATGTTACAGCAACATACATTATATCCATCAAAATGTAAATAGACAGTACCTAATAAGGAATATTTGCTATTTTATTATTATTATTATTATTATTATTATTATTATTATTATTTTATTTTATTCTATTTGTTTATTTGGCCGAATTATGTTATTGAGGCAATTTGTAGAATGAACACAACCAAATATTTTTTCAAAATAAAATAATATTTTAAATAATTAAAAATTTGCATACAAATATTTAAAAAAAAAAAAAAAAAAAAAAAAAAAGAAAGAAAGAAAGAAAGAAAGAAAGAAAGAAAGAAAGAAAAGAAGGCATTTTAATCGGGAAATATACAAGAATTGTGCATATAGTGCATATCATATTTTGTTTTAAGACAAAAATGAGTTCATTATTCGGCGGTCGGATAGGCCGAATTTTCGGCTATAACTTAACCGAATATTTGGAATTCGATTATTCAGCCAAACCAATATTTGTTGCATCACTATCATAAACATTATTATTCGTTTACAGCGTGACAAAAAATATTGAAATAGGAGAAATCACTTGAAAAGTATTTTCAATTGTGTTATGAGTTTATATATACATATATTTTTAAAGATGTTGGAAATTATTTATGATTTATTATGCATGCTTTAATGGGAAATATAATTAGAAAATGTTTTATAATCTAAGTGAACCGTTTGTTTTTTCTTTCTTGTTTAATTTTGTCTTTACCCAGCAAATATACCCCCCCCCCCCCAAAAAAAAAAAAAAAAAAAAAAAAAGGAAAAAAAAAAAAAAAGGAAAAAATCTGGAGTGACTCCACTCGACTTTCCGAACATTGAGTAACAGTTTTGTAGATAAAGTAAAGAAAGAGGAGTTGTTAAAAAAACAAAAGAGAGAAAACCATAATAGAGTGTTTGAGTATTTTTCTCCATCTATTACACGATGTTTTATTTAACGCTACTGAACTTTGAGCCCATAGATCATAATGATAAAGAATTTTTCGTTGTGTCCCTGTAAAAACCTATAAATGCTAAATTCACCAAAATGCTTATAGTTAGTGCAACAGTGATTTATAATACTCATATAAATTTTTAGCCCAATTCAATAAGGCGTTTAGATGCTATCGCACTTTTAAAAATTTAGTCCCATAGGCCATAATGATAAAGAATTTTTCTTTGTGTCCCTGTAAAAGAACTATAAGTGCTAGATTCTCCAAAATCTATACAAATTGAGTATTTGTGACCTATAATATGTGTATAAATTTTTTGCTCAGATTAATAAGGCGTTTAGGCGCTATCACACTTTTAAAAATTTGGCCCCATAGGCATAATGATAAAGAATTTTTCTTTGTGTCCCTGTAAAAGAACTATAAGTGCTAGATTCTCCAAAATCTATACAAATTGAGTATTTGTGACCTATAATATGTGTATAAATTTTTTGCTCAATTGAATAAGGCGTTTAGATGCTATCGCACTTTTAAGATTTTGCTCCCATAGGCCATAATGATAAAGAATTTTTCTTTGTGTCCCTGTAAAAAAACTATAAGTGCTAGATTCACCAAAATCTATAGGGTTCGTACTATGGTGACTTACAATATGCGTACCAACTTTCAGGTTAATTGAACAAAGCGTTTAGACGCTAGCGTGTTCACTCACAGACATACACACATACACACATACACACACATACACACATACACACACACATACATACATACATCATCGTAAAAATAGTGAAAACGGACTCAGGGGACCTCAAAACGTATAGAAACATCAAAATCTCGAATTCGGATTTTTGACATGATTACAATACTTTTCTCACTATAGTGTTCGGAAAGTAAAAAGAATAAAACCTTATCTTATGTGAAATATAAGCAACAATGACGATTCTAGATTCCTGCCAGATAAAATACTCTAGTTGCTTTACACATACACAATCAAACTTTTTCAATGATTGGTAGAATAATGCTTTAATATGAAGTAATTTTGTGTGACAGAATGTTTTTGCCGAGTTGAAAAAAGTCCGAACTTGTTAATAGTAATATAATTTTGTCATATATTTAATTGTGACATGATTAATACAGTCGGCTGCAAAATTATTCGAGCGTTAGCAATAATTCCTATGTACAAAAAATCCCTTTTCGGCAAGCTTAAAGGCAAAGATAGATAGATTCCTTTACGTTGTATGGAATTACAATTTCAACTTGCAATTATAACATTAACATCAGTTAACATTGGACCATTTGGGCACCACCAAATTTCAATGTTAATTGTTACGATTTTAGTAAATTCTATGATTTGGCTAGATTTTGGTGACAAAATTTGCGACTTAGCAATGAAATTTGTGATTTGGCGGCAAAATTTGATTGCTGACGACGAAATTTGGGCAGCTTTGGAGTCATTATATTTTTTTCCCACGCGAAAACCTCATATCTCTTCACAGACCGATATCTTGTTTCCACAAGATAAAAAGTCAAAGGAAGCTGTAACGTATTACTCTCAATTTCAATCGTAAATTTTAAATTCTTGCCTAAACCGATGTTCTAAACTATTCACCACAAACGATATTTTTTTTTAATTAAGACCAATGTATTATTTTATATTTTTAAATGATTAATTAAAACGGTTACCATGTTTTTTATTTTTTCAGTGATCTATTTTATTATCATTTGCACGTGACGTAAGCATCAGATTATAAATTTAAGCAATTAAAGCCATAGAAAAGTCGGCTTCATCACAACTGACGAAAAATCACTTCTTAACTTGTAACTTTTAAGCAGTTGAAGCTATCGAAAAAGTTTAAATACAAAAATTGTTCTTTAGCGTAAGGCGGTATTTCGCTTCATTGGAAGTTTTTTTTTTTTTTTTTTCTATTTTCAATATTAAAGAAATTATGGGCAAATGAAAATTTCCACCTTTTACCATTTCCTCCCTTTTTGAGCTAGATACCCCATCTACGAACTCGACCGAGATTTTTACTTTTACTGTCCTGACAACATATCCCCGAGCTGGTTAAAAAAAAAAAAAAAAAAAAAAAAATACTCCAGTTATCGTGTTCACAACTTAACATGGGAAAAAGCGTTATATATATATATAAACTTTTGAACGGAGGGTGGTTTTGGGTTCTAGGGGTCATGATCGATGATGATATGAAGCAGTGTTGCCAGACTTGGGGACTTTTTTGGCAACTGTTGCTATAAAAATTTCATGGTGGATGTTGAATAAAAAAGTCCCCAAATCTGGCAACACTGATATGAAGAAATTTTACAGAAGTCGTGTCATGAGGACCATTGCAATAGGTAGATTTCCTATAAGGAATCTACCTTAAAGTACACTTAATACTGCTTTGTTAAATCAACCCTTGTCAAATCATGTTCTTAATCAGTCTGAGAACATGATTCGTCAAGGATTTATTAAACAAAACAGCATTAAGTGTCCTTTTTTTATATAGGAATTATTGCTAATGCTCGAATAATTTGCATCCGACTGTAATTGTTTAAATAAAGCGTAATGTTATAATAATATTATAGTTTTAAAAAATTAAAGAACACGCTTTTATAGAAATGTGAACTAAAAAGCACAAAATATCTATCTTAGTATTAAAATGCAGGGTAAGAGAAAATCGTGCGAGTGACATACCATAATATTTACATACATTTAAATCTTTAATTAAAATCATTTAGAATTAAACTAAAACCGTTTTTAAAAAATCTCCCCTGACTGGGCTCGAACGCTAGACCTTTAGGTTCGTAGCGCGAAGCTTTACCTCACAGCGACAGCGTTCACGTAGGCAAAGTCTTTTTTTACAATATATATTTTTTGTTTGCTCCCAGAGCGGTTACACATTATACATACAAATATACATACAGGTGAAGCTAATAAAAACGTGTTAAAAACAGTTCAATTTTAGCATTATTTTATTTTTATTTTTTTAATTAACGAAAATAATCCCATTTATGAATAAACCTCTTACTTTTTATATCCTTAATAAATTAGCTTTATTTTCTTTGAAACGATAATAAATAGAGGCCAGTTACCTTTTACCAATGTATACCAAACAAGCACGCCTTTTTTTCATTGATAGTCTACTTTTAACTTAACCAGCTTTCACACAGATATGATAGCAATGTCCTCCCATATTAAATATTCATCGCATTAAAAAAAAAAAAAAAAATCGTAAATGAAAAAGGGAGGATGTTGCTCTTTTTTTTCAATTTGTTGCTGTTCCGGAAACAGTGGGAATATATTGCCCTTCCCCTTAAAAACTAACTATCAGTTTCGCTTGGGTGCTTTTGTCATTTAGGAACACAAAAATACTGTGCAAGGTCCGTGTTTTTTCACTCATAAATAATGGGCGAGGTCCATACAGGATATGAAATAAAAATTTACAATAGCCAAAAAATCACGTAAAAACTGAATGTAGTAATACTTGCGTTCAGTTATTGGGATTTTTTTTTTTTTTAATTATTGCATTGAATCTGCGCAGTTTGTAAAAAGTACAGTAATTGTAAAATTTTGATCGAGAAAGTAATAGTTATTCTTTCACTTATTTTCTGAAAACGAATGAGCTTTAATCCTAACTATTTCTTATAGTTAGTAGTTTAGTAGTTTGTGGTACAACCAGAAAGTATTTTAAATACATATTTATTTTATAAAGATTTTATTTATACATATAAAATACCACTCATAACATTGAAATACCACTCATTTATTCCTCTATCAACTCCTTGCACAAACCCTTACTCCTAAAAGCATGAAACTTGGTGAAAACATTCCTTCTGTAACGAAGACATCGACTAAGATTCGATTTTACAAAATTCGTCTCCCAAAGAGGTTGAGGAGGACGTAACGTGATTTCACAAAATCCTTCAAATCACTAAGAAAAAATCAGATATCCATATCATTTTTGCCTTAAAATCTAAGAAATACAAATACCTAAAACCCAATTACTGGAAAGTTAGAGTGTGTGTGTGTGTGTGGGGGGGGGGGGAGGTACAAAACGTGTTTTCACAGAAGCCAAAAAGAAGATTTCACATAACCCTTCATATTTCAAAGAAAAACAGATATCCGTAAGATTTTTTATTTAAAACATAATAAATGCAAATAGCTATAAAAATTTCATTAATTTTCGGAATTCGTCTTTGAAGTGTGTCTCCTAGGTGTGTGTGTGGGGGGGGGGCGTAACTTCATATAATCCTTCGTCTATATATACGAAAGAGCACATCCACTCACTGAATCAAGACGGCCGTAAGATTGAGTCACGAATTTTGTTGCAAAGGTTGGTTTGAGGGGGGGGGGGGCAACTAAAACGGGATGTTACGATATCCTCTCCCCCACCCACCCCCCGAATGTTGGCTAGCAGCAAACAATTTTTGTGAGCATAACTTACTTCCCTGTAAAGAAATTGCGCATGGGGAATCTAGACTCGATAGCATAAAAAAAAAAAAAAAAAAAATCCCCTTTTAATGCCGAGGGGAAAGGCAAATTTTTCTAAGCTTAACTCTGTTCCAAATTATCACAGGAATGCAATTATTTGGTACGTGTCTTCAATACTTGCTAAAAGCAATTTTGCGAAATGCCCCCTTCACTCCTATGTGGGTGGGGGGCAGAAACACGATTTCAAGTGTAACTGTGCTCTAATTTATCTCAGGAAAGCGATTTTTCGGTGGGTGTGTTGTTATATGTACCCATTATAAAGTATAAAGGGAATCTGCGAATTTCTCCCCTTGCTCATTTTGGAGAGGTCAAGGGGGGAGGCAAAAAACATGTTTCCAAGCGTAACAATGTTCTAAATTATTCCAAGAAAGCGATTTTTTATAAGAGGGTTGGTTATGCGCACCCATCACACATTTTAAAGGAATTTTTCGGAATATCCCCCCTTTGGGGCTGGGGTAGGGAGGGTAAAAACATGTTTCCAAGTGTAACTCTGTTCCAAATTATTTCAGGAAGGCGCTATTTCCTGCGGGTGTGGATTAAGCGAACCCAACACACACTATAAAGGATTCCGTGAATTTTCCCTCTTATCTCCTGTAGGAGCGAGGAAGCAAAAAACATGTTTCTAAGCGTAATTCTTTTTGAAATTATCTTAGAAGGCGTTTTCTTGGTGTATGGGTTTTATATGAGTACCTAACACAAACTAACAGCGATTTTGCATAATCCCACTTTCAGCTTTTACGGCTGAGGGTAGCATTTTTCGAGCTTAACAACATTATTCTAAATCACCTCAGGATGGTGAGTTTTGGTATATGGGTGTACGCAACATGCACTTTGAAAGGATTTTGCGAATTTCCCCACTTCACCCGTGGGGAACGGTACTGTAAAAAAACAAAACACAGTTTCCTGTTAGGCCCAAATTACAGTTAAAGGTGAGATCTTCTGAAATTTAATCCTTAAAGGTTGAAAAGAGGTGTCTTGCTTTTTTTCCCGTTCTTCGCATGTGGGAAATTAAAGTGAATTCCAATAGAAATATTCAATACATTTGAAAACAGCTTGGTCTTCATAAGAACTCAAAAGGAACAAAATCTTGCTAAAGAGTCAAATTAATTAGCTTTGCTTACAATATTTCCTTTTTAATTATTTTTCCCATGTGAAGAACGGGTAGAACTACTAGTTGAGTATATATATATATATATATATATATGTAATCGTTTGTCTTGACTGACAAACGCATTCTACAAGATGAGGGATGTGTAGGATGAGCTGAACTGACTGGCTAATCCGTTATAGGTCAGCCCAAAACCCTGCACCTAGAAGTATAAAATTTGCTGAAAACATTCCTACTGTGACATAGACACCTGTTTAGAAGCAATTTTAGAAAATTTGCCCTCTCGAGAGGCAAGAGAGCGCAGAACGTGATTTCACAAAACCTTCATATCTCGAAACATACAGATAGCTATATGATTTCTGTTTTAAACTATAACTAACACAAATAACAAAAAACCAATTTCTAGAATTTACCGAATTCAACCCCCAAGGAGATGAGAGGCAAAACGTTAATTTACACAACCTTTTATGTATAAAGAGCACATCTACTAAACAAATTTGGAAACACTGTGACGATTTTTTGAAGGATTGGGTCACAAATTTTGGTGTGAAGGTTGTTTTTGTGGTTCTGACCCACTAAAATAGGATTTTGCAAAAATCCTCTTCTTACCGCCTTGGTGGGGGCAGCCAGCATAAACATATTTGCAATCATAACTCGACTCTAAATTATTTCACGGTGAAGAAATTGCAGATAGGAAAAATAATCTCGGGTAAAAAAAAAAAAAAAAAAAAAAAAACGGTGATTTTTGAATGTTTGATTTTAAAGGGGAGATGAGTATTTTCTTTTTTTTTGGGGGGGGGGGGGGGGAGGTTGCAAAATCCTGATTTTCCCAGTAGAATTCTGCCAAAAGTGGCACATGAAAGTTAAAAACGATTGTGCATTTTTTGGAGTATATTTCCAGAAGCCAAATTCGGGTGTTTTGTTACTTCGACATTTTTTTTTTTTTTTTTTTTTTTTTGGGGGGGGGGGTTACAAGGTGGAAAAATTGAGAGCCCCTTTTCTGTTAAATTTATCCTGGTAATCTATGGGAGCTGTTGTCACGAATTTAGGGTATGGGTTAGTTAAGTGCATGCAACGCCCAGTGTGATAGGATTTTGCGAAATTCCCGTCTTTCCACCCTTTGAGTGTGTGGGGGGGGGGGGCGTTGCGACAAAAAGTACTTTCCGAATGTAACTCTATTCCAAATTATCTCGGGAAAAAAGTCGTGTGAGTGCCGCACCAGATTTTTATTTTCTGTAATTGCATTCCATATAGAGAATGTACAGTATTATTAATTATTCGATTGTACAATTATTTCGAAATATTTATATTTCATTTTGCGCTTTTATCTATTGAAAATAGAATTAAGTAATTTCTATTTTAAAATACAGACACAGGGAATCAGGGAATATTATTGATTGAACAGTGTTCTCAACAAAGTGGAAAATAAACCTTCGATTAAACTCAAGCGACTTATTTGAAAAATCAACTAGAGTCTATGCTGTGGCCATTACAAAACTTTATTTTATCTCTAGGCGGCCTATCCGTTAGAAGTTTTTACGAGGAACTAATTATTAGAGAAATTACAAGTGACCTATAAAATTAGCATTCATACTAAATTTTCGCTCAAAAAGAATTATTTTGTCTTTTATGTGTTTAACACCAGGTATAAAATTGAAACATCAAATGCAACTTAGCGGTTAACAAGGGTTTTCATAAATACGCTTCTTAGAGATTTACGTATATTTTAACTAGAGCTTCCTTAATTACAAGTGAAATGAAAAAAAAAAGTCATGATGCTGAAACCCTTTTCTGCCAGTGCCATTGCATCAAAATGATATCAATTTTGTCTACTTCCCCCAAGTTGAAAGATTGGAGGTAAAAATTTCTTTCTTTACAGCCGGATTGTCTAATTAAAATAAATAAATAAATAAAATAAAATAATAAATAGTTTATTTTATTTAATAAAAATACTTTGGATGGATTAAATTTTATATTGTAACTAGCAGGCTTCGCTGGACCCTATTCTTAAATGAATCACTGTAATTACTGAATTCTCAAAATTGCATTAATTTTTATCACGTGAAAAAAAAAAGCGAAACAAAATCTGATTAGGAAAAATGTCGTACCGGGTTCTCACTGCCTTCGGAAAAAATTCCCAAAATGCTCTAACTCTTATTTCTGTTATTTTCCCCCTTCGCCCCCCCCTCCCGTCCCTCCTAATAACGTTACACTTTCGAAAATATCCCCATTCGAATTGCAGGCCTCTAAAACCAATCTGTACCAATTTTGAACGGCCTAACTGCATTTTTATTTGTTTTGCCCATAGCCCCCCCCTTACCGCCCCACCCCCCTTACCGCCCCTCCTAATAATTTTACAAATTCAAAAATATCCGCATTCGATTTTAAGTATCGAAAAAAATTTGTGTACCAATTTTGAACGATCTAACTCTATTTTTATTTTTTTGCCCCCCCATCCCCTCCCCCCTTCTCGCCCCTCCTAATAACTTTACACTTTCGAAAATATCCCCATTCGACTTGCAGGCCTTTAAAACCTATCTGTACCAATTCTGAATGCCCTAACTGTATTTCTATTTGTTTTTGCCTATAGCCCCCCCCCCTTCCCGCACCTCCTAATGATTTTACAAATTCGAAAATATCCGCAATCGATTTGTAAGTATCAAAAACCTCTATATACCAAATTTGAACGATCTAACTCTAATTTTATTTTTTTTGCCCCCCCCCTCTCTCCCCTCCTAATAACTTTACACTTTCGAAAATATCCCCATTCGACTTGCAGGCTATTGAAACCTATCTGTACCAATTTTGAAAGGCCTAACTGTATTTCTAATTGTTTTTGCCCCTGCTGCCCCACCTGGGGACTGAATTTTTAAAATTCCAGAAATTGGTTTTTAGATATTTGTATTACCTATATTTCATAGCAAAAATTTCACGTATATCTGTTTTTTTTGTTTGAGATATATAGGATTATGCGAAATCGCGTTTTACGCATGTGAAATCCCGTTTTCCCCCCCCCCCCCGCCCCCCCCCCCCCCTTGGGAGTCGAATTTCGAAAATTCCAGAAATTGGTTTTTAGACATTTATACTAGCTATATTTTAAAGCAAAAAATTTTACGGATATCTGATTTTTGTTTGAGATATGAAGGATTTTTTGAATTCACGTTTTGCCCCCCTCCCCCCCCGCTTGGGGGGCGAATTTTTTCAATTTTTTTTTTCCTAAACCATCCCTGACCTATAAGGAAAAAAACAAAAAAAAGAATGATCGAAATCGGTCAAGCCGTTTACGATTTTATAAAGGACATACAGACAAACATTCAGTTTTATATATATAAGATTAGGTTTGTCTGTGTTTTATGGCAAATAAACTATTTGTGCTACCTCCATGGTTACTTGTTATACTCACATTATCTTCATAACAACCAACTGCTCATTTCCTGATGTGCAGCATGTGTTACTGGCCTCCATATGGATTATTATTATTTTTTTTTAATTCTTCATTGGTTCTGTATTTGACATTCTCTTATTAATTTTGTTCCACTTGTTAAATTATTTATAATCCAAAGTAAGTTAGCCATCTAGTGAATTTACTTTGATAGCTCCTAGATTATGAAACCTTGGTTTTTTTACCCTCACTATGAGAGAAGGGTTGTATCCTGATGATTAAACTCCTCAGTATTTTCAATCAAATTATCCAAATATTCAATAATTCCAATGTTTAACTCTTTAATTAGTCTTATCATTTTGTTATATTATAATCTGATTGGATGTTTTTGAATTTCGTATGTTGCTTCACTCGCTGTTTGATAATCAGTATTTTCTGGTTTGGGCGCATTGTTGTAGTACATCGTACTTTAAGGTATCAAATACGACTTTATTCTAGAGGTTGTGTTTAGGTAAGTTAAATAGATGTTTTCATATCATTATTAAGGTTATTACTGGTTGATTTTTCCCCTTTTTTTTTTTTTTTTTTTTTTTTTTTGAGATGTCACTGGTTTTTTAATTTGATTATTTATTAATTCATTTTAGTTCTTGAGGATTGAGGATTTCGGAGACATTCTATTATCTGTTTTCCTGGATTCTACTACTCTGTTTCCATTATATATATATATATATATATATACACACACTGCTCGACATTGAAATTGCAACACCAAGAAGGAATGATAATAACGGAATGAAATTTGTTGGACACATACATTATAGTAGGAAGAACAATTGATTAAAATTTCAGGAAATTTAGAGTAATATGTACTGAGAAAACAGTACATAAAGCAGCGACCTCTGTGAGCAATAACAGCACATATTTGCCTAGGCATTGAATCGAACAGCGATTGGATGACATGTACGGGTAGAGCACCATGAAGTTTTAACACGATGTCACAATTCATCGATCGAAGTTACTGGTGAGTGGTAGGGGGCCAGTCGCTTTTCAACGATTAAACAGTCATTTTCATTGGTGCGAGATCATGAGAACGCGCTGGCCAGAGCAACAGTCGAACACATTCGGCACCAATGAAGGTCCAGACAATATGGACAACTTGCGGTCGTGCATTGTTCTGCTTAAATGTTGCGCTTCGGAGGCCTTGAACATAGGGCAGAGCTATGGGCCTTAACTCGTCAGAAATGTAATGGCTGGTATTCAGAGTGGGGGGGGGGGGGAATGAAAACAAGAGGTGACCGGGACGTGTATCCAATGGTACAACATACCATCAATCGAGGTGGTGACTCAGTATGCGGCTACCAAAATTCTGATTACCTTCAAAACTGCATCACTGATATGGGCGCCATTAATGTGTGATCAATGATGAACCTGGACGCAGGAATGGCGTGAAGTCATTTTTCAGACAAATCACAATCCTGTTTACAGTATCAAGATTGCCTTATCCGTATTTAACGGCATTATGAATAATGCACATTGCCAGCTGGGATTCGACATCATCATACTGTCCATCATTTGCAATGATGTTATGGGTTCCCATTGGATACACGTCTCGATTACTTCATGTTCGTATTTCTGGCACTCTGAACAGCGGCCATTAAATTTCTGATGAGTTAAGGCCCGCCCCTCTGCCCAGTATTCGACGCCACCGTAGCGCAAAATTTAAGCAAGATAATGCACGACCGCAAGTTGTTTGTATTGTCCGGACCTTCTTTGATACAGAATGTGTTCGACTGTTGCTCTGGCCAGCGCGTTCTCCTGATCTCGCACCAATGAAAATATGACTGTTTAATCATTGAAAAGCGACTGGCCCCCCACCACTCACCAGTAACTTGGATCGATGAATTGTGGCATCGTGTTGAAGCTTCATGAAGTTCTCTACCCGTAAATGTCATCCAATCGCTGTTCGATTCAATGCCCAGGCAGATATGTGCTGTTATTGCTCACAGAGGTCGCTGCTTTATGTACTGTTTTCTCAGTACATATTACTCCAAATTTCTTGAAATTTTAAAATCAATTGTTCTTCCTACTATAATGTATGTGTCCAACAAATTTCATTCCGTTATTATCATTCCTTCTTGGTGTTGCATTTTCAATGTCGAGCAGTGTATACATATGCACATGGAATCCTATTATTTTATGTAATTCAGGCAATAAAATTTAACAAAAACGAACAGAAAGTGTAGAAAAATAAAAATTAATTATTTAGAAATAAGAAGCTATGTTTCGAAATGCTAAAATCGGATACAAGTAAAAATCATTTTAACGATTAAAAAAAAAAAACTTTTAAAAGGAGCCTTTTATTGTTACTTGTTGTTAATGAAATGTTTTATTTTCTCCTCATAAATGACACGCAATCCATATTCATTAAAAATCATGCAAGGGTGATATTACAAAATAACAAAACAATATGAGATTTTTAATGTACATTTTCTAACACTTTCAACAAAGTTGAAAAATGTTTATGACTTCGGTTTGTCTGCCTGTTCGCGTAAGCAAACTGTAGTCATAACCGAAATCTTTTGCCAGATTCTTTCTTCGATATTTGAAAACAATATACAAATATGTGTGTATGTGTCTTTGTGCAGCTTTCATGTTTTGGGACAATATATTGGAAATCACAAAAGCAAATTATTGTGTTCTTTTTCTTAAAAGTAAAGCTATAAGGATAATTTTTTGTGAATTTGCTTCTACATTCCCCATAATACAAAATGTATTTTAAGGTGCCATATACAGTTGGAAACAGTTCATAATATATGTGAACCGCGTGATTTTTCTTTCTTATTTAACCCCTTACGTGCCGAGGAAAATTTACGAAATTCGTTTCAAAGTGTCACTGTTTTTTTTTCAACTCTAAAATGAATAAATCTTTCAAAAACATTGTCAAGATCTCTTTCAAATTTATTTTACTGCACTGCCAAACCGTGTCGATAGTTTCACTGGTGGCAGTACAGTACAAAGGATCGTATTTTGGAAAGACGTGTATATAAGCTCGGGGCAGTTAAGGGTTAATATTGAAGAAGAAATCGACAGCTTATCAAAACAACCAAGGAAGAAAGATAAACCAGTGAAAGATAATGGACAAATAAATGATGATAATCCTGGAATTTCGTTAACGTTACTCAAATAAGGGAAATAAGATGAATGCATTACATATAGTGATAAAATAAGTACTTTTAAGCAAATAAAAAAATAATTCGAATATTTATTGTTTTTCTCCCTTCGTTAACTTTTCTTTTTAAGTTTAGTTTCATTTTCAGTTGTACGTCAATTTGTTTCATCATCATCAGTTTCATCAATTGTAGAATACGGAACATGTGAAAGAGTTCGTAAACTCGAGAGAACAGAATATTGTTGATGAATTTTTTAATATTAATTATGATTTCGAGTGAGGAAATCTAGTTTTATGCACTGTAAAATTAATTTTGGGAATTTCGTCTTGAAAATTTTTTTGAAAGTTGTTTTATGAGAATTGTAACACTTTTCTATTTCTATATTAAACTTTTAGTACACTACATAGTGCATGTGAAATTTTCAGACAATATACAGAACTACACAAATGAAATATACTTTATACTTTCTCCTTAAAAGTTATAAAAGTAATTTTTGAGAGATTTCTTTGCTTATAATTTAATACAATATATACATTTAAAGTGTCTTCATGGTGCTCAAATACATTTTAGGTCAAACGAGGTAATAGGCAAATACAGTTGGAAAATGTTTTATAATACATGTGAACAGCAGGGTTTTCTTTCTTGTTTTTAAATATTAATTAAATTTTTTGAAATACAATTTGTATTCTTATGTAGATTTATTTCTTTTAAATCCTAACGCCCATCGCAAATATTACTGTTGTTACTTAATTCTGCATCGTTGCAACATTAAATGAAGCAAAAATATATAGTACAACACAATTCTTTTTTTAGTTCCCCATCATACTACAGGTATGGAGAACTTAGGTAATCGTGAAAATTTTCGACCTCGGTTTTTTGACTTTTCTACACGTTTTCAGGTGTGATGAATCCGAAAATGACAAAATTTCTATGGTGTCTGTCTGTAGGGTGTCTGTTAGTGTGTTAGTGGGTTAGTCTGTTAGTGGGTCAGTCCGTTAGTTTGTTAGTCTGTGTACACGATATCTCAAGAACAAATTGTCGCAGAGAGGTCAGATCAGTTTTAAAATATTACTTTCGACACTGGCAAGAACCCTATTGATTTGCAACATTCGAATTTAAAAACTTCGTAAGTTATTAGAAATTTACGATTTTCTTAACATGGGAGAATAGGACAAAAATTCACTTAAACGTGCATTAAATGGAAACTTTTTACTGTAAAAATGTCAGACCAGTTTTAAAATATCAGTTTGGATGCCGGAAGGAGCATCAGTAACTATAAATATGCTACTTTGAAAATTTCGCAAGTTATTGGAAATTTACGAATTTCTTAACATGGCAGTATAGGGCAAAATTTCACATAAACGTCAATTTTTAGAGATATTTACATCGTAAAGATGTCAGATTACTTTTGAAATATTATTTAGGACACTGGCATGAATATTAATGACTATGAATTTTCCAATATAAAGATTTCGTAAGTTATTGGAAATTTACGAATTTCTTAACATGTCAGAATAGAGCAAAATTTCACATAAACGTCAATCTTGAGGGATATTTTCATCGTAAAAATGTCAAACCACTTTCGAAATATTATTTAGGATACTGGCATGAATATCATAGACTATGATTTTTCCAATTTAAAAAAATTCGTAAGTTATTTGGAATTTACGATTTACTTAACATGTCAGAATAAGGCAAAATTGAGCATAAATTTCCATTTTGAGGATCCTAAATACATTAGACAACTTCAAAATTAAGTTTATGATACTTGTTTGAACATGATTGAATACAAATATTCTACTAGGAAATTTTCGTAAATTATTCGTAATTTACAATTTTATCAACATAGCGAAATTGTAAATATTTCATATAAATATGAATTTTCAGGTTTATTGCATTGAAAATAGTAGCATGAAAACTAAACAACAGAAATGACCCTAATAAAATAAATTAATAAATTAGAATAAGATAATTATATCGAAGTGAACGGTGGATAGCCTATTAGGCGGGGATTTCATTCTGTCACTGTATCAAGCTTTGGTAAAATTCATTTCTTTTAACATGATTATAATATGTCTCGCACTAGAAATTTCTGAGAACATAAATATGATGGGGAACTGAGCAGAGTCCACCTATGCCAACTAGTTTTTTTTTTTCAAATATTTAACATAATTTCTATTTGTTTTTCTCCTAAATTATACCAAATTGGCATTTTAATTTTATCCCACGTATAATTTATGTTTTTAAAATCAACAGTCTCTCAAAAAATTTTAAAATACCAGATTTTTTTTTTTTTTTTAATTGTACATTGATTCTTATAATTACAACGACACCAGTTTTTTTTTTTTTTTTCTCTTACCCATATTGATAGAGAAAGCAGTGTTTTTGAGTCAAATTTTCGAAATTGAGTTTTTGTTATATGTAGAATTTTTAAGGTCACCTGAATTAAAAAAATATGTTTTTAGCGGTTGGTCTGTGTGTCTGTCTATTATCAGCATACCTTAAGAAAAAATAGTAGCAAGGAATCCAAACTCACATTTGAAGTGTGAATCAGTAAAAATTGCTATTGAAACTGAACCAGGTTTAAATTAAAGGGCATGGTCGAAAACATAGGATAGAGTGCAAAATTTGCGCAACAACCCCCCATAAATTGAAATATGACCCTAATAGTTTTATCTGTTTCTATAAAAGCCAACAGAGCACAAGTGGAAGTAAGAGAAGGTGGCGTTGATAAAGCGTTTGACTCGTAACTAGAAGTTTCTGAAATCGAGGGTGTTTTGCATTTTAATGTTTTATTTCAACTATTTTTTTTTTTTTTTTTTTTTACATTTTAAATTAAATTAAATTATTAATTGTAGGGAAAATATTTATTGCATTAAGAAGGCGTTTCTCTTTTTCTTTTTTCCTCCCCCCCCCTTTATATACTATTTAATAAAGTATTAACTATGAATTTAATATATATACACTAAGCGACAAAAAAAAAAGCCGCACTGCAGAAAAAATGACTTATACCTGTTTTATTTGTAATAACTTTAAAATTAATGTTTGAAACAAATAAAACTGTGTTGTTTGCATAATACCAAAGGTATGAAATGATACCTATGTATATTTTCGATTTAATAATTCGCTTTATTGCACTTTACGAAGTACTTTTTTAAAATCTGCATAAAACTTTCTTTTTGAACATAATGCAATAACTATACACTTTGCATTCTATTATGATTTATTATATGAAATAAACAAGTTATATTTTAATATATGAAATAAAACTATTTATTTGTTAGATCTAAGCAATTTTTTTTTAAAATATGTATTCTGCATTGGGTTAATTCCACCTTTATATGGAATTACTGCATTAATGCGCAATGGCATAGTTTTATACAGTGTTTTAATATAAATCTCAGAAATTTCAATGTGCCAAATATCACAAATAAATTTTTCTAGTTCTGGCAGAGTTATAGGCTGCAAATTTCGAATCTTCTCCCCTCTCCCCTGCCTTTTTATAGACGAAACATTTTCGAGCGGATCGTGATTTTGACCATTTCCATGTCTGGTAAAGAAAAAATTCTACTATATCCTTTGTGGTATTTAACTTAAAGTGAAAAAAAGTATGATTACTTACAGAATTATAGGTTCTCATCGAATGTATAAGAAATTTTGACAATTTGAAGTGAATAAACTTACCACGGATGCCGTGTAGTAAGGTGCCTTATTATCTTCAAATACTGTTTACGGAAATGTCTAAGATACCTCCAAAATAGTCGGTCAGGCACCACTTTCATGCAGATTGTGTTTTATTTTGAGTTAATTGATCCCTTCAGCATAAAAATTTCCCCGAGTGTTTGAAAAGTTATGCACCTCCGTACCATAACGTACGGAGAATATGCTACTGTTTTAAAAGTGCGATTTTCATTAAGTCGGTCATATTTTCGTCTTCATTCTAGCTTTTTTCAACTGCACGAAATAAAGAAAACTTGATTCATCAGAGAAAACCAGTTCAGCCTAATAATTAACTGATAATGTTTTTAAATTTTGGTCAACTAAAGTATTGTTTTTTCTAATTCTTTTCCTTAATAATGGCTTTTTTCGCAGATCTTCCGTTCTTTAACCCGCTTTGTTTAATTATTCCCGCATTGTTTTTGAAGAAAGTAATTTACTATACACTTTTTTAAAATCTTTTTTAAGTTCTGAACATGATACAAATCTATTTTTTAAACATTCGCATTTTAACTTGCGGTTATCTTGCTTGGATGAGCAACATGACCGCCTAAAGCCAAATTCCCAGTTTAAACGGCCAAAAAAATTTATATTTTGCTAAAATTCATTTTACAAATATTTCGTTCGCATTTAATTATTTTGCCATCTCACGTATTAAAATATTTTTTGATTTTCATTTAAAAATTAATACTTTTTGTGGCATCGTTAACTGCCTTATTCTTACCATTTTTGAAATAAATAATAAAATTACAATTTTCCTGACAATTGCATTTTGTTTTTAACACTAGACTCAAAGCTAAAGTGTATGTGGAGGACAACACAGTAAAATCTGTTCGAAAATTTGCTTTTTAAACGATAAAATTGGCGGTTGTAGAAGGCGAAAAGGAAAACATTCAAGTGCGGCTTTTTTTTTTGTCGCTTAGTGTATATATAAAATAAAATCATGTTTAAAGTTACAAATATAATTTCTAATTTATAATGATTATGATTAAAAGTAGAATACTGATGAAAGCATAAGCATTTTTCAAAACGAGAACTAGAAATATAAGAATATTCACTACAATTATTTGCATAATAATTTTGTTCACCGTCAAATATGAACATTTTGTTCACCATGAACATTTTATTAAATATTTGGCTTTTCTTCGAGATTAGATTTGTAAAATTCACATTTACTCAGATTTTGAATTTTTTGAGGTGTAACTAATTATAAATATGTAAAATCATTTGGAGAAAGTTTGTTGTTGTGCTGAATTTTGAAGCCAGTTCCTCCGACAACATCAAATTTGACAGTTCTTTAATAAAATATTTGATATAAAAGTTAAATGCGACGTCGAATAGCTAAGCAACAACAGCTGTTGTTCATTCTGGATTTTTCCTGCAAAAAATTACATGAATATATATGCATTTTTATCTGATTTTAAATTGTTTCAATACCAATCAGGCTAATTCACATTTTTCAATTTTGATGCATATCCTACACATAAGAGCAGACGACCAACATTTGCAATTAGTGACGTCGATAAAAAATAATCGTTAAAAATTTACATAAAACACTAGCACAAATCATTAATGAAATTTTATCTAAATAAAATAAAAGTATTTCTCCTTAAGTTATTCGTTGCTTTTAATAATAATAAAAAAAAGTGGTTAAAAATTAAAAATTATGGAATTGTCCGCGCTGAGGGAGAAAAAGAATTATAATAAATATTTTTTCTTAAAATAATAATTTAATTAAAAATGTAAAAAAAAAAAAAAAAAAAAAAAAAAAAAAAGAAAAAAAAAAAGAGAGAAGAAGTTGAAATAAAAAAAATAATTGCCCTTGACGGTACTCGATCTCAAGAACTCCAACACCCGAGTCAAACGCTTTAGCCCTGCGCCATCTTATCTTGTTTCAATTTGTGTTTTGTTCGCTTTTATAGAAATAGCTAAAACTAGCAAGGACATATTTCGATCCATGGTTATTGCGCAAATTTTGCACTGTACCTTATGTTTTCGACCATGCTCTTTAATTTAAGCTTGGTTTGGTTTCAATAGGAATTTTACTGATTTATACTTCCCTTATCAGTATTCTAAGTCTATATCATATAGTGATGCTACTCTAACTTTTCGTTGAGCAAATGGTTCGTGTACAGGGACATCTAAGAGAATTCAAATACATTACGTCTATGAGGTAAATTTCATGCAAGTAAAGTGTAACATCTACAGGTTGCATTAAACAAAATTAAATGAACATATTTTTTTACATGCATAAAAGCATGTTTTGTGTAGATTGTGGTATGGAAATCAATTATCATTCGTTTACAGGGCTACCCAAAATATTTTTTTTTTTTTTTTTTTTTTTTTTTTTTTTTGCGTTTGTACTTAGAAATTGCTGGAAGTGTATTTCATTTTATGTTATGTGTTTTTCGTAAAAAACTAAATTTAGGTACACAATGTGATGTGTATATAGTTTAAAGATTCAGGGTCACCCAAAATCAAGCTAAACATTCTTTTCTATTGAATGCAATTCATGGAAGGGCTTTGCTACACTTTACTATGTCAACGAACACTGTTAAGGAAGGAAAATTCATTTTTCGAACCCTACTGTAAACAAAGCATTTTTTGAATTTCTGTTTTCTAATTTGATTCTTTTTAACCGACTTCAAAAAAGAAGGAGGGTTCTCAATTCAAACCGTATGTTTTTTTTATGTTTGTTAGCTCATAACTTCTGAACGGATGCTCCGATTTTGAAACTTTTTGTTTTGTTGAAACGGTCTTGGTCTGACATAGGTCCCATTGTAATATCTTTACGATCTAAAGAAAATACAGGGTGCCCAAAAAATCAGTCACAACTCTTTTAACTGCTAAACGGCTGCAGCTATAGTGATAAAAATGGTATGTAAGTATAGCAAAGTGGCCATGCACTACAAGGTTAAACCGCTTGCAGCGCCACCTGGTGGAAAATAGCGGAGTTAGTGTTCCTATCCCGAAAACGGTTCTAAAGGAAAAGTGAATTACAAAGCTGAAGAGTATCACCGATTTAGTACAAAAAGATAGTTTAGACATTCATGCTAACGTTCCAATCTCGGAAACGGTTCAAGACAGGGGGGGGAAATGAATTATAAAATTGCAGAGTATCATCGATTTTGTACAAAAAGATAGTTTTGACATTGATGCAAAAAATACAAGGCTAAAAACGTGAATTTTTTTGTTCGCAATTTCTTACACTATACACACTTGAGCTACATTGCTCACGATGTAGTGTAGCTGGTGAGGCAGACGCTATATAGTTCAAAATACGGTTACTTGATAATTTTTGTTTTATAGTAGAGATCTTAGTCTGAAGTAGGTCCCATTATAACATCTTTACAATCTAAAGAAAATAAAGCGCCATCTGGTGAAAAACAGCGGAATTAGCGCTCCTAACGGTTGAGCGCTCCTCTCAAAAACGGTTCAAAATGGGAGAAAAGTTAATTATGAAGTTGTAGAGCATCATCGATTTACTACGAAAAGACAGTTTTTAGACATTATTGCTAAAAATAGAACGCTTAAAATGTGCAGTTGTTTGGTCGCAATTTCCTACACTGTGCACACTTGAACTACGTTGCACACTCTGCAGCGTAGCGGATGACACGTATAGTCTGTGGTTCAAAGTACTGTTACTGTAAGCGGTCACATCGATTAGCGCAAAGTCGTTTTCAACCAACTTCAGAAAGGAAGGTGTTCTTAATTCGAGTTATGTGTTGTTGTTGGTATTTGTAAGCTTATAACTTCGTAAGAGATGCTCTAATTAATCCACTTCAAAAAGGAGGAGGTTCTCAATTCAAAGCCTATGTTTTTTTGTTTTTGTTTTTTGGCTCATAACTTCTGAACGGAGGATCCGATTTTGATACTTTTTGTTTTATTGTAAAGGTCTTGGTCTGAAATAGGTCCCATTGTAAGATTTTACGATCAAAAGAAAATACAGGATGCCCAAAAAAGTCAGTCCCGACTCTTTTAATTGCTGAACAGCTGCAGCTATAGTCATAAAAGTGGTATGTAGGTATAGTAAAGTGGACATGTTATACGCAATTCTACCGCCTAAAGCGCCATCTGGTGGAAAGGAGTGGAGTTAGCGATCGTATCTCGGAAACGTTTCAAGACAGGGGGGGAAAAAGTAAATTATAAAATTGCAGAGCATCATCGATGTAGTACGCAAAGATAGTTTAGACATTAATGCTAAAACCAGAACGCTTAAAACGTGCATATGTTTGTTCACAATTTCCTATTTTGTGCACACTTGAACGACATTGCATATGTTTTCGCGTAGCGGGTGACATTTATGCTATGTAAAATTCAAAGTATGGTTATTGTAAGCGGTCACATCGA
Organism: Salticus scenicus; assembly: GCA_963930645.1. Lineage (NCBI taxonomy): Eukaryota > Metazoa > Arthropoda > Arachnida > Araneae > Salticidae > Salticus > Salticus scenicus. Next base: position 272,230,423 of record OZ005650.1, read on the forward strand.
TTAACGCATAGACGTTTTAAACCGACTTCATTAAGGAAGAGGTTCTCAATACAAACCATGTTACTCGTTGTTGTTGTTTAAATTTGTTAGCTTATAACTTCGTAAGAGATGATTTAATTTTAATACTTTTTTTTGTCGTAGTGAATATGGCCTGAAATAGGTTTCATTATGACTTCATTAAGATATAAACTAATAACAGGATACTCACAAAAGTCTGTTCTCACTCTAACTGCTGAACGCATGCAACTACACTGGTAAAAGCAGTATATAAGTATCGATGTTGAAACTTCTGTCCGTCAGCTGCAATGCATATTTTGCTCTTTGTTTGAACTTTACGCTGCGCAATTTCCAGCGCAGCGGGTGACACGTATTCACTGTAAAGTTCAATATATATACCTAACAGAATTTTTGATTACGAATACAGCGTATCCGTTCCTTACATTTCTAAAAACTTTTTAACTTCACGTATGTTCATTCAATAGACAGTTTTTTGCTCATATCCGATAAAGGCAAGAAAAGTGACACAACTTAAAAATGCAGCATTTGAGAAAAACCAACTTAAAAATAACTTGACAAGAATAAAACTAGCACAACTGTCTCTCGAGTGGATAACTTTCTAGATGGAGATGTAACTTTTTTGTTCACATTGGGTGCATTTCATGTATTTTTCAATGACATAAACTATTTTTTGAGTAACGTTACTTTTCTTAGAATTTATGATTTGTGAAACTTCCGTCGAACGTCTTGTGATGTTCTGCTATATGAATAATTTTTCACTGAAAAGAGAAAAATAAAATCTTTTTGTAAAAAAATAGAACCGACTCCAAAACGGAACTTCTATTTAAACAACTAAAAATGAAAGAAAATTGGCAGAAAATGGAACTGTAAATTGCGCCTAAAAGTATAAAATAATTTCCTTCGCCAAACAACCTATACCACTACAATTAATCATAACTTTTGAAGTCGGCGCAAAATTAAATAAAAATTGATACCTTTATTCAATACAAAAATCAAATCCTATTCAAAATACACATCTCACATTGTTACCTGCAAAACGCAGCCGAAAACTACTTTGATTCAAGAAAACAAATAAGATTTCGTAAGCAGCAAAAGTTGGTCAAGATGCTGGTATCTGACGTCTTTGGTGAAAGAAAAATCGCAAAATTATCTGGCAAACATATTTAATTTCTTTGCGATATCATGATTATTTTTATAAGGTATATTAAAAGAGTAATCAAGAATATGAAACAACACATCGTACAATATATATTACATCTTGCGTGTATATTTTTGCCTTATGTTTTGATCACCAAATCCAAAAGCCATCAAGGATGATAGTTATCAAAATTATACCAAATTTACAAAGGAAACTCTAACTTCGTAGAAACATAAATACCGCATTGTGAAGAATGTTCACTGTTCTATGTAGATGCTACTAATGGACCAATTGTATACAGTGATAAAATAATAAAAGAAACATGAAAATGGGTCATTCGAGACAACAGCATTTGTTGCTACCGATCTAAAAACAAACCTTTAAGAACTAATTAAATTTTATTTAATTTTGCGCCGACTTCAAAAGTTATGATTAATTGTAGTGTTATAGGTTGTTTGGCGAAGGAAATTATTTTATACTTTTAGGCGCAATTTACAGTTCCATTTTCTGCCAATTTTCTTTCATTTTTAGTTGTTTAAATAGAAGTTCCGTTTTGGAGTCGGTTCTATTTTTTTACAAAAAGATTTTATTATATTATGACTTTTATTTGAGTTATCCTGAGTACGAAAGTCCAATTTTTAGCGGTTGATCTATATGTAATACATCTGTTATCAGCATATCTTAAAAACAAATAACTGCAGAAAATTCAGATTTGGTATTTTGAAGTTTGTATCAGGGGGCCACTTGAAAAATTGGATTAATATTGGCAAGTTTGAAGGCAAATGAATGCTTTGTAATTTTGGGAGGGATTGAGGGAGCGAATCCCACCTCACACGGAATTACACAAACACACACACACACACACACACACATATATATATATATATATAGGGGAGAACCTTGTATTATGGACTATCGTGTAATACGGACCATGAGGAAATTTGTATGTTCAACACTAGATGGTGAAACCATCTCACTGCGTTTAGTGAATATTATTGTTATCTAAAGCAGGAAGTGACTTGTACGTGCGTACCTGTATTTGGACGATTATGAAATTGTGTTTTCGGTTTATATGATCACTGATGTAACAAGTATGTTAAAATGAAAGTATTACTTTCTACTGTTAGGTAATTGTAATATAATTTTCGCGTTAATAGTAGCAAATGTACTTATTTTATGAACAATTTAGACATGCGTTTCATGGGCATCAATTTCCATAGCGATTTTTGATTGGAAACCACGTTGCTCTGTTTACGCGTGTAATATGAACCATGCTGTGTTGTATAATATGGACCAGTGGTCCATAATAGAAACAGAGAGATTTTTGTTAATGCTCGGCGTACATATTTCGCATACGCAAAATCTTGAGGCTATAAAATAGGCTAGGGAAGCAGAGGTAATCAAATTATCACTTCTTTCGCACACTACCCATTGGATATAACCTTTAGACCTCCCCTTTGTTCTCGTCCGTTAACTATTTTTTTTTTCGTCATTACTACTATTCCCAAGAGATGTATAAGTGTGTGAAAGAACATGCTGGACAGTTTGTTTCACAATTCCAAGTGTGTCAACTGTTGGTGAACGGGAAGGACCACTATGGACCACTTGGTCCATATTACACATACGTTCGTGTAATATGGACCACCGATACGTAAATAAAATAATTATTTTCTGCAATTATTAATAGTTTCCAGAGTACTTTTATTCAGTACTTTTTTGGAAAAGTACTTTTTTCCAGTACTTTACCAAGTTTAAACTATGTAACTATGCAGTTGTAATGAGCAGCCACCAAATTAAATCTTTTTATTTTAATAATTTAAGTTTTATGAGCATTCTTGCTTAGGGGGTCCATAATACATGGTTCTCCCCTATATAATAAAGAAATTGTTTCTAAATCTATTTTAGATTATTTTAAAAGTAGATTGAATTTTATTACTTTTCCTTATTGATCTTACTATTTAATCTGCAATCTATAATATTGAAGTACAGGGTAAACGAAATTCGTGTGAGTGACATACCAGATTATTACTTTAACTGAACGTCAGTGGAGGCTTCAAGTGGGAACTCAAAATATCTTTGTCTGTCTGTTTGTCTGTATGTCTCGCAATAGAGGCCTTGAAAATCACCCTATTAACTTGTAATTTAGTACACATGCTTATGAGCCACACAGAGTTAGCTGTGTACTTTTTGGTGTGTATTCTGCTTGTAGTTCGTATACAGGGTTACACCAAAGTTTTTCTTATCATTACGGTCTATGTACAGAATTTGTATAATACCACAATAGCGGCCAAAAAAATCTTCCGATTGACTTGCAAATTGGAAAACACATGTCCAAGCTGCACACAGAAAGCGCTGTAGATTTTTTGGTGTCTATATTGTTTACGGATGGTGTACAGGGACAGCACAAAAGTATTTCTGATCATTACGGCCAACGGGCAGAATTTCGTTTAAATGCATCTTGTAATGGTTACACTGCATTCAACAAAATAAAATCAACATATATTTTTGAGATATTTAAAAGCATATTTTTTTATTGAGAAATATGTGTTTCGACATAATATTTAATGTACATGACCTTACAAAAGTGTTTCGAAAACGTCACATATTCACCCAAATTATACCAAATTTCGAACAATTTTTTCATGAGCTACGTAGAATAAGATGTATAGTTTTTACTGGTGTATAGGATGTTTATGGCTCGTTTACAAGGACACACAAAAGAATATCCTGACATTAGAGCTTACGACATATTTCTATTTAAGCGCATTTTAACGCGTTTATGCTGCATTCAACATTATAGAATTAAACTACATTATTAAAATTCTTAAAAGCATGTTTTCTCTAGGAAAGGGTATGTATAGACTAAATAATTTATTTACAGGACCACACAAAAGAATTCCGATGACATTCTGTGTTCATATAAATGATGTCAAACATGATTCAAATATTAATGAGTTACAATGAATTAGTTTTATACTTTTTATTAGTGTATATAATTACTGTGTCTCGTGTACAGGGACTTACAAAAGAATTTCGTACCATTATGGCCTATAGCCGGTATTTTATTTTTATGCGCATTTGAACATGGTTACTCTCCATTAAACACAATAAAATAAACATGTGTTATTAAAATGTTTAAAAGCATGGCTTTCTGTCAAAAACACTTGTCATAGAATCGGTAATTAATTTACAGAGCCACACAAAATAATTCCGATACACTATTTAATCATTTCGTATCAAATCTGATACAAGTATTTATGAGTTACAAGGAATTAACACAAGGCTATGAGTTGTAAGGAAATATACACTCTATAACAAAAAAAGTGACGCACCAAGAAGGAGTAATGCAAACTGGACACAAATTGACATACATACAGGTTTTGATGGAATCAAGCACCGATTCATCATTATCGTCGATCCTACGTGCAACTGGTACTTCAGTGACTTCAAATACCCTTAATAGGCGGCTCAGTGAAATGGGGTTGAGCTCAGTCCCCGGATCTCTCTTTCACTGAGAACGTTAGGAGCATCATAAAAAGGGTCCTACAGCCAGCTCGGGATTTTACCAATCTAACGCAACAATTGGACATAATTTGGCACGATACTTCACAGGAGCACATCTGCCAACTCTATCAATTAATACCAAGCCGAATAACTGCGTACAAAAGGGACAGAAGTGGACCAACGCGTTATTGACTTGTTTACTTTGTGAGGCCCTTTCTCTTGATTAAATCTTTCAAATTTTCTGAAACTGTAATCAATTGTTTTTTTCCACATGTACACCACATCTACCAATTTTTGTCGTATTCGAACCACCCATTCTACCCCATCTACCAATTTTTGTCCCCACTCCTTCTTGGTGCGTCACTTTTTTTGTTATAGAATATATATATATATATATATATATATATATATATACACACATAGAGATAACTAGATATAGACAGACAGATAAATCGGGAGTTTGAGGGGGGGGGGGGTATTGCATCCCTCCTCAGAAACGCATATGGTTATGTAGCGAGTTAATAATAATAATAATAATAATAATAACAATTATATATATATTTTTTAAATAATATGGAATAAATAAAAATGATCTGCTGAGTAATGAGTGATACACATAGGACGTTGAGGCTCCTGATCTGCAGATCCACTAGTTTTAAATTAAGCTTCACTCATATGTAATAGATTTCTAATCACATCTCTCGTTTAGTTTTTTCTTTTAAAAAATCGTTTCAATTTCCCCTTCCGTCAAAAATGTGTTTTGAGAAAAATTAAGTTAATACCAATTAGAAAATTATTTTCAATCTTCAAGTAACATAAAATTTGACTAATTATTTGATAACGTACATGTCATCCCAATTTTATGTTCATATCTTCTTTTGTTTAAAAATTATGAGAAAAGTTTTTTTTTTTTTTTTTTTTTTTTTAAATAATAATAATAATAATAATAATAATAATAATAATTGCAGCTTAACTTTTTGGAAACCAGTATGTTTAATCTGATACCTGCATAGTTATATAGAGAATTTTTTCATCGTAGAGTCCTTACGATATTACAACGGATTAAGTTTTTTCCTCTGTGTCGCTTATCGTAACGCAGTGAAAGTAGTTTTACAGGCAAAGTAGGGGAAAAGAGGAGGTAATTCACTTTCAGTGAGGTCAGTCTCAGCGACAAACTTGACGACTTGGCTACAAATTTGGCTAAAAATAGTAGTTTAGGGTTCTCGAAGTTTCTAAGATCTCTGAAACATAGCGGCCGAGATCTAGAACTGCTTTATATGTTAACGTCAGATAAAATACCTTTTTTCTTATATATAAGATACTATTATTTATTATTAAGATATTTTTTATTTTATACTTTTTGAACGCTTTTTTATGATCAGAATTAAAAGGAAATTAATTAGGTATAAAAATATCAAAAAATGAATTATTTATGTATTTAACAAAACCTCTTTTTATTCATTCTTTTGTTTCGTTTCAGTTCTACATGGATATTGTCTTCAAAGTTCTGCTAGTTTTTACATTTTCGTTCTTGAAAATTAGAAGCCAAGTACAGCAGGAGGTTTACGGAGCAGGTAAAAAACACATTACTTATAATTTAATTATAATGCGTTTATGTCTAACTTATTTCGATTTGGTTGTCATTAATAACTTGAAATCGACAGTTATGAATTATATTTATAAAATACTTACATATTACCTAAAATAACTGGAAGCGGGAAGACCTTAATTTTTTAGTTAAAAACTAGTATGTTATAGCCATCACAAAACTTTCTTTCACATTTTCTTATAATAATTCACGTAATTTGGGCGTCCAAAATGTCAAATAAAGCACTTTTTTTCGTAAGGGGGAAAAATCGACAATTATGTTTTAATTATTACAGATACATGGTTGAACCATTCGTTTTATAGCTATCGTCGAGTTATTTTGAAAAAATACTTATATTGAAAATTTACATTCCCGATGCAGACAAATGATGCTTCTATACATTTTTTTTTTTTTTTCTTTAATCCTGGTTGAATATTAGTATTATAAACGAAATATTTCAATTTCACTATGATCAGTTAATGGCGACGACAGCGTCATCGCTTGAGCGATATTCACCAAAAAATTAATAGACACCAATTTATATCAAAGTGCAACTAAATATATCTTTTCATGAAATTTTGGAGATTAGTTCTTGATCCAGAGCTGTCATGAAATTTTTGTCCCATATGGACTAATACACAGACAGACGGACTTTTTCTAAGAGTGATCAAATCGTATTCAGGACATCTTAAAACGTGTAAATTTGGAATATTTTACGAATTCAATACTATCTCCTATTGAATATAAAAGAAAGTAAAACATAAGTTTATTATTATATAGAAGAAATAATTAAATATTATCAAAAAGATTGTGTGTTATTGGTAAATTAGATAAAAAATAACTAATAAAATTAGTGCTGATAGAAATTGCTTTTTAATATTTTATGTTAATGAATGCGGAAAATCGTAACCCCATATACAATTCTGCACTACTTTAATATGACCCACGATCAATACTTGGAAAAATGACATAGCCAGAAACTGTCGACTGTAAACATGATCGACAAATCGATTTAATATCTAAAAGATTTTCGCAATTACTCAACTTGATTTAATTTTTTTTTTTTTTTTTTTTGGTGTGTGTGTGTTTAATTAAGATAAATTTTGAAAAATCTTCACTCACAATACTTTGTCGGTTGGTTGGGTTTAACGTCGCATTAGTACTGCGCAATGGGTAATTGGCGAAACAATACTTTGTTACTTTTCAAGTTCTTTACGACAAATTCAAAGCAGTTTTTCATCGACTCTAAAGGCACCTGTTTCGCGAAAAGTTCACCTAATGTAAATTAATTTTTTACTTCCATTACCCTACTACCGCAGGTAATGGAAGTACTGTATTCGGTCCGAAAATTCGATATCAAGATTTCACCTGGTTTACACGTTTTAAGACCCCCTGAGTCCAAAAAAGTTGTTTTTGGCAATTGGTCAGTGCGTGTGTATGTATGTATGTGTGTATGTATGGAATCTTCTGGCTAGCATATCTCCGAAACTAATAGAGATATAACTACAAAACTTCAGGATTGAGACAAGTCTGGTGTACAGATGAATTTTCCAGATTTTGGTGAAAATTGAAAAAGCGGAAGTGGGACATCGGAAACCGGAAGTGGGACCGTAAGCCCGTATTTCAAAAACGGCTCTAACGATTTTCTTCAAATTTGCTATATAAACACTCTGTTAGATGTCCTTTGGAATGTTATAGTTGGTTGGTTCAGGAAAATTAATAGGCGTCCTGTATAAATAGTTCAATTTCAGGTCTCGCAAGCGCATTCCTTTAAAAACGGCTGTACGAAATTTTTTCAAACTTGCCATATTAACTCGCCACTTTTAAATATCCTTTTGTATGTAATTATTTTTTTCCAATCAATAATTAAGTTTTGGTAAAAGCTGGTACCTCAAAAACGGCTGTAACCATTTTCTTGAAAATTGTTATATAAATCCATTCCTTTCTCATGTATTACGGGGTTATTAGAGGAAAATTAACAGTCATCCTGCTTAGGTAGGTCAGTTTTAGATCTCGGAATTTTCTTATTTTTTACATCGCTATATGTAAGCTTCGTTTCATATGTCTTTACAAGTGTATAAAGTTTCTCTTACTGGAAAAATTTTAGGTTCCTACAACTTCTTTAGGTCACTTTTATGTCTTCTGATCACATCATCTTCAAAAAATGCATATAATACGCGTAATAGTGGGTAATGGAAGTTGTATGATTGTTTCACACCAGACTTTTTCTCCTTCTCCATAGTTAAAAACATTTGGACTGTTCATTGTAAAAGTGGTGTAACTCCATATTTTTTAAATACAGTATATTTTTTGCTTAATTGTCTCACATTTAGTCACATTTTTCATTACAAAAGGGAAGAAATTCCAATAATTGCATCAAAATACCATGAATGGTATTACTTTTTTTTTTTTTTTTTTTTTTTCTTCCAAAAAATTAAAACTTCTAAATATTCATTATAAAAATGAAGTTTCTCAGTTACTTCAAACTACTTTTCTTATAATTTATAAATTCTCATAATTCTGATTTGTATTAAACACTAAAAATCAATAATACTTACTGAATCTTGACTTTTTTTTCCTACACACAAATTTGCAAAAAACTCGTTATTTCAAAATCCATTTACAAGGAGGTAATTCACTTTTACAATGAACGACCCATTTATAACTTTTAATTTTCTGTTAGTTTGGACTGTAACGTTTGCTACCGAATGCTTGAATTACTACAAAATTTAAACGCATTATTAAGAATCATTGTAGTAGGTTATTTTTTGACGATGATTTGCTTAACATCTATGGCTATTTTACAAAGACGTGTAGAAGTATTTTGACACATTATACAATTTATTAGTAATTATTTTATGTTTGTTTCGATGATGTTAATTTATTTTAAATGTAAAGAAAATTCTGTACGCTATAATAAGTTATTATAGTAGGCTAACAATTGAAAATACTTTAGTGTAGAATGTATAATTCTTTTACAGGAACACAAGAAAAATTTGGAATATATTAAAGAATTGAGGTTCACTACATCACGTTTTCTGCGGAAAATAGTGCATTTAATTTTCATCTCTTTGCTTGAGGGATGCGCAAAAATTACATTTCATTTAATTCTAACTTTATTATATCTATTAAAGTTATTGATTAACGAAGATTTTTAATACGATATGTAGTTAAAAAGAAAAGAAAATTTTATCTGAGATTTTAAACGAATAAATTAAAAAGGTAAGAGAATTAAAAAAAAAAAAAAAAAAAAATGAAAGAAAGAAGATTAAAAGCTGAGAAGAAACTGCCTTTTCATGTAAACAGTGGACGAAACGATCTTAGAAAGGAAAAACCAGGAAAAACAACTACTATAATTACCACAATATACCTTTATTTTCGAAGTTCAAATTTCTCTCTGTCAGCTACAATACACACCTGAACCCTTGTTTAAACTTTCGTAATACACGTGTCATACGTTACTCTACAACGTGTGCAACATGAAGTTTAAACAAAGATCCAAATGTGCATTGCAGCTCATGGAGAGATGTTTGGACATTGAAAATAAAGGTTTCTTCTGATGACTAATATATTTTTTTCTTTTTCCTTCTAAGATCGTTTCGGCACGTCACAGTGTAATAAATATCGAACAAATAAATGCACGTTTTATGCGTTCTGTTTTTAGTTTTTTTATCATTCATGTCTACAAGGTGGCTTTTTCGAACTACATTAATAATGCATTGTTATCCACTTTTCTCTCCTATTTCGTACCGTTTTTGAAATAATAACGCTAACTTAACCATTTTACACCAGCTGACGCTATAAGAAGTCTTAGCTAGTAGCGCATAACCACTTTACTTTACATAGGCAGTACTTTTGTGATATAATTACAACCTTCCAGAGTTAAGTGGATGGGAATGGACTTTAGTCGACACTCTGTACAAGTGAATTTATCCTTAATGCTTTGTACTTTGTAATATAGAAACCACCATTTGCCTGTTCGTTAATCTCTACGACTTATTACTTGATAATTATAAAATGTATATATATTGTACTATCTATCTGCATACCTGTCTATTTATCTATCTATCAATCTGTCTATCTGTCTATCTACACGCACACACACATATATATATATATAAATTATCTACGTGTTTTTTGTCTCTCTCCTATTAGATGTTGAAGATCTTGTTTCAGATACAGAATTTAGATCTATGAAACTTCAGTGGCGTTATGACAATCCAGTAGAACCTTTAGGATTTTTTGTGACTCTATGTGAAGTAACACCATGGCAGCGTTCTCAAGATGATTGTTTCGAGAGACATTTGCTGCTAGGAAAACGAAATGTCTTGACTGGATACGACAGTATCATCACAGACGGCAAAGGACATTACCAAGCTGTTCTGTATGGTCTCCGAATGTTGACTAATTACACGGTGTCGGTGCATGCTATGGATGATCAAAACAGGCTGAGACCAGCTGATGCTACCTTAAGACGAGCCAAGTTACATTTTTCTGATACGATTTTGGTTGCTACCAAAGGATGTAAGTTTATATAAGCACACATTTATTACTAATGAAATTGTCTTTGTATGTGAGTCAATTTGTCCTTATGTTTTTGTATAGAAAAGTGTGACCTTGGTACATCAAATTATGCACATATGTACAGAATATACACTCCTGCTCAAAAGTTTACCATAGATTTGCATACGATCAGTTTTATTTCACTTTAAAAACTTATCTCTCAATGAAATGTTTTCAAACATTGGGTATTTAAAGAACTGGTTCTTCCTCATGTTTTTCAGGGAAGATTGGTTTAAGACAACATTTAGGGGGCCAGAAACAAATTGTGCAAAATCAATAAAGTTGTGATCACCCTGTATCGTTAAGTGAACGAAATGAACTGTAACTCTAGGATATGTTGATACAGACCTAGTTTTATTCGTGGATGAATTTGTGTGACGATAGCATATTAAATGACGGAGATATAAGGGTTTATTTAAAAACTTCAAAACAAATTAGAATGTTTTTTATTTATAATATATAGAGTTTTTAACGAAAATTATTCCCACTTTCAGATAACTTGGAAAGACACTTTTAAAACAATATACTGTAATCGGAATACAAATATCTCATGAAATATGAACATTTTTATGAAAAAGTTTTCATTGCGCATTATATGCGAAAGAAATTATATGCATCACAATCTGAATATGAATCAGAAATTATATGCATCATATGCGCATTATATTCATTGCGCATTTGTGCGAAAGATAAAAAAAAATTATTCCATGGGTTGAAAGCTAGATATATTGGGCAACTTTTGTCAAAAGTGCATTTGAATAGAGTAAAAATTAAGCAAATTATACGAAAAAGAACGAGCTAGATTTTAGATATTTTCCAAGAGTGAAATTTCTTAAGAGGTTTTTCTCATGCCGCCACGTAATTAATTTAAAGATCCAACTATTTTAACCACTTAGCAAAAGTTCTTTTTTTGTGAAAAATCCCTCATCATCTCACAAATCTTAGTAAATAAACAAAAATATGTTACAGTTACAAGCTTATAAGGGTTTTTTCACAAAAAAGAACTTTTGCTAAGTGGTTAGAGTAATTGGGTCTTTAAATTAATTACGTGGCATGTGAAAAACCCCTTAAGAAATTTCAACTCTTGGAAAATATCTCAAATCTAGCTCTTTCTTTTTCGTATAATTTGCTTAATTTTTACTCTATTCAAATGCACTTTTGACAAAAGTTGTCCAATATATCTAGCTTTCAACCTATACAATATATATATAAATATTTTTTTTATCTTTCGCGCATGCGCAGAGAAAACGTTTTTCATAAAAAGTGAAAATGCTAATAATTTTCTTTAAAAACTTTGTGTATTATAAATAAAAAACATGTTGATTTTTTATGGAGTTTTAAAATAAAAGCTTATATCTCCGTTATTTAATATACTATCATCACACAAATTTATCCACAAATTGAACTGGGTCTATATTAACATATCCTAAAGTTATAGATCATTTCGTTCACTTAACGTTACAGGGTGATCACAGACATAATTGATTTTGCTCAATTTGTTACCGGCCCCCTAAATGTTGTTTTAAACCAATCTTCACTGAAAAACATTAAGAAGACCTAGTTCTTCAAATACTCATTGTTTGAAAACATTTCATCGAGAGATAAGTTCTTAAATTGAAGTAAACTGATCGTCTGCAAATCTTGCTAAACGTTTGAGCAAGAATGCAGCTTTACAGGATCTGTTCGTGTATTAAATGATGTCATGGTTAAGAGGCAACAGAGACATTTGGAAAATCAATGTTAAAATAATTATGTGAAGAGCAGGGTCCGATTAACCTCTGAAACTAGAAGATTGGTATTTTTTCAGGGTCCTCTTCTATTTGCGAGAAAATTTCTAAGTTATATAAAAACAGATTAAGAAACATGTTTATGCTATGATTTTTATTTCCAGAAGTTACTTAGCAGAATTCTGATTTAAGTTCCTTTCCCTCCTATGTAATACTATACAAAAGTATTGCAGTCTGTAATTTACCTGCGAATTAAAATTATAAAGGATACAAACGATTCGACAATCGCTTCGTGTGCAAACTATTTAGCAAATGAATAAAAAAGGTTAAGCATCACTGTAGCAATATTTTCTGCATTCGCACTGCATTCATACTGCCAACCCCCGCCCCTCTTTTTTTTTTTTTTTTTTTCAACCAGATGAAAAGTCGAGCTAAATGATTCCAAACCGAAACAATTGTTGAGATTTAGTGCTTTTCATGGTATTAATTTCACAGTTCATTTTCATCATCTTCGTTGCACATTAGTGTGTCATATTTTTTGTTGCATATGTTTGCAGTCATGGAAATTCCCGGTTTTCAGCTGTGTGTGTGTGTGGGGGGGGGATTGAACTTTCCCAAAGTAATGTGTAATTTCACTTGCTTTTGGCAATTCAACCACCTCCTGGAATTAAAAAAAAAAAAAAAATCCTTCAGTGACATTATGAAAAACTGATAATAATGTAACCACGTTTCCTAAAATTAGTAGTGAGGACGAGTCCAAAAGCTTGGAGGTGTGCCAAATTGACCGACATGTTGGGAATTGAAAAACGCCCAGTCATTCGGCGTTTTATTTATCGCTAATTTTCTCTTAGTCAGATGACTATCAGCCCTATTTTAACACTGGACTCGTTGAGTCCGCTCTTGCGCAGAGGCTTCCATCGTTTTAAGAAATGTGGTCGAGGAATATGATTTTAAGGCATTACTTTTCAGTCATTTTGGGGCCCTCTTAAATTTCAGAGAGAAAGCTGTTGCTTCCCAAGCCTTTTGTGTAATCAGGCCCTAGTGAAGAGGAGAAGGTGCCTCAAAATCACTTGCGATAATGCGAGCGGGAATTTACTGTAGTCAGAATTTTCAAAGTACACGAAGTAGAAGCAATTAAAATACCCCTGTGCAGATCTTCTCCTTAGTATTTTACTAAAATTGCAGGAGGATGTGTTTTCTTACTCAGGATATTCTGTCCAAAGAAGTCCCCGGGAGAATACACGGAAAGTACGGGTAAACAAAATAATATTAGCATATTGACTGTTTAAAAATTTCACTAAAATTACACTTTTACTAATTCTGCACAGAAAGAACGCGTATTGTTCCAAAAAACACTTGTCGTTTTCTTTTTTTTTTCTTTCTTTCTTTTTTTTCTTTTTCTTTCTTTTTTTTTTTTTTTTTTTTTTTTTTTTTCTTGTTTTAATGAAAATATTTCTTTTACTAAAACACTGAAATACACTTTAACTAAAAGCTTTATGATTATTTGCTTGAGAAAAATGGGGATAATTACTTATTATTGCCATGATTACGTCAACAATTTGTGCATCTATAAAGTCTAGAACTACAAAAAGGTAACAATTCTATTTTAACTTTTTAAATAACAGTTGAAAATCTGGTTTAACCTGAAGAAAAATAATGCATCAAAATCTGATATAACTCGTTTATTGGCTTTATTTCTAGTATTTCTAGCTTTTTATGTGATATAGCCTACAGAAAAAGAAATTATTTCTGCAAAAAATTTTGAATTTCCTTGACTTTACTTAATTTTTATGTTTGTATTTTAGTTCGTACTAATTATCATAATATTTTGTAATTTACATATTATAATTTTATATAATATAATGTACTGAAAGAGAGGAAGTATATTATTTTTAAAAGAATATATAAGTAAAAATAAAATATTTTTGCTGAAATTTTAAAATATTAATTTTAATTTTAAAAATGCTTTGTATTTTACTCTTTTTTATTGCGTAACATTTTTTAAAAAGTTTTTTTTATTTAACTAGCTTCCCCCCCCTCCCCCACCCTTTTTTTTTTTTTTCTTATTTTTTAGTTGATGTACAAATGTCTAATGAGCTATTGATTATGTAATTTTTCGCTATCTGATTTTAGTTCATTTTTACCATTCCAGTTTCCGCTCACGCCACTAATTGCCACGCGAACTCATCCGATATCGTCGTTCACACTGGACCTTACTTTGGCGGCAAGATTATGGTGGAGGGATCGACAGACGAGAGATGCAGTGTCTATGGTAACCGCAGCAGTCATAAGGATACTTACACTCTGAAGATCGATCACAAACTCTGCGGGAGCAAAATAGTGGTACGATAATATCGATATTTCTTATTGTTCCGAAGTTCTTGAGTAGATTTTTTTTCGTTTCTGCACTCAAAAACCAATTGGATCATATGTTTGGTATTTTTCTAAGCATAAAGTAAACTCCATCCGCCCAATTCTTTTTTATTTTCGTATCTGCACGTGGCTGTTTATTTTTATTTATTTATTTATTTTTTACTATAGTCGATTCTTAATGTAAGAAAAGTGTCACAAAATGGGTCAAATTATGAAATTATGTTCTGTTTTGTTATAAATAAATAAATAAATAAATAAATAATAATTATTATTTTACCTTAAACAAAAAATTATTTATTCTGTTTATATGTTGTTATTTTTTAAAGTTATAGCGTCTTAAAAGAAAAATATTTAGGAAGTAAGAAGCCATTGTTTATGACAATATAATAATCTATATAATATTTCTCTTAACGGGGACCAGTTACAATTATTTTTTGTTGAAACGATACGATAGTGGTGTAATTATTAAAATACGCTTGGATAAAAAATAATATTTAAAAATGAACAATATTTAAGCACGCAGGCTCAGCTCAGTGAAGTAATAAGAAAAAACGTCGACATTTTTCTGATGACATTATTTAATGGAAAAATGTATTTTTAAAAGTTGCTTCTTCAGAATCTTTCTAAGCGTCATTTTAAACCTAGCAATACTTTAAAGATATATACAGAATTTGAATTATTATCATAAATTGACTAAAAAACACAATCATAAAATATATAATCAAAATAGGAATTAGTGTTTTTAAACAAAAAATGATACCAAAATGAATAAAAAGTCATCGCCAACATGTCGAAAAAAATTTAAAAGGCATCATGGAAGTCCTATACTAAAACTCTACTGCCTGCAAAAGTATGAAAACTAGGTGTTCAAATATCTATATATTAATTTGAAACATGTTTTTGTCTGTCTCCACTATATTGAGAGAACTACTTGGTGTAAAAATTTAGTTGAGGTGTCTAAAAAAAGGTCTTGGTCTGTAGATGTGCTATGAA
The DNA here is from genome assembly GCA_963930645.1 of Salticus scenicus. Classification (NCBI taxonomy): domain Eukaryota; kingdom Metazoa; phylum Arthropoda; class Arachnida; order Araneae; family Salticidae; genus Salticus; species Salticus scenicus. The sequence continues at coordinate 272,246,327 of OZ005650.1, forward strand.
AAGAGAAAAATAAAAAAAAGTCGAACGGTTTCCCCCCGGGGGAGAAACGGGTTAAAAACACGTTTACGAGCTTAACTAAGCTCCAAATTACTTCACGGTGAAGAAATTGTACATATGGGGACTAGAGTCGAATACTAAAAAATCACTTTCTGCGGATTTGGAATTTTCGATTTTGAAGGGGGAAAAAGGGGGAAAGTAGATTTGGAGGGGGGGGGGAAGGGAGGAAATTAGTTTGAGAGGGAAATCCGTTCTAGACCCACACATGTAGCACCTCATTTTAAAGGTCTTGGAAATTCATGTTGATTGGAGATGTTTGTATACAATATAGGGCGCCCCCTGGTAGTGAAAAATGGAACTAGGTGATTTTGCAGTAGGCGCTATCATGTTACACCTTATTTTAAAGGTCTTGGCATTTCCTGACCATTGGTGATGTTCGTACAGAATACACTGTACCCCCTGGTGGTGGAAAGTGCAACTAAAGGATTTTGCAGTTGACACCACCATGTGACGCCTTATTTGAAAGGTCTTGGAAATTCAAGACGATTGGTGATAAAGGTCTTAAAATTGATTGGGAATGTTTGTATACAATATAGTGCGCCCCCTGGTGGTTAAAAATGGAACTAGGTGATTTTACAGTAGACCCTATCATGTTACACCTTATTTTAAAGGTCTTGGTATTTCCTGACCGTTGGTGTTGTTCGTATAGAACACGCTGTGCCCCCTGGCGGTGGAAAGTGCAACTAAAGGATTTTGCTGTTGACGCCACCATGTGACACCTTATATGAAAGGTCTTGGAAATTCAAGGCAATTGGTGATATTCGTATACAACATACTGCGCCCCTGGTGGAGGAAAGTGGATTTTGCAGCGCGTGCGTAGCATGCCTGCTATACGGTGCCGCAGCCACAGGCAGCGGTAACACGAGTCAGAGGTTCGTTCGGTTCAAGATTAATTTTTGAGAATTTTTTCATGTTATTAGCCGGCTGCATATACGCTGCCGCAGGCACCAGGTCATGAGCCCGAGTTCCGTTCTGTTTGAGGTAATTTTTTTTTTTTGTTGCACATGATTATTATTTTTTTTTTATTATGCTTTCATTTAAAAATAGAAATTAAAAAAAAAATCGAGTTAAAGATATAAAACCACACATTTAAGATTCATTTAAGGTTATTCTCATGGGCCCGGGCATTGCCCGGTTCGGTTTTAGGTTAATTTTTTGGAATTTTTTATGTTACTAGTGACCCGCGTATGCGCTGCCGCAGGCACCGGGGTCACAAGGCAGAGTTTCGTTCGGTTCGAGGTAATTTTATTATATTTTATTTATTTATTTATTTTGTTACAGCTAATCATTTTTTTCGCGATGCTATTATTTAAAAACAGAAATTCAAACAAAATCGAGTTAAAGGTATAAAATCATACAAATTTAAGGTTCATTTAAGGTATCCTGGGCCCGGGCAACAGCGATCGTGTTCGTTTGGTTCCAGATTAATTTTTGTGAATATTTTTATGTTATTAGCGACCGGTGTATGCGCTGCCGAAGGCACCGGGGTCACAAGGCAGAGTTTCGTTCGGTTCGAGGTAATTTTTTTGTTATAGCTGATTATTTTTTTGCGATGCTTTTATTTAAAAATAGAAATTCAAACAAAATCGAGTTGAAGATGTAAAACCATACAAATTTAAGGTTCATTTAAGGTTATTACCATAGGCTCGAACAACGCTGGTCGGGTCAGCTAAAATGTAGTATTTAACGGAATAGAAAATAAAAGATAGCAACTGTATATTTGGAGTCAGCTTGACGTCACATCGACAGTACTTTGTAGAAAGTGATGTCATATGTAGTATTTCTATTTATAAGTATTTTTCCGAATTTCTTTTAAGTGAAATGTCGTAAATCATATTACATATTTTAACTTGAAATACATTTATAATGATGCGATGATTTTTGAAACATTACAGTCAATAAAGTGATCGTCGAATTCGACCAGTTTCAGCTAGTTAATTTTATTTTGAAACTTTCTTTGGATGATTTTAGTTTCACTGCTGAACAATATCGATTTGGTTCTAATAATAATTTGGTTTCTGGTAAATTAAAATTTCAATTAGGTAGTGAAATTGGTATAATATCTATGCGTTTCAAATTTTAAAGGTAAATAAGAAAAGAAATAAAGTGTGAAAATCCCGCACAGGTTTGCTAGTAATAATAATAATAACATTTATTTTTTCTAAAATCACTACAATCATGTGAAAAATAATTCATTGTGATTATGAAAAAAGAGAGAGAGAGAGGGGGGGGGGGGGAATAAAGGTTAAAATTTTTAAAAATTTATTTGTAGATTTAGTTGGCCTCTCTAATGGGCAAGTACATCAAATAATAATGAAGACTATATAGTATTTATCAATCGTAGCCATTCTAATTCTGAAATAAAATCAACTAGTTTAACATCTTTTGTACTAAGACCTAAATTAATTATTTTTTTTCAATCTTCGGAAAAAAATTACAGTAGTGTTCAGGATAATTTTCTTTCACATGTGCACAATGCAGGGTAGGGTAGTGGAAAGAGTTGAAGATAAAGCATGTGCGGAGGGACATAAAAGAAAAAGCAAAAGGTTTCGCAGAAAAAATAATCTGGTGGGTGTGTCACTCACACGACTTTCTCTTACCCTGAAATTTAATACTATAAATACAGGTTGCAGATTAAAAGGTAAGATAACGAGTACTGTTATTTAAACCTGTGTTAAACAATTCATATTAGGCTTCTGAAGAGTTTTATATGATAATTAGTTCTGTGTGAGGGGGGACAACCGCCCCCCTCACCCCCCCCGTTTCATTAATGCACCTACATTTATATAGAATTTAATTCGGTTATTATAAAATAATTCTGTTTTTAAAGAATTATTTATTAAAATTATTATTTAGAAAAATTATCTTTTATGATAATGCAGACGATTTCCATATATATAAATAGTATAACACCAAATATAAAAAAAAAGTCCATTTTATTCTCAATATTTAAAAAAAATTTTTTTTTTAATTTTTTTTTTTTCGTTAAAAGTAAAAAAAAATCGATAACTTTGTTTTAAATTATCGCAGATCGATGGTTCAACCATTCGTTTTAAAGGTATTAGCGAGCTCTTTTGAACGATACCCATCATGAAAATTTACTCCCCTTGAGGGAGGACTTCCCCCCCACAGGGGGGAAGGCGAGACTCCTACATACACAAAATTTTTTTCCCAGTTAACTATCTCTATTACAAAAAATATATATTCGTTTCGTTTGGTTTAGTGCAGTCTATAGACGTTAAACTCTACTTACCTGCAATTTCCCCCATAGACGTAATGTATTAGAATTCTCTTGATTGTCCCTGTACACGAACCATTTGCTTGATCTTAACGAAAAGTTTACTGTAGCATCCGTATATGATACACATTTAGAATACCAAGTTTGAAGTTTCTGCGATAATTTGTTTTTGAGATATGCTGATAACAGACAGACACACACACACAGACATACAGACACACACACAGACATACACACAGACCATTTGCTAAAAACATGATTTTCGTATTCAGGGGACCTCAAAACGTGTAAATATAACAAAATCTCGCGTTCGAAAATTTGACCCAAAAACAATACTTTCTCTACCTTATGGGTAAGAGAAAGTAAAAAGAGTGAACACAGACTTTTAAATGTATCATAAAGGCATTGTTCTTTTAATTATGAGAAAGAATATGTTTAATTCTAATGTAATAAAATTAGTGATTTTCTATTGTGAATCCCTATTATTTTGGAGAAAAAAAAGAAAAAAGAAGCCATATCCATATATATATATGAAAAAATTAGGAAAACGATTAGGAAAAAAACCGGTTTTTTTTTTTTTTTTTTTTTTTTTTTTAATGTGAAACAGTATATATAAACCAATGCGCAAAATGCAGCAAAAGGAAATATGATACAAAATAAATTAATAAACTGAAAACAAGTGAAAAGCAATCCCAAAACACATGGGGGGTCTTCTTCAAGGGAGATCCCCCATGTATGGAATGGAAAATGAGAGTTTCTGAGGGAACGTGTGCTTTAAGCTAAAATACACGTCACAGCCCCCGACTTCTCAAAGATGAAAGCAAAAATAAAAAATAAATAAATAAAAATAATAGATATATCAATCGAATTCGAGATTAAAAATGAATTAATACAAAACCTTAATCAAATTTATAAATAAAGTACATTAGCATCAATATAAAAATACAAAAATATATAAGACAAATTCAAAAACAAGCTAAAATAAAAAATAAAAATTGATAACCCCCCACACCAAAAAGAGAAAACCCTCTTTGGCTGCTAGAGCCACTTACCAGTTCTTAAATATCGCCCGAGAGGGAAAAAACCTTTAGATTATATTTAGGTAGATTGAAATGTTTACTTAGTAGAAAGTAGAATAGCGCGTAACGTCTATTTTATTATTGCAAATAGTTTGAATTTTGTTAAACATAATATTTTTAAAAACTTTAAGACTAACGCAGGAAAACCAATTCGTCAAATTACAAACCTTAAAGCAAAAATCCTTTTTTTTTTTTTTTAATCATAAATACCAATCGACCATTTTCCTCCAATTTTTCTAATTTTTAAATACAGAAAAGAAATTTTGTTATTAGTGTCAGTTCGGTTTTAAATAAGGTCTGAGTGAAACCTAGACCTCAGTTTTTTTTTTTTTTTTTTTTCATATATATATATTGGGATACTTTCATTTATGCTATATTCTTTACTTTTACATAATGTAAAGTTTAATCATAATTTTTATGACTAAACTACGTTTAAATCCATTCTCGTTATCTTCTGGTACTATCTAAAATTTATTATTCTCTCAGCATGCTCAAAAAATGTGGATTAATCAAATAAATTTAAAAAAATCGAAATATATATATATATATTCATTTGGTTCATTTCTTTCCATTCTATGCCTCTTTTTTTTTTTTTTTTTTTTTTTTTTTTTTTAAGAAAATATTGATCTTTTAATGGTTTTGAAAAAAGAAAATCTTGAAAAAGGTGTTCATTTTTCAACAATCAACTTCAATCAAAAGGTCACAAATAAAAAGTAATGGTTGATTTTTGGAAAAATAGAATTTGAGATTTTAAACTAATAAGAATTAAAAATTTCAATCATTTTAGAATAACTCTAAAAGTACTTACTCGTGACCATCGTTGGATTCAGGATAGATTTTTATAAAATCTCCTGCATAGGCGGCAATAAAATTGCAAAGAACCATGGATTTTTCAAGATTTTTTAGCATTTTTTTTTTTTTTTTTTTTTTTTTTTTTGTTACTACATTTAACTATGATCAAGAATTTTTTTTGAGTTTTATAATAAATTTAATTTCTCATAAATTTTATAACAGTTATTAATTTTAAAGGTCTAATTGAATTATTTAATTTTAAATTTATATTACAATGTTAAATATTTTAAGTAAGGAATTAATAAAGCAATGTGTTTGAATTCTGTATCAATCATATATGTATTTTTATTTATTTATCTATTAACTTTTTTAAAGTTACAAACTGATTTCTCAAATATATGATTAATTTATTCGGAAAATGGGAACCATATTAATTTATATTCTCTTTCATAAATAGTCCTTGATATATAATAACTTGCATATTTTCTTAACACTATCCCCAAGCTTAGAGTATTAAAATTGCCCTTTATTTATTCATTATTTTTTTTACTTTCCGAACACTATAGTGAGGAAAGCATTGTAATCATGTCAAAAATCCGAATTTGAGATTTTGATGTTTCTATACGTTTCGAGGTCCCCTGAGTCCGTTTTCACTATTTTTACGATGATGTATGTATGTGTGTGTGTATGTCTGTGAGTAAACACGCTAGCGTCTGAACGCTTTGTTCGAATAAGCTGAAAGTTGGTACGTATATTGTAAGTCACCATAGAACGAACCCTATTGATTTTGGTGAATCTAGCACTCATAGTTTTTTTTACAGGGACACCAGGAAAAATTCTTTATCATTATGGCCTATGGGGCCAAATTTTTAAAGCGTGATAGCGTCTAAACGCCTTATTAATATGAGCAAAACATTTGTACACATGTTATAGGTCACAGTTGCACCAACTGTATAGATTTTGGTGAATTTAGCACTTACAGTTTTTTTACAGGGTCACAAAGAAAAATCTTTATATTATGGCCTATGGGACCAATTTTTTAAAAATGCGATAGCATCTAAACGCCTTATTCAATTGAGCTGAAAACTTATATGAATATTATAAATCACTGTTGCACTAACTATAAGCGTTTTGGTGAATCTAGTTTTTATAGGTTTTTACAGGGACACAACGAAACATTTTTATCATTATGATCTATGGGCTCAAAGTTCAGTAGCGTTAAATAAAACATCGTGTAATATATGGAGAAAAATACTCAAACACTCTATTATCGTTTTCTCTCTTTTATTTGTTTAACAACTCCTCTTTCTTTACTTTATCTACAAAACTGTTAATTACTCAATGTTCGGAAAGTCGAGTGGAGTCACTCCAGATTTTTTTTCTATGTACGAACTTCTATTAACTAACTCAACTACTATTATAACCACAAAAATTAATTGTCTCATGCGATAGACGTAGCCGATCATAGCACATTGTAATATTATATTTGGCGCGAAATTGTTGTCATTTCATGGTTGATCGAATAAATCAAATAAATATAGAAAATAACGTGAAAGAAAATAGTACACCACGTATAGTGTTGTTCATATGTAACTAGGATTCAAATATAAAATTGCTACTTCAATTTTTTCTATACTGTCCGTTTCGAAAGTGTCATCTGATAAGCACCCAAATGGAAGCCCACTGGTAAGCAATTAGCAGGCGACGCCCGCTTCGCTGGTCCCTATTTTTAAATGAATCACTATAATTACTGATTTCTCAAAATTGCATTAATTTTTATCACGTGAAAAAAAAAAAAAAAAAAAAAAAAGAGAAACAAAATCTGATTAGGAAAAAAAATGTCGCACCGGGTTCTCACTGCCTTCGGAAAAAATTCCCAAAATGCTCTAACTCTTATTTCTATTATTTTCCCCCTTCGCCCTCCCCCCTCCTAATAATTTTACAAATTCGAAAATATCCGCAATCGATTTGTAAGTATCAAAAACCTCTATGCACTAGTTTGGAACGATCTATCTCTATTTTTATTTTTTTGCCCCTCCACTCCCCCCCCCCTTCCCAATAATTTTAAAAATTCGAAAATATCCGCAATCGATTTGTAGGTATCGAAAACCTCTATGTACCAATTTTGAATGATCTAACTCTATTTTATTTTTTTTGCCCCTCCGTCCCCCCTCCCGGCCCTCTTAATAACTTTACACTTTCGAAAATATCCCCATTCGACTTGCAGGCCTCTAAAACCTATCTGTACTAATTTTGAACGGCCTAACTCTATTTCTATTTGTTTTTGCCCATATCCCCCCCTTACCGCCCCTTTCCCCTTCCCGCGCCTCCTAATAATTTTACAAATTCAAAAATATCCGCAATCGATTTGTAAGTATCGAAAACCAATTGTGTACCAATTTTGAACGATCTAACTGTTTTTTATTTTTATGCCCCCCCCATCCCCTCCCCCCTTCTCGCCCCTCCTAATAACTTTACATTTTCGAAAATATCCCCATTCGACTTGCAGGCCTTTAAAACCTATCTGTACCAATTTTGAATGGCCTAACTGTATTTTTATTTGTTTTTGCCCATAGAAATATTATTTAGGATACTGGCATGAATATTATTCATTATGAATATTCCAATATAAAAATTTCGTAAGTTATTAGAATTTTACGAATTTTTTATCATAACAGAATAGGGCAAAATTTTACACAAACTTCAATGTTGAGGGATGTTTTCATCATAAAGATGTCAGACCACTTTTGAAATATTATTTAGAATACTGACATGAATACCATAGAGTATGAATTTTCCAATTTAAAAAATTCGTAAGTTATGTGGAATTTACGATTTACTTAAAATGGCAGAATAAGGCAAAATCGAGCATAAACGTCCATTTTTAGGATCATAAATATATCAGACAATTTCAAAATAACATTTATGATACTTGTATGAACATGATTGACTACAAATATTCTATTAGGAAAATTTCGTAAGTTATTCGAAATTTAAGATTTTATCAACATAGCAAAATGGGGCGATATTTCATATAAATACGCATTTTTGGGAAAGTTGCATTGGAAATAGTAGCATGAAAATAAACTACGAAATTGACCCCAATAAAATAAATTAATAGATTAGAATAAGATATCGAACTGTATGGTGGGTAGCCTGTTAGGCGAGGATTTCGTTTTGTCACTGTATCAAGCATTTGGTCAAATTCATTTCTCTTAACATGTATATAATATGTCCTGTACAAGAAATTTATGAGAACATACATATGATAGGGAACTGAGCAGAGTCCACCTATGCCAACTAGTTTAGTTACAAACAGGGTTGGCAATTTCTTCCAACGTGGAAAAAATCATGGAAAAACCGGCTGGAAGAAATAGGTTTCTTCCAAGTGGAAGAAATTGAATAAACTGTTTTTCTTTAACATTTATTATACAAATTGTAATTAACGCTTTTTTCAAATTAATAACTTTAAATTTATTTAATTACACTTATAAAAAAATTTATTATTAATTATGTATGTTAAAATAAAAGTTACATGAGATTTTTAGCCATGATCATATCACACACCAAAATACTCAAAATTCATTAAAGAAATCAATTTCACTTTAACCAATATAAAGTTTTAGTATTTAAACAATGTTATTTCGTTAACTGGTAGTTAAATAGCATGCATCACTTTCCTCTACTTTCTAATAGAAGACATTTAGTTAATTAAGGGAACAAGTGCACAATAATTACTATACTATAAAATAATGTGAGGTCATCATATTCTCATTTTCTTTATTGCAATGCAACACAGTATAATCAAAAGTGTTTTAGCAGTTGACTGTTGAAATTCGTTTCCCAATTTAGAAAAAAAATATATATATGGTTGGTTGGTTGGGTTTTACGTCGCACTAGTGCTACGCCGATGGGCAACTGGCGACATATATATATATATATATATATATATATATATATAATCCTGGATAATTTGTAGGGGAGTTTAAAAGTATTTTGTTACATTCATATAATTCACTGGTTTACCAGCTTAGAGTTCATACAAATGATTGTATTCTTAAAAAAAAAAAAATGTGTACAAATATTTTGACTAAAAATTATATTAACTATTATCACTTGTACTGTTTGAACATATGATGACATGCGATAGTATCTATGCAAAAAGTTTTAAAAACATTAGTCTCTTAAAGTAAACACGGAAATATGAATGTTAGTACATATAAGAGATAGTAAAGTTAGAAATATGAATGTTAGAAACATTCATATTTCTAACATGTACGAATGTTAGTACTATATGAATGTTAGTACATATAAGAGATAGTAGCTAATGTATAATTAATTAATTTTTTTTTCTAATTTAATATATTGCGCAATAAACTTTGCATATAACATTATATATTTTTATATTTAAAAAAATATTTTAAGTTTTTTTTGGGACAGAAATAGTAAAAATAATTAAAAAAAAAAAAAAAAAAAAACACCCTACCACTACAGTAGTAAAATTTCATCATCACCTATAGATAGTTAAGGTTTATTATTAAATAATAACTTATTTTAAAAAATAATATTTTCAATATAAATTAAATAATAGAATTTAGATTTGATATTATAGTTATATTATGTTTTCAGCTTAGTTCTTTTATAGAGATAATTAATATATTTTAATCTTGAACTTGTGTTCGGTTGGTTTCTTCCAGTTTTTTCCACTGTCCTGGAATAAACTAGCTTTTTCCGGAAGAAACCCAACCCTGGTTACAAAATGAAAACTTTCTTAAAAAAAAAAAAAAAAAAAAAAACTAATCAAAAATTCTTAGAGTACTGTGTAGCCACTGGAAAATTTTGTTTCATCAATTGACACCTTTTATTTTATCTGTAAAAATTAACACTTCGGCCTTCGTACGATTATAAACACACGGTGACCATCGCGTTATCAGAATGAGGCTCTAACCAAAAGTGAAAAAACAGTTAAAAAACAAAAAATAATAATCATAGGACATGCTATAAAAATCTAACAGAAACTAATGACTAAGAATATTGCTCTCGAATGCTTTTTAAAATATTTTGGATATTTAAAAATTTTCATCTCTTGCAAAAGTAAAATATCTGTATATATTTTTAAATTTTCTTATTATTGAAACTTTTATTTTTTTTATAGCATGTCTCTGCAAGAATAAATTTTTATTTTATGCTTTTTAGGGCTCCACAATAAAAAAAATTCAAGTGTTATTATATTTTTTTTTCTTTTACTTAAATTTTTCTTTAGTGCATTTTAGTACCTAAAGAAAAGCATATTAAAAAAAAAAAAAAAACCTAATCAAAATTTCTTAAATACTGTGTAGACAGTGAAAGATGTTTTTTTATAATCATTTGTCCTCTTTTCTAATACTCATCTATTTTCAAATAATTATCTTATTAAAACTCGGTCCTTCGAGGATCGAACCCATGACTATCCCGTTTTCCACGCGACGCTCTAACCAACTGAGATAACGAGCAACGAAAAACGTTGCTTGCATTTACATTAAAGTGGAGGCGTCTTGTTATTTAGTGTGACACAAAGGCACGGTGACAAAAATCCAATTTCAATAAAAGCTTCTAAAAAAATATTTATTTATTTATTTATTTTTTACTTAAATTTTTATTTTGTGCTTTTTAGTAACAGGGGAAAAAAAAAAAAAAAAAAAAAAAACCGTCTTCAAAAATTCTTAGGATACTTTGTGAACACTGAAAAATTTTCTTTTATCAATTCACACCTTTTTTATTAATTAGCTACAAATAATCAACACATTGGCCCTTTAAGGATCGAATCCATGACCACCGTATTATGAGCAAGATGCTTTAACCAACTGGGCCAACGAGCGACAAAAAGATTGGCTTACATTTACTTTTAAGGTGGAGGAGCCTTGTCTTTTAGTGTGACAGGAAGACACGATGACAAAATCTAATTTCAATAAAAAGCTTCTAATATTAAAAGAAAAAGAAATTATAAAACATTTAATTTTTCTTAAAAAATGAAAAATTCTGTATAAAGATTCTTTATCTTTTTCTATATGGGAAATTAATTTCAGTTATTTCTTTACAAAAATAGAACTATATATATATATATACATATTATACAAAAAGGTAAAAAATTAAGATTTTTTTTTAAATTATTATTTTTATTTTTAAGAATAAATCTTTAGAAATAAAAAATGCTCAATAAAATAAATTAAAAATGTTTTAATAAAATATTTCCTTAAAATAAATTCCTCTTTTAAAAATTATTACTGTGAAATTGTTTTTTATATTTTGCAATTTTTCGAACCACGTAGCTTTAAAAATGAAAATTTTCATTAAAAATGAATTCTTTCGTATTCATCTAAATTCTTCTTCTTTTTTTTTTTTTTTTTTTTTTTTTCCAAGTTGAAAAAAAAAAACTACAATAAAAAGCAGTAAAAATTCAAAATCGTGTATAAAAAACACATTTATTGAACTCTCTATACAAAAAAAATTGAAGTGATTAAAACTGATTTTCTAATTATATAATTACAATGCTAGAATAATAAAATAAATGTAGCAATATAAAATAAAAAGTGGAAATAAATAAATAATATAAATAAATGTAATCGTAGATAAATGAAAAATCTTACCCCCACCCTTTTTTTTCTATAATATAGTCGTTTCACTACAATGATTTGTTTTATAGGAATTATGCAATATTCAATAGAAGAAAAAATCCACTATGGCTATTTTATTATTATTTTTTTTATATCTTCATAATATAAAAAGCAAAAATATTACTTAATAGCAGTAAAGAGTGTAACGATAAAAAAAAAAAAAAAAAAAAAAACTCCTTCCCCAACTAATGATTATAAATTAAATCCTAAAATTTGATTTCCAATTGAATTTGATTTAACATATATAACTTTAAGTTATTTAAAAAGAAATATTCTTTGGATTATTACAAATGTTGTTTAAAAATAAAAAAATAATATGTGTATTTTTACTAGTAATGCTAAAGAAAAATTCAAAATTTATAAATGAAAATAAATTCTATGAATTGTAATGGTTGAAACTCCAAAGAATAAATTAATGATTGATAATGCATATCTATTATTTAACAAATGAAATTCGTTAATTTACATGGGTAAAAAATGTATAAAAATAAACAGAAGTTGGAGATTATACAAGTTGTCACAAATAATAATAATAATAATAATAATAATAACTAGCGAGTTTCGCCCGCTAGCGGGTCACTATTTTTAAATAAATCACTATAATGAATGAATTCTCAAAATTGCTATTATTACTCATAAACTTTTATTCTTATGAAAAGGAATTTAAAAAAAAAATCATTTCTGATCGGGTAATCCACTGCCTTCGGCAGCGATGATATGAGATAAACAGCAAAGAGTCTTGGGGATTAAATGATAAAGAATAAAGTTGGTGGTTAATGAAATAAAGAAATAATTCTGTATTTATAAAATTACTGATAAATAGTATATAGTTTTCATGACATAAATTATGCAATATGTATACAGTTAATGAAATAGTAATAATAATTAAAAAAAAAATGAAAATCATAAATTTATTAAGTGTATATTATACGAACTAAAAATAAACAGCACTGAGTTTATAAGTTATAAATTATGAAAAATAAAGATATATTTGACGAAATAAAATTCATCAATATTTGAAATTAATACAACTTAATCTTTCAATTCAAATCAGTTTTATAAATAAATGCAACAATAAAAATATATTCTAGAATGCGAATTTTTTGCCAATCGGATCAGAAAGGTGGTAGACGAAAAATCACAGTTCAGAATTTTAAAATATTTTTAACTTTTTTGAAATAAAAACAACGCAAATTTAAAGTAAAGTAAAGAAAAGAAATAATAAAAAGAAGCTCATCTTCAAATTCACTTAATGTCAATATGAGCAACACCTTGTATAGGGTCAAATGTTTTACGACTAATGAACTTTTTAACTGATGCTATAAGTTTGTAATCTTTGAACTTTTCAGCTAAACTTAAAATGTATTTAGAGTCCAGCGATTCGATATTATCTTGCAAGATTCTGGAGCAAGTGTATTTCAGAGGTAATATATAAAATATTTCGGCAGCTTTATAAATGTTTAAAACTTCACTACTTTCAGATTTTAGCAGTTTCCCACTGTAGATGTAATACAGAACTGCTTTCAGAACAGGGCTTTTTACACAAGACACTTCTATCGATGTTGTATTTCCAATAGATCTTAGTTTTTTAAATAATTCTCGAAAAACATGTGATCTCGCACTCAAAATATTAGTATGAACAGGGAAATTTTCACCATCGCAAATCAGAGTCATATCACTATAATTTCCAGTCTCGAGCAAAGTAGCCATTTGCTCAGATAACATCGTATAATGTTTCTCGGGGTCAATGCATATGTTAGAATTCACATTTTTTCTTTGTGTCGATAACATTTTTGAACCCATGATAGGACTGTAAAAATTGCACAAAAGATGAAGTTTCCCGTCACATGTAAACACAAGCTCATCTAATACATCTCTAGGTAAGAAATTTTCAAAACACATTTTTGTTGAGGAATTTGAACATCTCCTTCTTTGTGAATGTTCTATTTTGCCATTAGAGTTCATTACAGCTAGTTCAACGAATGACGTGTTAGAGAAATATTTTTCCATATTTTCGATAAATACTGAAATATAACCACTTATTCCACTTACATTTTCTGGAGAAAACTGCAGCTCAGAAACCCATTCAGACATATTAAGATCTTTTCGTATATTTGGAGAACTGATGGTGATATTTGAATAAGTAATTTTCTCGATTGGAAAAGCGCATTCAAATTTGTATTCTTTCATTTTGTATTCTGAGACTAACTCAAGTTCGTCGGGAATATAATATTCTTCTATTTCTTTAATATCAAAATATTTTATACACTGTAGCATGGACAAGGAAGGCTTTCGAAGAACATAATCTAAATTACCAGTATATAAATATCCAAAAACATTTTGCACAACATTCATGTCGAATTCAGGTAGTTTTGTCATGAAATCATTTCTTTCAATCGCTTTTTTCAACACATTGTTTCTGGAATGTAAAATCGCTTTATGAGCTTTTCCTAGAATATTACCAAAAAGTAATTTTAAATCGTAATTCCTGTTCGTTCGGTATAACACAGTCAAATCTTGAGATAAAGATTTCAAACCCAAATCCTTGGATCTTTCAAACCCTTGGCTATTTTTTCCGTACACCAGTATAATACTCCGTATGATTAAAATATCTTCAGTGCTATATTGCATGATATTTTCAAGTTCACCAGCATCACATATTTCTATTTCAAGAGATTTTTTCTTTTCAAAATCCGATTCAGCTTCAAGATCCATTCTTTCGATATCACATGGAAAAAATAACTTCCAAGTCACCCATATTGGTTCTTCTACAGATTCAATTTTCTCTTTAACTAAAGACGCATAGACAGTGGGTTTTTTGTCATCATTATAGCTCACTTTTAGAAATAAACGCCATTTTGAAAGATTTTTTGCGTTAACAGTAAAAGTGGGGCTTCCAATTATCCAATTTTCAGAACAGGTTGCAGCATGGTAATTTTTTACTATCCATTCAATTCTTGTATAACCAAAATTTTTCACGTTACTTGGTCCACTATCCAACTTCATGGCTTTAGTGAAGTTGATTTTTATGTTTAAAATAAAATTCAAATCTAACTACTTTCAGAGATCATTCAACGGAAGCTAGTTTTGTTAAAAATGCTCTGAACGATTAAATTTTGCAACGCGTATGCCTCATGTCTTGACAACAACTAAAAAACGTTACGACACATGTCTATGTTTTACATTTATACTTAAGGTTGTGCTGCCGAACGTATAATCTGGATTCTTTTCTATTTTGTTTGACAGTTTCTAGTGGAGCACTTTAATCCTCTTTAAGCAGTGTCATAGACGTGTTAAGTCTATTGCTTCAATTGTAAGATCATATTTAGATTGATCAGAACAGGTGTTGAAAACAAGGTATGACACTGTTTTCATGGGATTACCATTCATCCCCCCCCCCCTTATCTTATCCCTCTCATTTATATCTTAACTTAAATAGAAGAGAGTTAATAGAAAATATCTGATTTCCTAATTTTTTTTTTTTTTTTTTTTTTTTTTTTTTTTTGTATTCTAACAACGCTAATTACAAATAAAATGTATTCAACCTTAAAAACCATTATTTCATGAAAAATAAATAAAAAAATATTTAGTTACTAGTATTAGACATTTCTAACAAATACAACGCAATTTATAGTAAAAATGTTTTATTTTTAAAAAAGAAGAGTACACACATTATTTTTTGGAACACTTTGAAAGTTTTTTTAAATTAACATAATAATAATAATAATAAATTAAAAACCAAGCTTTGATAATTGAATAATTATCATGAAATAGAACATGAAAATTAAACTTTTATTTAAAAAACAAAGCATGAAAGCTATTAATATTTTTATTTATTAAATTAGTTTATCAAGAATATTATTAAACAAGGGCAGGGGAGAGGGGGGAATTATAAAATTTATTAAAATTTATTTTTAGAATTATTTTAAGAATAATAAAATTTTATTATAAAAAATAAAAACTCTCACATCAATGAGAGTTGTTAAAAAAGGAGAAAGTAAATAATAATAAAAACACAAATAATAGTTCCGATTTCTATGTATGTTTCATTTTTGTCAGAATGACCTTCTTCGAAAGTTTTAATAATTTTTAACGACTTTAACTCAAGTAATTCTTACTTTTGAACCAAGTCCAAACCCAACCCACAATTTATGTCTTTTGATATTTTAATATTATGAATGGTCTATCACTCTAAGCAATTTCTAAAACATTTATGTGATATTATATAAATAATGTTTATTTTCAGATGCATGTTTATATTTATTTTCGTGTATTTTATTTAATTTGTAAAGAAAAAATGAAAGTTAAATGCAGAATAAATTTTTTGGCTAAAAATATTCATTTGATGATTAGTTTTATTATTTAATTTCAGACATGTAGCTAAAATTTCCAGTAAAATAGTAAATGCGTTGCCTCTCTTATTCGCTTTTAATTGAATTAATTAAATATATATATATATATATATAATTATGAAATTTATTTAAATAAAAGTGACTTTAAATTTCTAATCGTGGTGCATTTATTTATCTAGATAAATAAAGCAAAGAACTTGTCGGAAACACATCCGAGTGGACCACTTCTATTTTTGATTGGTCTAGATTTAACTACTTTGGTGATGAAAGTTGGCCATTTTTTTTAAATAAAAACTAATGATTTTTTTTTTTTTTTTTTTTTAGATACTGCATAGAATACTGCATACCTTTTTAAAAGAGCTCTAAAATCTGTTCATTTTTTGTGTGGACACTATACACGTCAAGTTATTAAAGATACTACGCTGCAACATTTTTTCTTAATTAATTAAAATACGAAAATAAATATTAGTTATAATTTAATAATTGCCAAAAAAATACGAGTTTATTTTATTTTATTTTATTTATTATTATTATTTTTTTCGACATAAAAATAAATACATTCAATTAAACGTGAACATTGAAAAATTGTAAAAAATTAAATTATGCATCTCACAAAAACTGACGTCATTATCATCACTGTTAAAAAAATCCAATTTTGTTGCCAGAAATTCTCTGTGAAAATTACAGAATTCAATTTGAGAAAAAAGTCGTAAATTACGGAAAAATTGCATTGACAAAACGTATTTTTCTGTAACTTTCACAGAATTCTGTAATTTATACAGAGAAATTCTGGCAACAAAATTGCATTTTTTTAACAGTGCACTTTAAAATTTTCTACACATTGATAAAAGGCTAATGTAGTTCTATAGCTATAAGATTCAAAAGAAATTTTGTTGTCATTTCGGTGATGAGTTGATATGGGTATCGCAAATGCATAAGTAAACATTTTGGCGAGAAATGTCCGAGCTACTTCAGTGCGAGATTTCAAATTCCGCCAAGAGGTTCAAGGTGTTTCAATGTTTTTGCACAATTTTATTTTAAATATTTTTGTAATGCGAGTGGGGAAAAAAGGAAAAGCATTTTTTTTTAATTGGTCTAATTATACAAAATATCTCCATGTAAAATATTATGTGTTTTCCGTTCTGTTTATTATCAAAAAGAAATTTTTACTAATGTAATTTTTCCTGTATTATTGACATTTCTATAAATTAAATTAAATTAAATTATCCAGTAACAAGACATTGCGGTGAAGAAGTTTCTGCCGAAGTCAGCGAGGGCCCGAAGCGAAGTTTTTAAGCAATTTCAATGTATTTTCTTTTTAGTTTTAAGTTGTAGAACGGTATAAAAAAATATTGATTTTTTTTTTTTATTATTATTCATTTAAATATAGTGACCAGCGAAGCGGGCAAAGCCTGCTAGTATGTAAATAAACCTATTTTCTTCCGAGAAATTATTCAGGAAAACAATAAGTGTGTTGCCTTTTTTCTTCGCATGTACTATTTTGTCATTTGTGAGGGAATGAAGCAAACATCTACCCCCTCCCCCCCTCCTTTTCCAGCTGTGCATCAATCATAGAAATATATACTGGGCAAGAAAGAGCAAACAACCTTTACGTTCCAAAAAAATGGTGAGGGTAAATGATTAATTTTTTTCTCTCTAAATAACAGATATCAGGACAATAGGCCTACATCCAATCTCCCAAATCCCAAAATAATTACCTTTTTTTTCCAATTTTACATTGAGCATCTTTTGTGTACCTTACGATCAATATATATTGTGTTATTTGAAGATCAGCTCGATGATAAGCTTATGTTAAAACTAGATAAAAATTACTATAGTTCATAATATAAAATTTGGTGCACGAATCGATTTTTATTTTTGTGAATAAAAACATTTATATTCATACTTGTAATACTGTACGAAACACATATATACATACATCTGCGACTCTTTATACTTAAAAGAAAGTGTTTCTGACTAACTTTTGGGCTAAATTTCGTTTCAATTTCCGAGTTGGTATTGTAAAGTGCAAATAATCACTAAGAATTAACCGAGTTGCATGGATAAATGTTTTTTTGAATATTAATTGATCCTCATATATATTATTTTGCAAATTACATTTATTAATATTTATCTGTTTGTTTTTAGAATGCCGTAGATTGAAGTAACCCACATACAGCCAATTCTGCCAATGACGGCCTTCAAAAGACGGAGAAAATGCAACTCTGGATGTCTACCACAAAACCTATTTCTATATTTTCTTATATATATATATATATATATATATTCATGCAGTACAAATTATTTATCAAAATTATTATCTATCAAAATAATTTTTCATGATGAAGGCAGACGATTTCCATCACAGAGAAATATAACACTAAATGTCCAAAGAAAACCAATTTTATGCTATACTGAAAATATCTTAGGAAATGAGATTATTTATTTATTAAATTATTTTTAAATAAAAATGAAAAAAATCAACACCTTTGTAGCAAATTCTCACAGATCTATGGTTCAATCATTTGTTTTAAAGGTATTGACAAGTTCTTTCGAAATATACCCATATTGAAATTTTTCATAACTCAGCGAGAAGAAGCGATGCTCCTACAAATGCAAAAAAAAAAAAAAAAGTTTCTCGTTTACTGTTGCTATTTTATGTATAAATTTTTAGTTTCAATTTTAAAAGATAAAACTAATTCTCAATATGTATATTTATAGGAAATTTTGTCCTATACTACCATATTAAAAAATTAAAGGGGGTGGGGATAGGATGACAGCTTCATCTGTTGAGCGATTGGTCTTCAAATGTAATCAGAACCAGCTTAGATCAAAGCCCAACTGAATACCAAGTTTGGTTAAAAGTCGTTCATTGTTTCGTGAGATACAGGCCTTCATAAAATTTTTAATATACAGACTTTTCCTAAAAATGATCAAATCGTGTTTAGGACGTCTCCAAACGTGTAAATACATTGAAAACCTTGGGTCAAAATTTTCCTCGAATCCAATGCTTTCTTCTTAATATAAATTAAAGTATAAATTTTTATCTCGCTTATTTTTTAGTATTAATCAAAACTTTGCGATACATTATATTCCATTTAATTAGAATAATTTATCTTGGCAAAACGATCTCTTTTATAATTTGTCTCGATATTTTAATTTTTGAAATTCACAATTTTCTCCAAACTGTCAATGTACCGAAAGCAGTTTTTACGTAACAAAATTCTTAAAACTGGCTTCAGTTTCTTTTCTTTCTTTCTTTCTTTCTTTTTTTTTTTTATTTAATGCAAAATTTTTAGAAAATATATTCTAAATATTATTATAGTCAAATGAATATGTTCTGAAATATTAATTTTATTATAGTCCTTAAAAAAGAAAAAAAAAAATCAGTTGCCTTAAAATTTGTTTGGTCAAAATTCATATAGGGCTGCATATATATATATATATATATATATTAACTAAGTATTTACTTATTTATTTAAAAAAAAAAAAGAGTCAACTACACATTATGAGTTAATCAGGTTTAGTTGGGACTAAGGCTCCTATATATACGAGCTGGCGCATCAGGCATTTTGTTGCCTTGGGGTTGCCACATGTACCCAGCGCGTTTCTCTGATAAACAAACGACAAATATTTTTTTTTATCGTCTTACGTTACTTTGAAGTAAGTTCTTTTATTATATTTCATAATTTTAGCTAAGTAAACTATGATATGGGAGTTTGTTTAGCGATATACTACTATATAATCATTCAAGAAGAGAATATAAAGTGTTCACAGACCTTTTATTATCCTGTATTTGAGTTTTGGCGACATTTTATAAAAGAAACAGAAACCTCCCTGATTACACATCTTACCCAGTACATCCATAGGATATCCTCTGAATTAAAGGCCATCCTGAGAATGTACAGTGAAAAAGATGTGTTTTTAGGAATACTATTGTTGCTAATTGCTCTTATTTTGATCGGATTAGATTCAGATCAAGATTTCCTAAAATCATTAAGGAAGCGATAAGGACGCCAAGCTGGAATGCTGTCCTCTTCGGAAGCACAAAAATGGTGGTGATGCGCCGGCCTATATATTTTATTTAAGGGGCTCTAGTTGTGACAAACTATTGAAAATACCACCCTCTTTTGTTAAAATTGATCTGAAAATAAGAGAGAATGCGTCTATTTAAATAATTTTTATTTAAAATTATACTTTAATTCTATTCTGAATTTCTACTTTAAAAGCTGATTCAAAAGTTGTTATGAGTCATTTTAAGGTATTAGTCAGCCACTTCCAACTAATGGTTGTCATTTGTAGCACTGATATGAATGGGTGATAGCAGTAGAAGGCATTCAAGTAGACAAAGGAGAGATTTAGATAATCCGTTTATCTTTTTAACAAAGATATAAGAATTTTCCTCTTTGGTATATATTGGTAATATTTTCTGTGTCCTTTTTGTATGTTAACAGGCATTAATTAAGCCGGAATAATTACTAACTTAAAATTTCTTAATTAATCTTGTAATTATTTTAAATTTTAAGAAAGATTTTCCAAAATTATATATAAAATCCTTTCAAAGCACCGGGCAATCATTCTTTATTAAATATAAAAAAACTAAATCTCGTTGATTTAACCGTGTGTACAAAATAATATATATTTTTTAAACACATATTTTTACTTTTAAGTAAAGTTTCAGGTAAAGTTAGTAATAATAGTAAAAAAAGTGGGGTGGGGGAATGCTATTTTTTGGACTCATTCAAATATACCCATTTTTCCCGGCGCACAGTGGATCGAACAATGTAAAAAACGGACATAGGATCAAAAAATAAACTACCAAGAAAGCTAAATTTTGTAATGAAATAATTTAAAATAATGTCTACAAAATACGAATACATGTGCATTTTTATAACTAAGCAAAAATTTGTTATACCTTACCTATAAAGCTTAGAAAATAGACATTTCAATAATTGAAATTTTCTGTGAAATTTTAGTGATTTTTAAAAGTGCTCGCACATGGCCAGGGATTAATTGTTATAAATAATTCAAAACAGCATTAATACAGGGTTCCTACAGCTCAGAAAAAACCTGCAAAACCTTAAAAAGCAGGAAAAAGCAAAATTAAGTAAAAAGTCAGAAAAAGGCAAACTTCAGTTAAAAGGTTGGGAAATAACAAATCTGAACTAAAAGGTCGAGAAAAACGATTGAACTTAAAAAAAAAAAAAAAAAAAAGGAGACGCTTTCAAGAAATATGCAGTGAGTTTATACTATCATTTCTAGCTCATTCATTCTAATCTATAGCAGTGTATTATGCTTTATTAGCTATCAATTTCTAAACCTGACATCACTGTCTTCAAACCAATTTCTTCCAGTAAATTAATTTAAATGCTGCTTTCAATCCCAAGTCGCACTCATCGACCTAGCCGTTCGGAGTGTCCACGATTTTCTCCGAAACTCGAGTAAATACGGGCTAGGACCCCTTAGAAAGATCTCTCACGGGAGGCACTTCACCTGTAGGCCAGGACCTTAGAGTAATCAATCGGCCTTAAACACAACAACAAACCAAACAATCAACCTGATAACTAATTTATTACTTTTTTTTTATATTCAATAGAAGAAAGTATTGGATTCGTAAAAATTTTCGACCTCGGGTTTTTGATGGATTTACATGTTTTGAGAGCTATAGAACACGATTTGACCAATTTTAGAAAATCTCTCTTTCTCTTTCTGTGTGAGTGTGTGAGACAAAATTTTGTGGCGACTGTATCTCAGGTACTACTGCACAGAATTTTATACAATTTGGTATGTAGTTACACATATTGACATAAATTAGTGCCTATCAACTTTTGGTAAAAATTGTTCAACAGCTTGCATTGCCATCCCGCTATTTCTAAATTCAAAATTTTGTATAAATGTGCATAAAGAGAATTATTTTTTAATAATCATTAATGAAATTTAAAAGAATTATTTGTAATAGAGATAGTCAACTCTGGAAAAAAATTGTGTATGTAGGAGCCTCACCTTCCAACCCCCCTGTGGGAGGGGGGGGGGAGTCCCACCTCGAGAGGAGTAAATTTTCATGATGGGTATCTTTCAAAAGAGCTTGCCTTTAAAACAAATGTTTGAACCATCGATCTGCAATAATTTAAAATAAAGTTATCGATTTTTTTTTTTTTTTTTTTTTTTTTTTTTTTAATGTAATATTGAGAATAAAATTGACTTTTTTGGGATATTTAGTGTTTTGCTACTTCTCTAATATGGAAATCGTCTGCATTGTCATGGAAGATAATTTTTTTAAATAATAATTTTAATAAATTATTTTTACTGAGTGAATTTGTATAGGAAAATGTAGAAGAAAGTCATGTGGTGGCCAGAACATACTAGTTTTTTCTCTGGATTTTACACATTTTATAACAGTTTACATTCTATAGTTTATATTCTAAATATATTTGGGTGTATTAATTTGTGTATTTTTTTTTTCCTCTTACCTATATATGATTGAGAAAATATTGCTTTTGTGACTGATTTTCGAGACTGGATCTTTGCGATATTTACACGTTTTCAGGTCCTCTTAATCTGAAAAGCATTTTTAGCAATTGATCTGTCAGTGTGTTCAAAATGGTAGGCGGTAAAAATGGCACCGGAAAAAATGGCAACGGTAAAAATGGCACCTGCGATTTGCGTAACGTATACTACAATGAAAAATAGCCGCATTATTGCTAAAAATTAGGAAGCATTTTGAGCTTTGTTTGACTGTCGTGATGTATTTGGCCATCACATACAAATACCTGTATTATGAATAAAAAGTATTGAATTTTTTATTTTTTATAGAAATATTATAGATATATTTTATAGAAAGTACTGATTTTAAGTAAAATTTAAGAAGGAAAATTAGACATTAGTAATTTAAATTAAATTGGTACAACATTCACTTAGTATATGTCTGTTGAAAGTTTGGTTGGGGGGGAAGGGAGAGAGTTAGGAGACGACTGAAAGAAAATAATTGTTTTTATATCACAATCTTACTGATTTTAATGAAACTTTGTATAATAATCATTTACTATTTATGAAAAAACTACAGAGTTCCATATACGGGGGGCGGGGTCAGAGGTATATGTATTGAAAACTTTTTCAAACAATGCTATACAAATATGAGACCCATTGAGCATTATATTCAGCTGAGGGGGCAAGAGGGTGGTGCACGTAGATTTTCTTTTTCTTTCTTTCTTTTTAATCATTCATGACTCTTCTTGTTTTTAAAAAGTTTTAATATTTTACTTTAAATGCAATAAAATTAAATAAGTTCAATTTTATCACATTTAGCTTCAAAGTGAAATATTAAAAATTAAAAAATTCAATATTTGGAAAACGATAAAAACGGTAACGTTTACGTATTTTTCAAATGTGAAAACGGATTTAGAAAAATTAGAAAAGGAGTAATTTAAGAAACTAATTTCTCCATTAATTAACAGAGTTACACTGGCAATCAAATTAGGTGAAAAACATAGTTATTAATAATTATTAATACTTTTATATAACTAACAATAACGATAGTTGCTATATAATTGATATATATATATATATATATGTATAGCTGATAATAACCATTAATAGTTATCGCTATTATTATTATTATTCAAATAATAGTATCAATAGCATCAGTACAGTATATATATACATCTATATACTATTAATATATGTAATTATATTATATATTAGTAGTATAATATATATTAGTATATATATTATCAGTAATTATTATATCAATAGTATCTTAGAGTATTTAAATTTATTTAATGAAAACTTAATTTTAAAAATTATATGTAAGATGGGTTCAAATGTAAAATATAGATTCTTCTCAAATTTATAAAATTATTTTTCTAAAAATTCTAGGTTATAGCACATTGATGTTTGCTTCTGAATGTGCAACTGTCATGCAGTAAAAGATAATTTTCAAAAGAGGATTTGGCATGTTAGTCAGTTTTGAAATGTGTGACAGCTTCAGTTGTCCATTTGTCGTTCGCAGGTGGGTACACGGTGAAGGGGGATTATATGATTATTGTATACGAATAATAAAAAAAAAAAAAATCACTTATTCAGCATGAACGTCACAGACCTGTTATTAGTAAAGTAAAGTATTATACACAGTAAAGTACACAGCAAAGTATTTCAACAATGATTTTCTTTCCAGAACAAAATGTCAAATTATTTAGTAAAGATATAATAATGAAGTATCAATCATATCATTAAAAATTTTCGATTCAAAAGATTTACTTACAAATACCTCCATTTCATAATTTTTATTTTTGATTGACCCGCAATACCATAATAGAATTTTTACTTCATTAATATTTGGTCTCCTTTTGTGGATAGTTCATGTAAGGGTGCTTTATTCCGTGGGGATTTTTCCATGGCTGATTTTTTTTTCGGATACCAAATAAAAAGGCACTTTTGTAATAAACAAATCGCAAAATAATAAATATGAATAATACATTTGAAGAATGATTTCTAAATCACATTTCTAGAAATTTCAATTGATTGTGTACAACATTCATTTAGTATATACCTGAGGGACGGGTGTGTGTGTGTGGGGGGGGGGGGTAGTACCGGTTGTCTTTATACCACCTTCTTACCGATTTTAATGAAACTTCATATAATCGCGTACAATTTGTGAAAAAATTACAGTGTCAGACATAATTGGAGGTGGGTGGCAGAGGAAAACAACATGATTTTTTTTTTCTTGTATCACAATTTTACTGATTTTAATTATATATTCTATAATTATCACTTACTTTTTTATTAAGATCAAAATGAGGGTTATATATACCTAGAGAGGAGGGGGGGCAAAAGTGTTTGCAGATGAAAAAAAAAGTTTTTTAAACTGCCCTAGTACCGATTTAAATAAAACATTGAATATATACTTATTGTTAAAAAATTGCAGTGAGTGTTACAGATATCTTGGGGGGGGGGGGGGGGCAGAATAAGAAAAGTAGTTGGTTTTATATCGCCGTGCTACCTATTTATATGAAATATTGTATGACTATTACTTACTTCTTTTATTAAAATTATAATGAAAGATACATGTAGTTCAAAAAAGGGGGGCAAGTGAGTGGGGTAGATGAAAAATAAAATAATATTCTGAAATAATATTTATTATCGATTTTTTATTGACATTTTGTGTAATTATCAATTACTTTTAATGAAAAACTACAGTGAAGGTTACATGTTTTGGTGGGGGAGCTGGAGACAGAAGGATAGAAAATGAATGTTTTATACCCCAATGCTTTTTATTTTGATAAAATGCATCATAAATATCATTTAATTTTCAGGAAAATTTACGTTGACTGTTATATATATTTTGGGGATATGGAGGGAGCAGAAGAAAAAAAGATTCATAAATACCACAATGCTACCAATTTTAGTTAAAATTTCTACAGTTATCACCTACTTTTAATGAAAAATTATGGTGAATGTTACCTATACTTGGGAGGGGGGGGGGGCGCAAAAAGGACAGATTAAAAGATGAAATTACTTTTTTTTAAATCTTTTTATTTATTTTATTTTATTTTATTTTTTTCTACAGATTAAAATCATGCATTGAATTTTTGCGTACAAACTTATGAAGAGACAGAAACTGAGATGCAACCCTCACTGTAATGTTTTATAAACAAGTAAAATTTCATTAGATATCCAACAGGGTGGTGTAAAAATATATTCTTTCCATGTGCCCTCTAGCTCTCAGTCGATAATATAGCCCTCTCTGCAATTTGATAAACAATAAGAGATATTTATACAAAATTTCCTATAAATGTAAAGCAAAGTGATTTAAAAAGAACTTTTCTCCCCCTCAGTATTCCACCACCCCGCCCTCCTGAGTATATGTAACACTTTTGAAAATTTTCATTAAAAGTAGGTAAGAGTTGTTATAATTAATTTAATTTTTATAATTAAATTTTATTATTAAATTTAATTGTTATAACTAATTATAATTTTTTTTCTCCATTTCAACTACTTTTTATTCTATTCATTTATTTACATACTTATTAATTTTGTCCAATTGAGTTCATTGTAATTTTTATGTAGTATTAAGCTTTTCATTTTAAATTATTGATAAATGAAGAGTGCGTTACGAAAGACGATTCATATTATATGTAATTATAAATTGAATTATTGTATATGCAAGTATCGACATTTTATATATACATGTAAACTTAGAGATAAGAAATAACATATAGTAATAAATGAAATATTATATATATATATATATATATATATATATATATATATTCGGGCATTGCATGTTGTAAATTTTTAGCAGTTTGCATACAGCATGATAGGAGGATCACCTAATTCGCATACAACTTTCATTTAATGCCCTTGAAAAAGTAATGAATTTGTATGTTTCTATATCAAGTTGCTTATTTTTTTCTTTTCGTCAAATTTATTCATTTTTTACAGTTCTTCATGTGATACTTGGTTTCATGTAATTGAATGTTTGAAAAGGTTTTCGATATATATCGAATAAAAGATGCAGCAAAAATGGAGTTATTATTTTCGAATTTTTAATGCATATCAGGAAGAAAAAGTTGTCAAGCCATACTCCTACTATTTTTTAATTAATTAATTAAAGTAATTAAAACATTTATTAATTACTTTCAAATTTTTTTAATACATAATAATAATAAAAAGTTGTCTTTTATTAGAGAATACTCTTCTATTCTATATGCATTATTCTTATTTTGAAAATCTATTATTTTACCACTCTCTAAAGGGAATGTGAAAAAACATTTACTACTACTACTAAGCATAATAATAATTTGAGCTTATTTTGTTACTCTGAACTTTGAACGAAAGGATTTATTATTATTATTATTTTATTACATTTAAACGAAAAAAATATTTCATTACTGTAAGATTCTTAATAAGTAATAGCTACAAAAGTTAATTTTAATATAAAGCATTATACATATATATATTTTTTTTTTCAATCAATTAATATATTTTGTTTTGTACCGTATCAATTAACTAAGGGTAAAAAAGGATTAAATAAATAACAATAAAAATAAATAAATTAAATTAAATTAAAATTAAAATGACTGAAAATACATATGGCTTATTACTTCCAAATTATTATTAGGTAAGAGCGAGAAAAAGTTGTTTTTATAATAATAAATTATTTTATTATATAAATAAATCAATTACATTTTTAAACTTTCGCATATGACATTTTTAAAGCAATCTCCATTAACATATATATATATAGATGTATATATATAGATATATATAAATATTTATCAATCTGTGTATATTTTCCCCCCCATCATGCTATAGGTATGGGGATCTTAGGCAATCATAAAAACTTTCATCTTTTTTTTTTTTTTTTTTTTTTTTTTTTGTTTTTTTTACATTTCTACAAGTTTTGAGGTGTGAGAAATCTAAAAATCACAAAACTGATATGGTTTATCCGTTTGTGTGTTAGTTAATTAATATATGTACTCGACATCATAAGAATTTTTTTTAATTAAAAACTTCTTATACATTAAGAAATTAAAAATTAGTAAGTTTTTATTATTAGTTTTAAAAATAAATTTTAATTTTAAATAAAATTTTCAAAAAGTTAAATTTTTCATAATAAAAATACTTGTTTATCCTGCCCCACCAGTCTTAAGCCGTGGTGGCCTCTGCTCCTTCTTAGTTTTGTTTGGGTTTCATTTGTTTGAAATACTGCCTTTATTTCACATAGTTTTCAGTTTTTATACTAAACATGTGTACTCATCACATACTCACTCTAAAACATTCTTACATGTTTTTAAAACGCATTTTTATTTATGTATGTTTTTTATTACTTTTTTATGGTGACTTTTTTCCCGCATGACTTTCTTTCCGGTGCCTTTTCTTCCGGTGACTTTTTTTCGTGACTTCTTTTTCAGGTGATACCGTTTATAGTTTTTTAAGGGACCGTTCCAGAAAAACGTACAAATGAAAAAATCGTACAACTGAAAATTTGTTTTAACACATTAATACATAATAAAGGATTATATTATTATTAAAAATCAAATTAATTTTCATGATTTCCTTTATTATGTATTAATGACAACCGACTATGATGTTCGACTATGTTCGACTATGATAATTTTTAATGAAATTTAAAATAATTTTAAAAACTAGGATAAATTTTAAAGATAATTAAAAATGTAGAAATTCAGGAAATTTCCTTAAAATTTTGATTTTAACCTTTAAAGACAGTCTTTCGTTTTCTAAATAAAGATGGCGTTTTTGCAAACGGTTAAAGAAAAAAAAAATTGCTTTGTCTCTCCAACAGCAAGATGTCAAATAAGAATAAGCATGATAAGAAATAAGAAAGCCTTCTGGTATCCTATTAAAATTTACCCAAAGGAAGTGAGTAATAAACCTTTAAGTTTACAAAATGCCAATGAAGTTGTGAGATTTTTTTTTTTTTTTCACATCCCGTCCCTAGAATGCAATTAAAGGAGAGAGTGGGACGGAGGTGTACAAGTTATAAGTTTTCTTTCTCCCAAAGAAATCCTGTCCACTTTTATACCTACCAATTCACCCAGTCCCGAATGCTTGCTTCTGAATGTTTCTCTACCCCCCCCCCCCCCATTGCAGGCTATCAGCCCTACTTGGGCGTTATTGAGTTGCGTTTAAGAATAGGAGGTACTACTCAATTGCGCTTAGGGCCTTCATCCTCATAGGCATCAGTTGCGCCGAGATCATATCCTCCCCCCCCCCCTCCAAAAAAAAAAAAAAAAGAACATAAACGCATCAATTGCGCTCGTAGGTTTTTCAAAAAATTAGAAAAAAAATTCTAAATGATTTTGACTATTCAAATTTGCATAATTTGTCGATAGAGCTTTCTGATAATCATTAATATTTGTTTGTTTCAATTTTTTGAAAGCTTTTCAGGAATAAATTTGTTTTTCAAAAAACATTTTGCATACCAGAACAAATTGTTCAGCTTATTCTGTCATAAGTCATTGATGGCATGAGATTTTTGGATTTCTTTTTGAAGTACTTATGTTTCATTTAAATGGGAAAATATTTTGAAAACTTTACAGGTAAGACAAAACTAAATAAAAATATGGTGTATATTCAATATTTAAACTTAAAACTTCTTCACAGACCATAAAATTCAATCCAGCGCAACCGTTTTCGAAAGGACTTGGCATTCATCAGGTGCAAAAAACATGTGCTACTGCCTTGGAGGCAAAAGCAAGACTTCCTTTTATTTGTGTAATATAAATATTTCTTTAAATAAATAATATAATATAAAAAAAGTTTTATTGCTCTTGTTTGAATTTATTGGAGCCTATTATCTTTACCCAGGAGATAACACGAGAATAAGTAAACGATTTTTTCCATCCCAGAAATTATAATTCGTTACCTTCCCGTATACAAGAGAGGGGGGGGGGATGACAATGAATGTTATCAGTAATTTTTCTCGCGAGCGCATTTGATGTATTTTTAACAATGGGGGGATTAACGTACGCACAATTTATGTGTGTCCGTGTACTTAAATGATATTTTAAACTTAGGAAAAGCTGTATTACGATGCATAACAGGATACTTCATTTCGTATATGCCCGCCTTTTCTCTCTTTTATAGTTAACCATGTAAACCTATCTGTTAATTTATTTGAAGTATGACAATGTCCCAACTGAAAATACCTCAGTGTCATGACAAAATATTTCTTTTTCCTACCAAACACTAATATTCGTTATGCAATGCCTTTTTTTTCTTTCGATTGTACAGTTTTATTATTGTAATAATAATTATTATTATTATTTATTTTTGTATAAATATTGGAAAAATATAATTCAATAAATTAAAATTGAGTTTTTCCGTAATGCACTTTTTAAAAGAAATTTTCTTACTTTATAAATTAATTTTTCTTTTCCTAAGATATTTTTTTTTAGCTGGTAGTTAGCTCGAATATTGTGCTAACTTAGCATTTCATTACCTAGATAAATGTTTCTGAAGGCTACATATATCATGTTGACCAAACAAAACTCTATCTCCTAATTCTTCTCAATAATGCGATCATTTTTCATTTTAGCATATGCTTCGCAAATCGCAGGTGCCATTTTTACCGGTGCCATTATTACCGGTGCCATTTTTACCGGTGCCATTTTTTCCTACATTCGTTTAAAATGTGTGTCTCTCTGTGTGTGAACTTGTTACTCTCATTAAAAAGAAGAATATATATATATATATATATAGTAGAATCTCGTGCAACGCACTCTCACAAAACGCGATTTCGTATAACGCGACGAAAAATCTGCGACTATTACTCATACAACGCGATAAGAGTCTCGTATAACGCGTGAAATATAGGAAGCACGTGACGAAATCTTTTCTACTTTTAACCAGTTCAAGATTGCTCCGTTACTATGCAACACCGGACGCTTTTGGTCTCATTGCGGAATGAAAACGTCTGCTCAATGTATGTCTCTTATAACGTAGTTTTCTATTACGTGGAACGTATCCCCTGCGTTATACGAGAGTCTACTGTATTATGATCTGTATGGGCTCAAATTATGTGAAGGGCAATATAGTTAATTTAAATAACATACTGTAAAGAGAAAAATACTCAGATACCCTATTATAATTTTCTCTTTTATTTATTTAACGATTTCTCTTACTTTAATTTATTTATACAACCGCTAATTATTTAATGTTCGGAAAGTCGAGTGGAGTAACTCCAGATTTTTTTTTTTAAATATTTTCACTTTCACTTGATTAAAATAAATAAATAAAAATACAAAAGCATATTACACAAGACTTTTTTTTTTTTTTTTTTTTTTGGATACATCTAATATTACATTTAAAATAATTTTTTGAACTGTATTACATTATTTAAACTACCAAATCTAACATTTCTTTTAAATTTATTGAAACAAGAGAGAATTTTCGTGACCTATTTTGAGTTAAAATTGGTCCCTTAACGGCCCTCTTCACTTACCGTCGCCGGAAGCCCGAGCCAATGTTATTCTATTGGGAAATTTTCTTTACAAATAACTTATTAACTAATACATATTTTTAAATTCTGTTTTCACATTCAGAAAATTCCCAACGGTTAAATTAACGGACCTTTTTTAAAAATGTATTTTTTAAATTTTTAATATTTTATTTCGAAATTGCAAAATGAAAAAAAATTCACATATTGAAAATTCGTATTTTGTAGCTTCAAAGTAAAATGTAAAAAAATTAAAAAATAATTTTTTTAAAAAGGTCCGTCAATTTAACAGTTGGGAATTTTCAGAATGTGAAAACAGAATTTAAAAATATGTATTAGTTAATAAGTTACTTGTAAAGAAAAATTTTCCATAGAATAACATTAGCTTCAGCTTCCGGCGGCGGTGAGTGAAGCGGGTCCTTAATTATTACTCTGCCATGAGAAATTTTTGGCAATTGCCTAGAATGTTAGACACAGAAGATATAGTAAGTATAAGTACAGTCAAATGGTCGAGACAAATGTTTAACTTAATACATTGTTAAATAATGGCTTTGTTAATTAAGTAATGTATGAAACTGCAGACTATGTAGTAAAACCATATATAAAAGATTAATTACATTACTGCCTGTTTTAGTAAAGTTTAATAATAATAATAATAATAATAACTAGTTGGCATAGGTGGACTGTGCTCAGTTCCTCATCATATGTATGTTCTCATAAATTTCTTGTACAGGACATATTATATTCATGTTAAGAGAAATGAATTTGACCAAACGCTTGACACAGTGACAGAACGAAATCCTCGCCTAATAGGCTACCCACAATTCAGTTCGATATATTTCTAATCTATTAATTTATTTTATTGGGATCAATTTCGTAGTTTATTTTCATGTTACTATTTTCAATGCAAGTTTCCCAAAAATGCATATTTATATGAAATATCGCCCCATTTTGCTATGTTGATAAAATCTTAAATTTCGAATAATTTACGAAATTTTCTTATTAGAATATTTGTAGTCAATCATGTTCTTACAAGTATCATAAATGTTATTTTAAAATTGTCTGATATATTTATGATACTCAAAATGGACGTTTATGCTCGATTTTGCCTTATTCTGTCATTTTAAGTAAATCGTAAATTCCAAATAACTTACGACGAATTTTTTAAATTGGAAAATTCATACTGTATGGTATTCATGTCAGTATCCTAAATAGTATTTCAAAAGTGGTTTGAGATCTTTATGTTGAAAATATGCCTCAAGATTCGCGTTTGTGTAAAATTTTGTCCTATTCTGTTATGATAAGAAATTCGTAAAATTCTAATAACTTACGAAATTTTTATATTGGAAAATTCATAGTCAATAATATTCATGCCAGTATCCTAAATAATATTTCTAAAGTAGTCTGACATCTTTACGATGAAAATATTCCTCAAAATTGACGTTTATGTGAAATTTTGTCTTATTCTGCCATGTTAAGAAATTCGTAAATATCCAATAACTTGCGAAATTTTTAAAGTAGCATATTTATAGTAACTGATGTTCATTCCGGCACCAAAACTGATATTTTAAAACTGGTCTGACATTTTTATAGCAAAAATGTTTCATTTAATGCAAGTTTAAGGGAAATTTTGCCCTATTCTCCCATGTTAAGAAAATCGTAAATTTCAAATAACTTACGAAGTTTTTTAATTCGAATCTTGCAAATAAATAGGGTTCTTGCCAGTGTCGAAAGTAATATTTTAAAACTTGTGTGACTTCTCTGCGATCATTTGTTCGTGAGATATCGTGTAAACAGACTAAGAAACTAACGGAATAACACACTAACAGACACCCTATACAGACAGACACACCATACAAGTCATTTTCGGATTCCTCACACCTGAAAACGTGCAAAAAAGTCAAAAAACCGAGGTCGAAAATTTTCACGATTACCTAAGTTCCACATACCTATAGTATGATGGGGAACTAAAAATGCACCAAAATACTGATGTTGAAAATTAATAAATACGAGTGGGTGCTCTGCCGCTTGCTCGCTGCACTCGCGCTTACTTTTTCCGACTGAGAAAAGGTTGTTGTATTATTTCAATCAGAATTAATTATTGCAAGTTATTTATTTATTTTTCTTTTGTGGAATTGTATGGTGTTTACACGAAGTTTATTATTATTATTATTATTGCACAGCTGACTGTTTTCTCACAAAAATAAATTTTACTGTTTTTGCTATTAACTTTTTATTTCAAATATTTAATTCAACCAGGTGTTTATTAAAGTGAAAAAGAAAGGAAAGATCATAAATTTTAAATTGAAAATAGTCTGAAACAGAGCAAATCAAATAGGATAAAATATCAATATCGTAATTTAATTGATTTTCTTAAACATTTAAAACATACTAAATCTCACACTTCCTTTACAGGAAATTCATTCGAAAATATTCATCTGAGAAATTCCTAAAAGTGTAAAGAATTATTAAAAATAAAATAATTGTTCTTTACTTTCTTTCTCTCTTTTTTTTTTTTTTTTTTTAAGAAATGTCTTTGTATATATTTTTTTCTTTACTGCCAAAATTAGAAATCAAGAAAAGTATTAAGACTTCATTCATTTATAGCTTTAGGGAGAAATTCGACAAACGGTCTTGTAATTGGAACATCCCTACTAACTCTAATGATGTGAAATTTGATATCAAAAAGATATTCAAAGAATGTCATTCTAGCATACATTCGTTAAGATATAATTTGATTCAGATAATAATATGCATAAATTAAGATTAAAAACTATTAAAAGTTTAAAATTATAAAACATTTCACGTGTATAAATAATATAAAAGGTAACAAAACCACTTTAAAACACGTATATACAATATTTTTATTAAAAACTACACAAAGCTTTTCGCTATCATACTAATAGCATCATCAGGTGTAATTACGTTACATAGAAACTAGCAATATATAAATAAAGAAGTTCAAATGGTTTAAAGTTACGGTTACAATAAAAATTTTAATTTACAGTTACAATAAAAATTATTATTTTCAGTATTTTTTTTTTTTTTTTTTCTCTATGAGCACAACGCGTGCCAAATTTTAGGAAGTGCCAAATTTATTATTCAAATACAATAAAGTTATTAACTCCAAGGACGCTGCATCACTTCCTAAAATTTGGCACGCGTTGTGCTCATAGAGAAAAAAAAAAAATACTGAAAATAATAATTTTTATTGTAACTGTAAATTAAAATTTTTATTGTAACCGTAACTTTAAACCATTTGAACTTCTTTATTTATATATTGCTAGTTTCTATGTAACGTAATTACACCTGATGATGCTATTAGTATGATAGCGAAAAGCTTTGTGTAGTTTTTAATAAAAATATTGTATATACGTGTTTTAAAGTGGTTTTGTTACCTTTTATAATATGCATAAAACCTACCCAGAATGTAAAAAACGACAAGTTTGTCGCTTTATTTCCCAATTTACTTCAAAATTCGATTTTTAGTATCAAATTTATCCAACTTAGGTGGAATGTTTTGAATTACAAATATGCTAATTTTTTAGCTCGTGGGTATAAATCATACCCAAAAAATTTTATTCACACTTTTTGTAGCAATAATTTCAAAGTTTCTTTTCTTTTCTTCCATTCTTTTCCTGTTTTTTTTTTTTTTTTTTTAAATAATTTTTTCCTCCCCATAACAAGAATTCGGTCAAAACTACATACTCTGTATATTTCTTTAAACAAAAAGCGAATGTTAAATTATTGTTCAAAAATCAGTACGGAAGGAGTATTTGTAGATTTAATATAATATCTAAATATATATTATCTTAAATTTTTTTTTTAAATTCTGAGATAGTTCTTTTGTTCAATTAAATACTTAAATGAAGTTTACTACAATACCGG
The DNA here is from genome assembly GCA_963930645.1 of Salticus scenicus. Lineage (NCBI taxonomy): Eukaryota > Metazoa > Arthropoda > Arachnida > Araneae > Salticidae > Salticus > Salticus scenicus. Next base: position 272,281,345 of record OZ005650.1, read on the forward strand.
GCGATAAAACGACTACTTTCATAGGAAAATAAATTTAAGGGGGAGGGGGGATCTGTTAAATAATGGTGTCGTTAACTGTTTTAAATAAAATTAGTGTCGTAATGTTTATGTAAATAAATTTACTGTACAGTTCAGTTATCCTATATAAGCGTTTAAATTTTTCATTACCTTGCTTTACTATACTATGCATATAACCTATTTTGTATTTTATGCAGAGAGGAATCAAATGAAGTCTGCGAAAAGGAAAAAAGAAAGTGGGAGAAAGAAATTATTGTATTTTCTAAATCTATGAATTTTTCCATTACCCCACCCTTTGCATTTTGCTCGCGTTAGTCTTTTGATAAAATACGGAAAGTCGTATCTTCTATAAGTTATTACTTATTATATTATATCACAAAAATCTTATGCGAAATAAATACAAGTTAAAAGCTCATATTTTATTTATTATTAGCACTTTTTCTTAAAGCATACAAACAATATTAGCTTCTTAACCAATTGTACTTACTTTTAGGATATTGGTTCAATATTTTTTACCTGGACAAAGGAGTATTAATATAATAAAAGGTAATCTATAAGGAGATTGAATATTAAAGGGATTCTAAGGAAAGAGATGAATAAAAGTTTTTCTTACAAAAATAATGGCTTACCGCAGTTGCAGTAAAAAAATCTCAAAAACAGTATTGAATTATGAATAGTAAGAACTTTGTAAATAAATAATTAAAGCACGACAATTTCATCAGGTTACGAAAAAGTCACAAGTTCGATGTAAACGAGTGGGATGCTGTTTTATGAACTATTTCTTCTTTCCTTTCTTCCTTTTTATTTATTTTTGTTTTTGTCTTCTATATGCATAGTAATCCCCTAACATTTTCGAGAATTATGTTCCATGAAAATCTCGCAAATGTTAAGACTACTTTCCCGCAGAAAAAAAGGTTACGTTGCATAAAATTTTAATTGGATTGACAGAACCCGTAATAAATAAAGAAATAGGTTAGTAACAAAAAGTAGATAAATAACCCGCATTTACATAATGAATAGAAAAACGAATAAATTTTTTAAGCGATGTTCTATAAGCAAGAATTTGTTAATTTCAGAAAATAATGTACTTTAAAATGTGGAAAATAATGCACGTCCGATTTGTAAGGAGATGCAGGTAGATTAGAGTGCTCGAAATATAACTACACCTTTCACTTCCAACAACATTTGTTACTTTTAAGTGAATAGGATAAAGGGATTATCGCCACATTCACTTTGAATAACTAAAGCTAGAAGATTAACTTATGGTAGCAGATTTTGCCTAAGATTGAGACAGCTGTCCTGTTACTCTTTTGTGTGTTGTTACGTTAAAATTGGTAAGTAAATACTATTTTACACAGGGAAAAAAAAAAAAAAAAAACCTTCAGTCATTATTTGTCACGTGTTTCATTAACATTCAAAGTTTTGTGAAAATATTATCAACTGATAAATGTCGGTTTTAAAGAAAATATTGTTATTGTAACAGAAATTGTGCAAAAAAATTGTTGCTGAATCATCATTGTATGGTGATGCATTGAAATCTAGATTAAAACATGTCGTATATTTGGAATATTTGCTTGCTCGAAAAAGGCCGGAATAATTTAATTGCATCTTAATCTTGAATTAAAATTTCTCAAGATGCTATATTGATTAGGGAAGAAATTATTTAATTTGTTTGTATAGTAATTATATATCTCTATATGCATTTATAATATTTTAATTTCCTATAATTTTAAAAACAAATTTTAGCATTGTTTTATAGATAAAACAAAGTAAAAAAGAAAAAAGAAATGATAAATAATAAATTTTAAAAAACTTACCCTTAGATCGAGCCGAAGACCTCCAGTTTGCAACGGGACACTACCAAATACCCCACTGGAGTGTTGACTTCCGGCCAAAATAACTTATTTAAACAATTACTGAAATTTTAAAGGCTTTTCGCTCAAGATTGTTCGGCTAGTGCGCGCTTATGCTTTAATATATGCTGTTACCTTCATGATTATTATCATCCTGCGCAGTTTCGCCCCGAACTAAATTTTCCATTTCGTGACTTCTCGTGCCTCGTGATGAAAAGAAAAAATAAAATAAAATAAACCGCGAATAATAGAGGCATACACTCGCGAAGTTTTGTTGCATTTTTGTATTCACGAATAATTAAAACTCACGAATGTTAAGGGATTGCTGTATATGTGGGAACAGAACTTGAGAAAAGTACTGGAAACAGATATCTCTCGAAGGAGATTAAATTGAATTGGCAATGAACATTGAATGAATTGTTATCCATGATTTTAACCAAGAGCCATGAATCGGCTCTCTCGACTTGAACAACAACAACAACAAAATAGATGGAAAAAATAATTGGAATGAAAGTAGAAAGAAGAGGATATTAAGAAAATGAAACGCGATAGCTTTTTGGGAGAAGAGACTTCGTAAAGGAAGTGAGTTAATTTCTAGTAGGAAGCAATTGTTGCTGAAGTAAAGTTGTGAGATTTAGTTCGTTATTCTTCTCTAAGTCTATTGTATCTGAAATCCTGCATCCTAATAAATATTCAACCGAAAACTTAGACTGATTATATTTAGCACATACACCTAGACAATAACTCAGTATTTAACTGGACAATATATATATTCCTCACTAAGAAACCGTTTCTGTGGATCTTCATGTTTAAAAAAATGGCAATATTAAAAGTAATTTAGCACAGTGAATAAACAGGTAATAAAAATTTGCAAAGTAAATGATCAGTTTAGCCATTTCATGCCTAATATTATTAAATTTACTTTACACGATGTTACTTTAATGTTAAGAAGTTTGATTCCATCGTCTATGTACAGAAAATTTCTTTCTTTTTCTTTTTTTTTTGTCCCCTATAACTAACCATAGTGCAGAAGAGAAGGTTTTTCATTACCTAATTATAATAATGTTACATTACTTGATTTACAAATATTGAGTAAAAATGCATTTATTAGTTTACTTATTTAAATGTGAATATGTTCTACGTCCAATTTTTATTATAACTGAAATTTTTTACACATTATTTTTTACTTCCATTACCCTACTGCAGTAGGTAAATGAAGTACTGTATTCGGTACAAAAGTTCAATATCAAGTTTTCACCTGATTTACTCGTTTTAAGGCCTCCTGAGTCCAAAAAAAGTAGTTTTTGGTATTTGGTCAGTGTGTGTGTATGTATGTGTGTACGTATGTGCGGAATCTTCTGGGGATCATATCTCCGAAACTAATAAAGATAGAACGACGAAACTTCAAGATTGAGACATGTCTGGTGTACAGAGGAATTTTCCAAATTTTGGTGAAAATTGAAAAAACGGAAGTGGGACATCGGAAACCGTAAGTGTGACAGTAAGTCCGTATCTCCAAAACGGCTCTAACGACATTCTTCAAAGTTGCTATATAAACACTCTATTAGATGTCTTTTCGAATGATATAGTTGGTTAGTTCAGGAAAATTGATAGGCGTCTTGTATAAATAGCTCAATTTCTCGCAAGTGTGTTCCTTTAAAAACGACTGTACGGATTTTTTTTCAAACTCGCCATATTAACTTCCTTTTAAATATCCTTTTGTGTGTAGTTGTTTTCTCAGGTCAATAATTGAGTATGGTTTTGGTAACAGTTGGTATCTAGAAAACGGCTCTAACGATTTTCTTGAAAAGTTGTTATATAAATCAGTTTTAGATCTTCTTTCTCATGTATTAATTGGTTATTACAGGAAAATCATCCTGATTAGGCAGGTCAGTTTCAGATCTCGGAAATGGGTATCTCAAAAAATAACTGCAACATTTTTTTTTTTTTTTTTTTTTTTTTAACTAGCTATGTAAGTTTTTTTTTTTTTTTTTTTTTTTTTTTTATGTCTTTATATGCATACGTATTAAGTTTCTTAACGGAAAATTTTTAGGTTTCTGGTTCGTTAGGTCCATTTTATGTCTTCTGATCACATTATCTCAAAAAAAAAAAAAAAATGCATATAATACGTGTAATGCATATAATAGTGAGTAATGGAAGTCATGTGGTTGTTTCGCACCAGATTTTTTTACGTATATAATTATATTATCAATAAATGCAATGATGTACCTTGTTTTCGCAATGTACTAATTTGCTTTTGAAAGATATCACATTGCGTAATTGTAAACTAACAAAACTAAGGAAAGTAATAATAATAAAATTTAATTGCCCCACAAACATAATATAAAATTTAAAAATATTTAAAGTATTTTGTGATTCGTTAAAATTTATAACTGTTATAAAAGACAATAGTAATTTGGCGATAAATTGTATTCTGTTTAAACTAACATAAAATTGAAAAATAATTAAATTATTTTATGATTCGGTAAAATGTGTAATATTGTAAAAGGAATAGTAATTTGGCAATAAATTGTATTCTGTTTAACTAATATAAAACTGAAAAATACGTGTGGCACTCGAGGACTGCCGCGGTAAAGCTATTGCATAGCATTTTTTATCAACTTATGCAATTATAATTATTTATTTATTTTATTTATGCAGTATTTTATTTTCTTTGATATTAATTCAAGTTTTTTCTTTGATATTAATTCAAGTTACACTTTTTGAGCGTGGTGACCGATAAGAAAACAATTTTTTTTTCTTTTATTGAATAAATGAGAATATAACCGCAATGAGAATATATCAAAAATATCCGCAATCGATTTGTAGGTATCGAAAACCTCGATGTACCAAATTTGAATGATCTAACTCTATTTTTTGAGAAAAGGTATTTTAATAGGTTTTTAAAGGCCTGCAAGTCGAATGGGGATATTCAAGTTTTTTCTTTGATATAATTTCAAGTTACACTTTTTGAGCGTGGTGACCGATAAGAAAACAAATTTTAATAGAGAAAAGGTATTTAATAGGTTTTAAAGGCCTGCAAGTCGAATGGGGATATTCAAGTTACACTTTTTGAGCGTGGTGACCGATAAGAAAACAAATTTTAATAGAGAAAAGGTATTTAATAGGTTTTAAAGGCGTGCAAGTCGAATGGGGATATTCAAGTTTTTCCTTTGATATTAATGAATAAGATAACAATAATGATAAGAAAACAAATTTTAATAGAGAAAAGGTATTTCAATAGGTTTTAAAGGCCTGCAAGTCGAATGGGGATATTCAAGTTTTTTCTTTGATATTAATTCAAGTTACACTTTTTGAGCGTGGTGACCGATAAGAAAACAAATTTTAATAGAGAAAAGGTATTTAATAGGTTTTAAAGGCCTGCAAGTCGAATGGGGATATTCAAGTTTTTTCTTTGATATTAATTCAAGTTACACTTTTTGAGCCTGGTAACCGATAAGAAAACAAATTTTAATAGAGAAAAGGTATTTAATAGGTTTTACAGGCCTGCAAGTCGAATGGGGATATTCAAGTTTTTTCTTTGATATTAATTCAAGTTACACTTTTTGAGCGTGGTGACCGATAAGAAAACAAATTTTAATAGAGAAAAGGTATTTAATAGGTTTTAAAGGCCTGCAAGTCGAATGGGGATATTCAAGTTTTTTCTTTGATATTAATTCAAGTTACACTTTTTGAGCGTGGTGACCGATAAGAAAACAAATTTTAATAGAGAAAAGGTATTTTAATAGGTTTTAAAGGCCTGCGAGTCGAATGGGGATATTCAAGTTTTTTCTTTGATATTAATTCAAGTTACACTTTTTGAGCGTGGTGACCGATAAGAAAACAAATTTTTTTTCTTTTATTGAATAAATGAGAATATATTCGCAATGAGAATATATCAAAAATATCCGCATTCGATTTGTAGGTATCGAAAATCTCGATGTACCAAATTTCAATGATCTAACTCTATTTTTTGAAAAAAGGTATTTTAATAGGTTTTTAAAGGCCTGCAAGTCGAATGGGGATATTCAAGTTTTTTCTTTGATATAATTTTAAGTTACACTTTTTGAGCGTGGTGACCGATAAGAAAACAAATTTTAATAGAGAAAAGGTATTTAATAGGTTTTAAAGGCCTGCAAGTCGAATGGGGATATTCAAGTTTTTCTTTGATATTAATGAATAAGATAACAATAATAAGAAAACAAATTTTAATAGAGAAAAGGTATTTTAATAGGTTTTAAAGGCCTGCAAGTCGAATGGGGATATTCAAGTTTTTTCTTTGATATTAATTCAAGTTACACTTTTTGAGCGTGGTGACCGATAAGAAAACAAATTTTAATAGAGAAAAGGTATTTAATAGGTTTTAAAGGCCTGCAAGTCGAATGGGGATATTCAAGTTTTTTCTTTGATATTAATTCAAGTTACACTTTTTGAGCGTGGTGACCGATAAGAAAACAAATTTTAATAGAGAAAAGGTATTTAATAGGTTTTAAAGGCCTGCAAGTCGAATGGGGATATTCAAGTTTTTTCTTTGGTATTAATTCAAGTTACACTTTTTGAGCGTGGTGACCGATATAAAACAAATTTTAATAGAGAAAAGGTATTTAATAGGTTTTAAAGGCCTGCAAGTCGAATGGGGATATTCAAGGTTTTTCTTTGATATTAATGAATGAGATAACAATAATGATAAGATAACATCACAAACAGCTGCTTATGTATTCGTCCGATTTCGGAGCAGCTCGTCGCGATCTGTGCGAGCTTCGTACAGCCGAAGTCTACCGAACTGTGATAGGTTTTTTTTTCGTTACGGAATTTTTCGATTCGGTCGCCGCGCTCAAAGCCCGCGATAAAAGCTATACAATAGCTTAAAAATTACAAAGACACATATTTAAAAAAATACTATGTGATATGGGACAAATATTAAAGTTATTTAATTTATTAAACAAAAATATTTTTTGAAAAACAGTGTAATATGACTAATATAAATAATAATAAGATATATTCATGTTTAAATCATTAAAATAATTGCAAACAAAAACTTTTTTAACCGAATAATTACACTTCAGATTATATTATTAAATATATATATATATATATATATATATTTATATTATTATTTTGATGCATTTTAATTACTATACACCTGCACAATTACGTTTTTTCAAAACTAAAACAAATAATTATAATTTTTAAAATAAATTAAATATTTTCTTTTTATCAGAAGATATAAAGTGAATGTATTTATAAAACTAATGGCGTATTTAATTATATTTTACAATAAACAAATCTAATAAAAATAACTATCGCATGATTTAATTCTCTTTAAAGGAAATATTTAACATTATTTTTGCCATCTTTTTAAGGTAATTTTTACGTGGTACTTTTAATTTTTTTTAATTCATTCGTCAGTAAATGAATTTTAAAGATCAGCCAGATTTGTTTTGATAAGCATTGTTCATTGTTCAACAAATAATGAATTTGGTTGTTATCTACTAATAGATAACAGGAAGTTAATTTGATATTTTATTTTTTCGTAAAAAAAAAAAAAAAAAAAAAAAATCAATTAATAAAAATTGTCGTATAGAATTTTGATGGCAATGGAAAACAGAAAAATAAATAAATTTCTCGATTATAAAGAAACGACTTACGCATATGATATTTGCATAGAAAAAAAAAAAACATAATATATCTAGCATTGTATAGACAATTAGTTATTGTTTAAAATAAAATTATTATATAAGTCTGCTTTTGTTGCCATAGTTATGACGCATAAACTTCTACATGGATTTAAATGGAAAATTCACAAAAATGAATGAAGCCTTCAAGATAATAAATAATTTAGGTTATTTATTATTATTATTATAGCGTGATTTTGCAGCAGAATTGAAAAATAAAAAAGGGCGACCTTTTTTCTTATATTTTCCCATTCTTTCATTTCTTCCTGCACAACTAAAAACGAAAAATATTTTAAGGTGCCTTTAACGGACGTTGAAGATTAAACGATATAACAGTTGAGTACAATTGGAAAGCGATTATAATCTATGCGTACAGCATGTTTATGTGTGTGTGTGTGTATATATATATACACTCATGTTTGTGAAAATTGCAACATCATGAAAGAATTGTCAGAAGTTAATGAAATTTATTCCACATACTACTGATAGTGGTACAGGTAAACGATCAAATGTACAAGACAAAAGAACAAAAAGAACGTCTGAAATCAGTACTTTGCGTGTCCGCCACGCTGAGCGATGAGAGCCTGTACACGTTGTGGCATTGAATCATACAGGTTTTGAATGTAATCCTGGCGAATGACATTCCAGATGGCTTCGACTTGACGCCAAAGTTCAATTTTACTGTGCGCCTCACCAGTTGTACGAGCGAGTCGTCAACTAATGAAACCTCAGACATGCTCGATGGGCAACATATCCGGGGAATAAGCAGACCATGGAAGAAGCTAAACCCGTTGTGCACCGAAGAAGTCTGACAAACGTACACGGACATTATCCTGCTGAAATACACGGACATTATCCTGCTGAATGCGTCGAAGAATGGGAAGGACATCTGGCTCCAAAATTTTCCTTATGTAGCGATGACTGTTGAGGTTGTCCACAATGTGCACTAGATGGGATCGATAATTATACCCAATAGCTCTCCACACCTTGATGCTAAGCGTTTGTGCATTATGACGCTGGATAACACACTGGGAGAGCAGACGTCCCCCCCCCCCCCTGTAACGTCTGACACGTACTCTTCCATCATTGTTCTCTAGATTGTAGCGAGATTCATCGGAAAAAACAATTTGTTGCACGCTACGTGCTGTGTTGCTGAGCCCATTCAAGTCGAAAGCGTTTGTGATTCAGCGATAGGGGAATCCTGAGTAGAGGAACCCTTGTACGCAGTTCATGCTGCAGCAAACGGCGACGAACCGTGGAGCTCGACAACAAATCACCTGTAATTGTGCTCCAACGTTGTGCTAACACACGGGAAAACACTGTACGGTCCGTCACAGCCATGAGGATGAGACGTCTGTCGTCTCGTGCCTTTGTTCTATTGCGTGCCCCACTGCCAGGTTTTCGGCTTGTTTGATTCTCCTTTGTCCATTTCTTCCAAACACGCATCACTGTTGTGGCATTACACTGCGTGCGGGCTTCGATTTATCGATATGAAAATCCACCCTCTCGCATACCAACGATACGGCCTCGTACGAACTCCGTTAGTTGTTGGTATGGCACCCTCTGCTTTTGACGAGACATATTGACCACCAATGAAACGTTTACCGCAGACAGAGGACGATAAACAGATTTCAACTCGCCTTTACAGTCCTTTATATACCTAGAACAAGCGACTGATAAGGAGTCAGTTCTCGTTCCACGCTTGCGCAATCGCTTTGTAATTCTAATCATTTGCATGCCTTACCTCACTTTACATTTCCTGTAAGTTTGGTTCGATTTGCATAATCCCTTCATGGTGTTGCAATTTTACAAATATGAGTGTACAATAGAGAAAATAACGCTATTTACCTAGATTTAAAGTAAATTGCTGCTGTTTTAAGAATAAAAGTACGCGTATGTTTTATTTCTTATTTTTTTTTTTTTTCATATCTTACTCTGGCGTTACTTTAATGGTATTTTCCTTTCATCGTGACGCCATTTTATTTTTTTAATATCAAAATATCGGAATAAAATAGATGTCTTTTTTAAAAAGAGGGAAAGTAAAACTGCCCTTTTTAATTTAAACAGCGGGGAATGTATTTCTCTTACTGCAACGCAATATTATTTTATTTGGCATCCTTTTATACCTGCATTAACATCTATATTAAAGAGTTTCGAATTAATAATGTAATGACAAGATATATTTTTGAATCGAGTATTAATATAAGAATTTCTAATATTGCAGGCGGTTTCGATACTCGAGCCGACTGAAGACCGTCGTATACATTAATAGTGGCTGGTGCATGTAAAACACATCGTCGTATCCCCAATATCCCCCCTGTTCCTATCCAAATTATATTATTGGGGGTCACCTATAGACCTATTACTACAGTGGACGGAGCATTGCTTTATTACGCGAATATAAAATAGTCTGGCAAAGAGGTGTCGGCTGTTTGCTGGGAAAAGGCTAATTTTTTGAGCAATTATCGCGTTATTAGCAATTATTTTTTTAATTTGTTTTTATTTTTATTTTTGTTTTTATTTATTTATTTATTTATTTTTATTTTTTTAATTAAAAGACAAATCAAGTAAACTTGTGTAAAACATTACATTTTCAACCTTTCAGACTTATCTATCTATATATTTTTTGTCAATTAATACAGTCATTCAGAAATAAGTATAATTCCTATAAATTATTATAAAAACAATAGTACTCCCCCTCCCCCCCAATAATGCATGTTATTATTTAAATTAAAGAACTGACTGCAGCAGTTATAAGCATTTTACAAAAATAATTTCTTTAAAAGTACAAAATAATAAAATGTAAAAAAAAAAAAAAAAAAAAAAAAAAAAAAAAATTACCTGTGGAATGTCTAATCTAATAAATATCTAATGTTGCTTGCGATAAAGTATGCTTTATTCAAAACAATCTAACTTTTAAAGGGAAATATAAATTTTAAAAGAACTTTTAAAAATAAAGAAAGATATCCTCCGCGTAAGAAAACCAGAAAGTTTACAACTTGGCGAGGAAAATACAATGTTGGCTAGCTTGGCTTATTGTAGTGTGTAAAAAAGTCACGTGGCTATTATATCTTACAATGGACTCTTCCCATCTGACGTCAGAGGTCACATGATATAGGAAAAACAATAGCAGACAAAGTCTTGTTTATCTATAGTGATTGCTGAAATAACAAGTTTTCTATTCTTATTTTTGATCAATCGTATTTAATCTGTGTTATTTTTTTATAAATCATCATTTTTAATCCATTGCAATATCGTACTGCGTAAATCCATTTAGACCAGTAACCAAGTTAATTAACTTGTTGTAACACCTTTATGCAATTAAATTAAATGAAAACATTTTTAAAATTTCAAATCATAATGCATAAACATTCCACAAGAAGCTAATATTTATTGCTAGATCAGTTAATGTTACAGTTACACTACAATATACAAAAATCGATTCTTATACGTAAAAATAAATAAACACATAAAATGTTTTTTTAAAAATTATTAAATTTACAAATACAATTATTCTACTGTTTACAAATGCACAATATTACTTTTATTTTATTTTATATTAAATATTAACATTTTTGTTCTTAAGAACAATATTTAATTGAATTCGATTCTCAGAATTCAATTATTCGTTTTCCTCTATCACGTGATTGAGCAGACGACGGTGGGAAGAGCCCATTGTCACATAACTATTTTTATCAATGATCTTTGCAACACAAAAAGACTGTCATTGTCCCGTCAACTGTAATACTGTCGAACCTCGTTAACGTAAACACGCTTAAAGTGAATTATTTTTAATATGAATTGTTTTCACAATCCCCGTCAAAATGAAGATTAGTGTTGTAATTACACTAATCTTCATTTTAGTATCAACTACACTAATCTTCATATAAGTACACTGTAGTTATATGAAGTTTAGTTACTGATAGCATGAACTGCTGATAACATGAACAATTTTGACTTTAATAGGTCTGTGTGGTTACCGAATCGGAGGAGCCACCCCCTCTGTGGAAGATAAAAGTTGTGATGACATTTCTCCGGACCATCCTTACGGGTGTGTTCCAGATCGTCGCCAATTGCCCATAGTATAACACTAGTGCGACGTAAAAACCCCTCACTCACTTTAACATTGCATTTCCTATCGTTTAATAATAATAAAAAAAATTATAAAGGTTTTTTTTATTTATTATTATTTTTCCCATAATTTCAGGTATGGCCACGAAATATACAAATGAACGAATATCAAATAATATGTAACTCGTGTGAACTGACGCCAAAACAGCTTATAAGAGAAATTATTTTTAAAATTCTCCCACTTCCTCTAACATATTTAATCATATGTTTCACAACATCTTATTCTAGATACATTGCCGTATACGTTCCCTGTCAAAAAGCTCAAATTAGACAGGTTGACATGTTACACGGTTGATTAACTTAGAAGGTTTCTCTGTTATATTGCTTGGCAACATCGATAATCGGTATGTAATATTCTTTGGTATTTTGGAAGGGAATCAATATTAACACATAAAATATTTATTTCATCTTATACAATGCATATTTAAATAGAGCAATTCATATAAAAATAAAATTGTAATTTAGTTAATAACTAAATATGGTAGGAAGGTTTTTTTTTTTTTTTTCTGTATTCAGTAGAAGAAATTATTAAATTCGTAAAAATAATCGATTGGTTTTTATACGTTTTAAGAGTTCCTGAATGCGTTTTGGAATGATATCTGTCTGTGTATGTGACAAAAATTTATTAAAATTTGTGGAAGCTGTAAATCAACTACAAATGCGCGGAGTTCTAAAAAAATATATTTAAGTGCCCCTTGTAAACTACTGTCTATCAACTTTTGGTGCATATCATCGAACAAGTAGCACTGTTATGCCGCAATTCTCTCATTAGCAGAAAGGCTATACATAACCTTTCATCGTGTATAAAGGCACAAAACTTAATATGTAAGATAACCATTATGAAATTATTATGCTGATTCATTTCGGAAGTATATGAGTCCACTGATGAGGCTAATATTACCTGTTTAGGGAAAAAGCTATATGTCAGCCTCTATAGCATATAGACTCACTAAACTTGTTATATGATATATAAAAATGGATGATTTGTTATGTAAAAATGGCTTACGTAATTTAGGTATACATCGATCGACTGGTGGTGCTGCTATTACTAACTTTATGTGATTTTCCATATGGTTACATCTAATCATTAACTATCTCATCATAATTAAAACTGAACCAATGTGCTTTTATAACATCTTTATTGTGAGAAGTTATATTGAGGAAGTTTCAGTGCATTGTAGGTGGCGATGTTATGTAAACAGAATGACATAAAAGAAAGTTTTATGATAACCCCCAAAATTCTAGATTTTATTTAAAATGTGCAGTCAGAAAAAAAAAAAAAATCTATTCCCGATTAAAGTTGTAAATTAAAGTATTAACATGCAGCTGGGGCCGATCGATTTGTAATAACGTAAATTTTGTTAAGGGGTCGTCTACACAATAAAATTTACCCCAATTTTTTTTTTCCTTAATAACACCCATTTTGACTCCATTTTCGAATTCCTCAGCTGAAGATGGCTCAGAAAAATGCATAGTTTATATACTTTGAATTAATTCTTGTTAGAGTTATAAACGAAAATGCGTTAGGGATTTAAAAAAAAAAAAAAACTACATTAAACTCTACATTTAAAAATAAATAAATAAATAAATAATAAATTAAGATCTCACACAGATCAGTATTATACTCATTCAAGTAATAACCGGAAAAAAACTGTTGCATTTTAAAATATGAAATAAACTAAATTAATGTTAAGAAGTTATGTGTGCATCTAAATTTACCTGAATAACTATTTTAATTCATGTGCATGCGAGGTTATAAATGATACAAATGTTTACAAAGGACATTTTTCTAACAACAATAAGAAATGAAATATCACTGTAGCTCGAAAGATAAAGATAAGAATGAGCTTTAAATTTTAAAACCCATATTTTTTTAGGATGCTTGTTTTGTTCATGCAAAAAATAACATAGGTCATAATTCCTAATTTTTCTGGAATATGAATTTGTTAAATATTTTTAATTCAAAAAAGGTATTTTAATAATAATAATAATAATAATAATAATAAAATGCATGGAATATGTTTGGGGCACTTCATTCTAACACATAAAAAAAGAAAGAAGAACGAAAGAAATTTGAATTTAATATTTTTTCTGGAAGATATGAATTAATGTTTGTCACATTCATTTAACATTAGCATCCCCATAATTTTTCAGCTTATAACTCTATAAAAATTGGGAGAATATATAAAATATAATGTTTTCCGGGCTGATTTGATCCAAATAACCCCCAAAATTTGTCAAACATAGAGCTTTCTATTGGAAAAAATGAATTTAATGCCAGTTTTAATGTGTAGACGACCTTTAAGCAAAATCTAACTATACCGTTATAAACTAGACGTTATTACTAATCCACTGGCACCAGCCTCTCATTTATAGGGCGATTTTCGACAAAATTTAATTGGGGGACCGGGGGGCGCTTTTTTTTCTTTTTCTTTTCTAACTGTACATAAAAGAACTTACATTAAAATCTTCGTGTGAATGCGTCCTAAATTTCAAAGCGAAAAGCTTAATGATGTTTTTGATTCCCCTTCATTTTGTTTATTGATAATAATAATAGTAATAATAATTATAATATTAATATCAGTAATGGTTGATATTTACAAAATGACAGCAAAAAATAAAAAAAATCTTCTTAGAAGAAAATCCATGCATTTAACTTACGCTTTTGCTTTTACTCCGTACTCCTGCTTAATTTTTTTTTTCCCTGATGAAAAATTGACTTATTATTTCGACTCGAAACTTGTTGCAGGATTTTACAATTTTTACCATCTCCCCTCCTTACTCTTTTTACTTTTCCTCCTTCACAGCCGTTATTCGGTGCTTTTTTGTTTTAAGTTGTGAAAAATTTCTCTTGCGCTATTTATTTAAATCAATCGCTAAAATCATTTTTTTTTTTCTACCTTTGCGGGATTTAGTATTAATAAAACCCATGCAGATAGACGACTTTTGTTTAAATATCTGAAAATTAAAACTCTGATAAAGAGAATTGCAATAAAAATACGTATAAAAAGTGCGCACTTATATATGTTGTGATATATATGTTCTTTTGTTTACCATTTTCTATTTTTCAACCACTAAAATTTCCATGCGTGTCGTGAAATTTAATACTAGCCTGTGTAAACCGTTTCATCTTTTATCAATTACATAATTATCTTTTATTATTATTATTATTATTTAAGAAATACTCAATTTTGAAATTTTTTTCGTACATAATTCATGCATATGTATATACTTTTCGACATATGTTTAGCAATGCGTGATTTTATATGGTAGTTGTATATTAATCGAAGCTATATGATTATTTTCATTATATGGTACGAGGGAAATCATCAAAAGCAGCGAAAAAAGATGAAAGGGCATAAAGAAAACTGAAACCTAAAAAGATCAATTAAAAAAGAGAAAGAAATCAGAGCTCTTTATTGTGAGTTTCTTTTTCTTTTCTATTCTTTTTCTTTGTTTTTTTTTCTGTTTCAGAAGTTTCATTCTTAGAAAAAGAAAAAAAAAAAAAAAGGGATTTTTCTGCGTGATGAATTATGAAGTTCTATATTTCGATAAGAACATTATAAATCACCAAGCAAAAAACGAAAAATGCAAAAACTTAACAGTTAGTATCTGGCAATAATTTTACTTTAGGAAAAGAAAAATAGTTTTTAAAATGTTACACTGGTGCAGAAAAAAAAAAAAAAAAAAAAAAAAGAAATAGAAAAAGAAAGAAATAGAAAAACTATATATATATATATATATATATATATATATATATATATATATATAAATGGGGCAAGTATCGAAAAAGATATGTTTCATAATGAATGGATCAAATAGATTTTTTTCTTTTATCAATACTATTAACTGGGAAAAACGCCTTTCTGAGTAAAAATTGAGATTTTTGAGTCAAATAAAGCACTTCGGAACATATCTAGTGTTCCTATTAATATGTTTAAATAATCTGGTGTGTCACTCACACGACTTTCTCTTACCCTGAAATTTAATACTATAAATACAGGTTGAAGATTAAAAGGTAAGATAACGAGTACTGTTATGTAAATCTGTGTTAAACAATTCATATTAGGCTTCTGAAGAGTTTTATATGATAATTAGTTCTGTGTGAGGGGGGACAACCGCCCCCTCAACCCCCCGTTTCATTAATGCACCTACATTTATATAGAATTTAATTGGGTTATTATAAAATAATTATATTTTTAAAGAATTATTTATTAAAATTATTATTTAAAAAAATTATCTTTTATGATAATGCAGACGATTTCCATATTAGAGAAGTAATATAACACCAAATATCCAAAAAAAGTCCACTTTATTCTCAATATTAAAGAAAAAAAAAAAAAAAAATACGATTTTTTTTCTAAGTTTTTTTTTTCGTTAAAAGTAAAAAAAAAAAAAAAAAAAAAAAAAAACGATAACTTCGTTTCAAATTATCGCAGATCGATGATTCAACCATTCGTTTTAAAGGTATTGGCGAGCTCTTTTGAAAGGGTTACGTGCTACTTCCGAGCGTGTGATTTGCGAACCGTGCTATTTGCGAACTGATCTTACACCTGGCAGCTTATTCCTTCCCCATTTCAAGATAAGGGGGTATCGTGCCAGAGAGCACAGTCATAATTCCCCAATCGATAAAGGGGATTAGCTACTTTTGTTAAAAGCTGCCAGTAAAAAAAGAACGATAAAGTGGGACTGTGAAAGTTCATCATTCTCATTTTTATTTGAGTATGCTCCCTCTTTCGTTCAAGATAAATTGGTAGCGAAAGCGAACGAACAGCTTTTAGGCAATCTCTTTTAAATTTCTGCTAAGATACATGATTATGTTGTGTGGATAAATGTATATGGATGCTTTTAATTTGTATGAAAATACATTGTATGCGTGTATATATATATATATATATATATTTTGAGTGCATGTGAAATTTTTTACACCGTAATAGTAAAATTAGATATTTCAATTATAAAACTATTGTTAAAAAAAAAAAAAAAAAAAAAAAAAAAAAATTCTATGACTGACATACACTGATTCATAAGGGGGGAAGGCATATGTTTTCTTAATCCCTTTACAGTTGACTACATACATGCAAGAAAAAAAAAATTGTGTCATATTTATTGCTTTTATAAATTATCTCTCGGAAGAAAATAGTGTTATTTGCATATGCATATTGTATAACAGGCCCTCATATATAAGGTGTTTTTTTTATATACATGTGTGTATTTGCACGTTAATTTTTATTTATTTATGCATTATTTTTAATTATTTACATCAAGTTAATTTTTATTTACATCAAGTACTGACTTATCATTACAATTATCATACATTATCAAGGAAGACTTGAATTAATAAATATTTGCATTTAGAAATAAAGCCTTTTACAAGGCAAAATATAATGAAAAATTTGTTATGAGTTGTATATTGTTGTTGTTTATATACAATAAGTGTAAACAAAATATGACAGAAAACAATAATCACTAGAAAAAGAATGAGCAAAGGCCACAACGGCTTTAAAAAAAAATAAGCAAGCGAGAAATAAAATTTAATGGGAAATCTTTGAAAGATTTGATTAATTAACATGTTAATTAAATGATCATAATGTAAATGAGATTTTAGACCATCTGCAAGTTCAGAAATATTAAGGATATTAAAAATTGTGTTAGGCAGCATGTCATATTGTACTTTTAAAGACATTAGTTAAAATGAATTTCAATTTGATTCAATAATTTAACTATTATCTTAAACATCATAATTAATAACCTTACTTTTTAAACAATATAATTATTGGGATGTTATTTTAAACTTATGTTATACATGAATTATAATTCTAACCTTAATATTAAAATTAAAATAGTTATTTAAATCCATAGATGTTGCATAATAATGTTAATAATTTATTATTATTGTTATTATTATTTTATGCTGTTATACTTGTTTCATATTTGTTATCATGGTTGGCAGGTTTTTGACGGTTTAAACCATGGTTAAAACCGTCATGTGAAAAACCTCCTTGTCAAAAATGTCAAAAACCTATATTTATAATTTAATTGTCATATAAAAACTTGGTTTAATAAAATATAGTTTATAAAGATTTTTTGAAGAGTAAATACGTTGATGCTCTTTGAAAAACACATTGTTACAACATTTTGATTAATGTAAAAAACAAAACTTTAGGCTTTTAAAATTTTATTATGAATTAATTTTATGTTCATTCTAAATATGCGGTGATACTTTCATATATTACTACGATATTTATTTGTAACTATGCTTAATATTGTATATGTTAAACATATTAATGTTTTTCGAGAAACATTATTATAACATTTTGATTAATATAAAAATAAAACTTTAGGCTTCTAAAAATTCATGATTTATAAATCATTGATAGATCATTTCGATTGATAAATCATTTTATTTGCAATACAACATTGTGTATTTCAATTTCTTTAGTATTGTGCTTTTAGTATTATATGTTTAACCAGTAAAGTAAAGCATAGCCTAATATTTTGCAATTAAATATTTTATAGTAAAATATAACTTTTTTTTTTCTTTCTTTTTTTTCTTTTTCTTTTTAATGACTGTTGATATAGCAAGTTTTTAAGAAATAGTAATAATTCTGAATGTTAAACAAGCTTGAATTGTGTCTGAAATTCTTATAATTACCGTGAAACAAGAGAAATAAGAACGCTCTCTGGACATGCGTAAATTGTAATAAATTTAATATTTACTCATACAGATTTTATTAAAATTTATTATTCTACGCTGTAGGGTCTACCAGCGGCCAAGTGGTTCTACACGGTTCGATCACAGGGCGTGTTCGATGGCCTAGCCATTAAGAGTTTTTCGTAGTTTTCTCCGAAACCTTCATAAATACGGGCTAGGACCCATTAGAAAGTCCCCCACAGAGGTTACTTTGTTTGGCCTGTGTATGTTTCTGTTGTGATTTATTTGGCTGGCTGTTCTCCGTTCCCATTCTTTTCTTTTACTATCAAATGGATTATATATATATATATATATATATATATATATATTAAACTTGGGGATAATTTTGGCCATTGTTCACATATTTCTCTTGCATTCTACAATTATGTTACATTACATACAGACATATATTTTTTAATGCGGTGGCGCGTAAAGTATTATTATTATTGTTATTTCTTTATTGATTGTTATTTTATTTGTTTATTTTACAGATGCACTAGGAAAGTAATTTTATCCGGGTTTTTACTTGCAGTAATTTCTCATTTTTTTTAGGAACTTTATGCATTGTTTTCTAGGGTCATGTGGATTTCTGATAAACATTTCGGTAGAGGAGAAAATTTCTTTCTTTTCGATCTACTCTATTCTAATTTTCCTTACATATTCTCAATCTTGCAGATTAATTTTTTCAGAGTGTTTTTAAGTACTAATTTCCCCTCAAATAATTCTCGAATGAAGAATCCTCTTTTGCTTTCCTTTCTGCCGAATTAGAAATTATTTGTTGTGCAAAATTCACTTCTGGATTATTGCAACTTAAATCAGATTTTAAGATTACCGTTAAATTTTCATTCGCATACAATTTTGCAATGCACCTTTTATTAGCAAATCTCCATTAAATGCCTTCATTTGCTACGAAATCTTTATAAAATTAGAAATCAAAATGAGTGGTTTACTACATTTGCTGTAAATTAATTCCATAATAACATAATTTGAAATCTAACAGAATGAACACAGCACAATATAAACGCTTAGAAGAATAAAACTTTAATCTAAACAAGATTTAAAAACTCTCATACTACGTTAATTTCATTCAAATTTCTCTACGAAGTGTCAAGTACTTTCTAAACAGCTTTCATCTTTTGAAAAGTATATTGATATTTCTAGTTATCTTGAAAAAGTTGTAGAATAGGAAAAGATAGGGGAAGATGTGAGGGAGAATTCATCAGCAAAATCGAAGTGTAAGTGAATGAATCAAACTCCCCCCCCCCTTTTTTTTTAATCAGGGCAAATGACTGAGCTTCATTTTCCCGCCCATCAGTGCGTCAAACAAATCACAGAGTCAAATAACTTACCAACAAAAACAAGGGCTTAAAAAAAAAACAAGGGCTTACTTAGCCTGCAATTTTTTAAACCGCCAAAGGAATATAAAATGCTTTGCCCAGTCCCAAGCCTGGGAAAGAAGTGTGAGGGGAAAATTTGCAAATTTAAAATGCGACTGAAATATATATATATATATATAAAGCTACCAAAGTTTTAAGACATTTATAATAATTTATAGTGAGGGAAAAAAAAATGCATTGAAAATATTTTGAAATAGCCTTTTTAAATAAAAGAAAAGAAAATTGCATTTAATCAATCCCAGCAAATTTAATTACTAAAATTAATATTTTTAATAAATTAGTTTTTTTAAATTAAATGATTTTAATTACCTCCTCAGTTTATGAACAATGATAGGAAGAAATCTCTATGTTTAAGAGCATTTTAAAATGAAATTTTCAGTTAAAAGCCAAAGCAACAGTATTAATCAATCTCAACCAATTTAATTATTAAAAATTTTATTTTTAATAATTGGAAGCCGACTATACATTATTAAAAAATCTTTTCTAGATTTTTTTAGTTAATTTTTTAAACAAATTTTTATTTATTTATTTATTAATTTTAATCATTCATAGAATATATATACATATATATACATTAAAAGTACTTAAAAATGGATTTTTCCAATTAGAAGATCAAACAAACCAATTTAAATATCAAAAATTTTAATTTTCAATAAATAAAATAGTTTTTAATTAGAATTATATATATATATATATATATATATATATATTTAAATTTTTTCTATAATCTTTTATTAATAAAACTATTTTTAAAGTATTTTGATATATATTAAAAGCAACGACATATATTCATCTGTACATAAAATGAGCAGAAGCATATTTAAATCTTATCAAAAATTTAAACGATCTTCCAAACATTGGAGACTGCCTAAAAGCTGTTAATTTTCTTCCGGTATTAGTTTACCTTGAATGAGGGAGAAGACGTATGCAAAAAATAAAAATCAGGCTGACGGTGGTTATGTATAAAAGCAATAAATGTGTCACTTTTTTCTTCCTTTTTTTTTTTTTTTTTTTTTTTTTTTTTGTTTGTTTGTTTGTTTGTATGTTCTATTTAGTCATCTGTAACTGGGGAAGGAAACATCTCACACCGTCTCTCAGTGCATGTCAATCATAGAAATGAGCACTGGAGGGGGGGGGGGTCAATTCACAGATATATTTATTAGCAAAAACTTTATAAATATCTAATTTTGCAAATATGATATAAAAATTATTTTTCATGTACACAATATATATATATATATGTGTGTGTGTGTATCCGAGCAGCACTCGGATACTTAAATAAACTCCAAACGACAGTATTAAGCAAATGTACCTAATTTAATTGTTAAAAATTATATATATATATATATATATATATATATATATATATATATATATATATATATTAGAATATTTTATTAAATACCTTTTTAACTAATTTTTCTAATTATAATAATACTTATATCTATCTACCTATATATATATATATATATATATAAACTTTTAATATTAAAATTATTTTAAAATAGATTCTTTTTCTCCCCCATTGAAAACATTACCATTAAGTACTCTCAACCAATGCATTAGAAATATATATATTTTTTATTAGTTAAATTGTTTATCTAAAACTATTTTTATTTATTTAATTTCATTTTTAATCATTCATAGAATTTTTCTTTTTAATTAAAAATATTTAAAAATTGGTTTTTCAATTAAAAGCTCAAATAGTTCTGTTAAACAAATTAAGTATTAAAAATTTTCACATTTGATGAATAAAGTAGTTTTTAAGAATTTTTTTTTAAAATACTTAGAATATATATATATATATATAAATATACACACACACGAAGTATTTTGAATACAGATTAAAAGCATCCATACACATTTATCAGCGCATATAACGATCAATAATCATGTTTAAAACATAGGCAAAATTTAAACGATCTTATCAGCTTATCTATGACCAGAGAGGGGACATACCCAAATAAAAATGAGAAGGGTTGACTTTCAAAGTCCGAATATATCATTTTTCTTCCAGACGACTTCTAACAAAAACAGTTACTCCCTTCATAGATTAGGAGAGGGGAAATGGGCTCTATGGGAGGGGAAAGAAGCGGAGGGCAAGCTAACAGGTGTTCCATTCGGAAAACGTACGATAATCCCCTATTTCGGAAATCGCACGGTCGCAAGTAGCACGACACCTTTTGAAAGATACCCATCATGAAAATTTACTCCCCTCGAGGGGGGACTTCCCCTCCCCCCCCCCAATGGGGGAGGCGAGGCTCCTACATACACATTTTTTTTTCCCATTTAACTATCTCTATTACAAAAAATATATATTCGTTTCATTTGGTTTAGTGCAGCCTATAGACGTAAAACTCTACTTACCTGCAATTACCCCCATAGACGTAATGAATTAGAATTCTGTTGATTGTCCCTGTACACGAACCATTTGCTTGATCTTGACGAAAAGCTTACTGTAGCATCCCTATATGATACACGTTTAGAATACCAAGTTTGAACCTTCTGCCATAATTTGTTTTTGAGATATGCTGATAACAGACAGACACACACACAGACATACACACAGACCATTTGCTAAAAACATGATTTTCGTATTCAGCGGACCTCAAAACGTGCAAATATAACAATATCGAAAATTTGACCCAAAAACAATACTTTCTCTACCTTATGGGTACGAGAAAGTAAAAAGACGGCAAACACAATTTTCTTCTAAGCAAGAAACAAAAAATCAATAAAAATAGTTATAATTTTAATATTCGTATCATTAATTCAATGAAAAATTAATTTAAAAAATATTCACAGGATAAAATATCTACTTTATAAGAAAATAAAAAAATACATATAAAAATTATAAAACACACACACGAAAAAGAAAAGTAAAATATGTTGATTATAATTAAGGAATAAAAAAAAAATTGTCTGAAAATCGTATTTTTAGTGGTTGGCCTGTCTGTCTGTGAATGTGTCTTTCTGTGTCCCTGTTATCAATATATCTCAAGAACAAATAGTAGCAGAAAGTCCAAACTCGGTATTCTACATGTGTATCATATAGGGATGCTACACCCAATGTTTGTTGAGATCAAACAAATGGTTTGTGTACAGGGACATCCAAGAGAATTCAAATGCATTATGTGTATGAAGAAATTTCTGTTAAGTACAGTGTAAGGCTGCCTTAAAAAACAGAATGAACATTTTTTTTTAAGATATGCAAAAAAGCATGTTTTGTGTAGATTGTGGTATGGAAATCATTCACCATTCGTTTAGAGAACTACTGAATGTATTTGGATATGTTGGGGCTATACTTGGAAAATGATAGAATTGTAATTCATTTTGTGTTACATGTTTTTCATGTATGACTAGATTTAAGTAAACAATATTGTTTATAGTGCATATTGTTTATACACAATATACAAGGCTGCCCAGAATTGAGCTAAACGTTCTTTTTTATTGAAGGTAATTGATGGAAGTGCTTTGCTGCATTTTACTATGTCGACGAGCACTGTCCAAGAAAGAAAATTAACTTTCATACCCATACCGTAAACCAAATATTTTTTAATGGTCTATTTTCAACTCTGGTTTTTTGTACAATATCACGTTCTAAGGTGCCCAGATTACGAAAATCCAAATTTTAGCGGCTGATCTGTATTGTATCTGTTATCAGCATAACTTAAAAATAAATAACTGCAGGAAATTCAAATTTGGTATTTTGAAATTTGTATTAGGTTGCAACTTAACAGTTCGATCAAGATTGGCAAGTTCGAAGGCAAATTCATAATAGCCTTGATATAGGCACTATAACTGAATGGGGTGTTGAGCGGGGCGGCAGCCCCCCCTCAAACAGAATTATATGTGAATTAGAACTGTTCCTTAATCTATTTTAGATTATTTTTAAAGTTCATTGAACTTTAATATCTTGCCTTATTGATTTTAAGACTGCATATCAAATTTATTCTTGTAGTATTGAAATACTGGGTAAGAGAAAGTCGCGTGAGTGACACACCAGATTATCTTCTTCTCGTTTTGGAGATGTAATAATCCGAAGATCGCCCCTCCCCACTCCCACATGGTAAAAAAACAACAACACTTTTTTAGACTTGGGAACCTTAAAATACGTAAATCGGGAAAAATATCCACATCGAAAATTTTGACAGAATTACTTATTTCCATTTTCCACGGTTGTCGGATAATAGAAATAACATTACTTTAATCTATGTATCAACATTTGGTATAATAACGGCTTAGATGTCAACAGTTTTTTTTCTTTAGTTTGAGTAAAAAAACAAGAGTATTTAAGTTAATATGCGTATTGTAATCTCAGGATAAATATTTTATATTTAAGCATCTAATTATAGTATTTTCTTTTTAGTGAGCTCTGAGAGTACTAATTACCGGAGTTATCTCTTTTTGCAAAACTAAAATGTTTCTGCAAAAACGAAATATCTGGTGAAAGCTATGTTTTATCCATCCAATAAGGAAAATTTAAATCCTTACAAAATTCTGAATTGAATCTTAATTAACTAATTATAATTCATTTTTGACACTTTCTGCTTTTCTCCATTCGTAGGTAAATCATATTAATTATATCATACTGCACAATTTTGTTTCGGTTTGTTGCCCTAGGATCTTTTTGTTTTTCTCTTGGGCTGGAGCCCTGGATCGAATCGGGTAACCCGACTTTACCCGAAT
The DNA here is from genome assembly GCA_963930645.1 of Salticus scenicus. Taxonomy (NCBI): domain Eukaryota; kingdom Metazoa; phylum Arthropoda; class Arachnida; order Araneae; family Salticidae; genus Salticus; species Salticus scenicus. The sequence continues at coordinate 272,305,802 of OZ005650.1, forward strand.
CTGAGCCGACCCGCAGGTTGAATTCGGATCATGTTGATTGAATTTTTTCATTTGTGAGTTAGGTTTAGATTGGATTGACTGATTTTTTTCTTGTGGTTCAGGGTCAGGTTTGGTATAGTTTTCAACGAGTCCGGTCGACTTAAGAACATCTTGAAAACATCAAACACTTTACCATAATAAGCAGATGGTGTTGGTGATCGAATTAGGACCAATTGTTTACACTAGGGACCTTGGCCTAAGGGTGATATCCACCGTGGGGGGGGGGGGGTTCTAAGAGATCCTAGCCCGTATTCATTCGTGTTTCGGAGAAAAACACGGAAAACCTCGAACGACTAGGTCGATTAGCGCGACCTGGGATTGAACCCGGAACTTCTCGTCTTCCAGTTTCAAAGCAGAACCTCTCGACAACTGGTGAGGCACCGTAATAAGCAGAAATTTATTTATATATATATATAATTATAATTGTATAACTCATATAAACATACTATATATACTCATTATTAAATATACACGTACTGAAATTATTATAGTAAAGTAAACATCCATATTATACAAAAGTAATAAACAAAAACGCATTTTTTTTTTTTTTTTTTTTTTAATATAAGTATTAAACAATAAATTACAAACACTAAACTATGGTTAAAAATTATTATTAATCTATTTTTTAGATTTTCATATTTTTAACTTAGTGAACTAGTATATATTACTTATTACTTATTATTAGTAATTACATTTTTATTCCTTTTTAAAAGGATTTACCAACTGTGTGACAACGAAAATGTACTTTATTTTATAACTTAAATGAATTATTAATTTTCATTTAGTTTTCGGGCTTTAGGTTGGATTCAAGTAAAAAGAAATAGAATTTTGGGTATAAAGAAATTGGGTTGGAATCTTCAAAATTCTCTATTCAGGGTTTGGGTCAGTTTGCGGGTCGATGATAGATTTTTTGTCGGGTTCAGGTTCCTTTAAAATTCCTCTTTCGAGATTAGATTGGATTCCTAATCCTTGTAATACTCTAACTAGGGGTATACAATACTCTAACAGGGACCAATTGCTTAAAATGGATTATACACCCATTCCTGCCTGAACCAGAAAAACTTTCATTGGATATAAATTGAACTATGCTATCATGGCATCTGAGTTTGATGCATTTCTTTGTTTACCGTGAAATACCATTTAAGCACTTCTTCAATCTTTAAAGAAAATTCAGATGATACAGGACAGATACACGATAAAAATTGGGGAAAAATACAGAAATGTGCACAGATTTTCTAGTTGAAATTATTTTAGGATTTTAGAACAAAAAATACGTATATTATGTTGCAATGTTTAAAACAAACACAAATAATAATAATAATAATAATAATAAAATAAATAAATACAGTAAACTCTTGATTAACCGGCTTTCAACTAACCGGAAAAATCCTCTAAATCCCCCCCCCCCTTCCTTCCAATAAATTGTCCATAAGAAAAAAAAAAAAAAGCCGCTATTTTGGGAAGTTTACGTTTTTTTTTCATTTTTAAATGCAGTGTATTAAACAAATGTTTATTTTAAAACAAATCAATGTTCATGTTTATAAAACCAATGTTTATATTTATAAAGGCGAATGTTATGAAAAAAATAAGTAACATTAAAAACTGTCTCCCATTAGGATATAGTATACCACTGAGCGTAAGGGGGTGCTTATTCGGCATTTCAGACCACACGAAATTCCTGTGAAAACAAGAGGGGGAGGGCGCTTTTGTGGCATTTTACGGTATTCTTGAGAGTTTTTTATTTTTATGGTCGAATAAATATAAATTATGCTTTCCTAGAGTTTTATTTATTTATTTATTTTTCAATTGTATAAACATTCATAAAATTTAATATTCTCTACCCCCCCCCCCCACCGTAATTCTAGTTTAAGAATTTTTTGTTTAGTCATTCTTTTTTTTTTTACTAATTTTTCCTTTTCTTTTCGATTAAATATAATCCAAATTCTATGAATTTATTTTCCTTTTTTTTCTCTTATGTGCGTTTAATTTCTGCCAGAAAGGCGATTGACAAGTTATAAACATCTTTTGTATTCGTATAGTTGAGTTCGTGTACCATCTGTACATCTGCTTGATGAAATAAACGCTTGCTTTTTCTGAACCTAAGTAGCTTCTACTGGGAATAAGAAATGCAGACCCAGAAATAGCGAATAAATAAAATCAACTTACGCGTTGTCTGGTTATTCTGCATTACTTTTTATATTCATAAATTAGTCACTTTTTCCTTTTAAATGAATTTATACATATACATTATACATTATTAGTGTGTTTTGAAAATGGCGTAAGGAAAACGAAGATCGATAAAAATGTAACAATTATTGCATTCTGCTTGAAAAATTAGTAATTTATTTACTATATCGGTAAATTTTCGGGCACATTGTAAATAATATATGTTTATCATGCGTATATATACATAAGGGAAATATATATAAAGAAAGGAGGGCATAAAATTATAAGAAGAAAATTTTCATTTTGTTTATCGCAGTATTTGTAAATACTTCTCAAAAATTAATTTGTTTTCCGTAACATGCCGTATGTAATGATCAGTTGATTAATTTTATATAGGAAATTAAAAACAAAGCCATATAAATTACTGTTAAAATTTTCAATTTCAATGCAAGTTAAACACACGCACACAAATATAGATCCATTGCGAAATTCTCTCATTATATGAATTTTTTCCGTAGAACGAAAGGCGGAATCGTTATAGCCGCAGTGTGATCGATTAAATTAAAAAATGCTGAAGTCAGTAAAACTTCGAAAGCAATGTTTTTCCCCCGAACGCCAAATACAATTTTAATGCTCTTGTATATTGAATTATTCTTTATAAATTCCACAGAAAGCAATATTTTCCCCCCGAACGCCAAATACAATTTTAATGCTCTTGTATTTTGAATTATTTTTTATAAATTCCACAGCAATAATAATAATAATAATCTATTTAAAATATTAAAGGGTTGTGTTTTCTTTCGACCCGAAACAACTGTTGCGAGTTTATGGCGTTTTGTGGTGCTTATTCAAAGTTTTGTACTTATTACTTTAAAACGCCAGTTCTGTGGTGCTTTCTTATTATGTCTTACATCTTTGCTTACTAAGTAATTATGAGGTAATTTTGCTCTAAATCAAAAATTTTCTTAATTACCTTTATTTAATTTTTATCTGTCGATTCTTTGAATTAATATTTTCTCTTTAAGGGAACTTTACTTACATCTGGCCGGAAGCTAAAGCCAATGTCATTCTATGGGAAAGTAATCCCCATTATAACTCATTAATTAATATATATTTTTAAATTCCGTTATTTTCACATTTAAAAAATTCACAATTGTTAAACTGGTTATCGTTTCCTAAAAATGTATCGTTATTATTATTTAATTTTTCAAACTTAGTTCAAATTTGTAAAAGGCAAAATTTCACTTAGTGAAAATTCTTATTTTCTAGCTCTGAAATAAAGTACTAAAAACAACAACAACAACAAAAAAAAAAAATCAGTTCTTAGAAAAAGAAAAGCAATTTAGCAATTGTTAATTTTCTGAATGTGGAAACGGAATCTAAAAATATTTATTTGCTAGTGAGTTATAATGGGGCGAAATTTTCCGTAGAATAACGTAGGATTTGGCTCCTGGAGACAAGTAGTTTAAAACATGCAGCAAAGTCTAAAACTGTCAGCTTCTTTGTTTGAAGTAAATTGGGCAACCGTTTAAATTTTGATCTTTATTTTTTATTCTTTATTTATTCAACTCGATAATTAAAATAATGCTTGAGTAACTTAAATAAATGTTTCTGTTTGGTTAAAAGAATTTAGAGGGGAAAAGTATCTTTTTAAAAAGTTTAAAATAAATGAAAGGATTTGGCGCGAAAACAACAATAACTGGATGAATCACTAATAGAAATATAATTGTTTTAAAAAATATTACAAAATGTGATGGATCATCAAGAAGGTTTAAAAAAAAAAAAAAAAAAAAACATCATATCGGAAAAGTGTACTCGTGAATAGTTATGGTTTACCCTATTCAACGAATTTATTTAAGATAATTTTGATTCGTCAAAAATACTTTTGAAAAACAATGTACTTTTTTTCTCGAAAATATCAAATTTTCGAAAATAATTTAAAAAAGAAAGAAAGTCTCAAAATTTAAACTACATTCTCAAGTTGAAAATTTTGAATCAATGCCAAGAAAAAAGAAGCTATTTTTCAAATCCATTTTTACGACTGAAAATTTATTTTGTCAATACAAATTGCAGGAAAAGGTTAAAAAGAAAAATAGCTATTTCAATATTTTAGGACTGTTGCACAGATTAAAGATGATATAACAATAATAATAATAATAATAATAATAATAATAATAATATTTTTTTAAAAATATTCATAGGTCCAAGCATCAACTATTGATAGATACCCGTTTTCAATAATACGAGCTTTTTTACTTTCTTCTGTAGGTATATGAGAAGAAAGTACTGGATTCGTGAAAATGTGTGTGAAAATTAGGGAGACGCTGTATCTCACAAACCAATGCATGGAATTTAACAAATTTTATATTTAGTTGAAACTTTACTTAAATTGGTGCTGATTATAGTTGGGGACCAATTTCTCAACAGCTGGCGCTATCATCCAATTTTTTTTTTTTTTTTTTCATAATTTTTACTATGGTAGTATAGAACAAAATTTTGTATAAATGTATATAATGAGATTTTTTTTAAAACTTTACAATCTGAAATTTAACACACACACACACACACACACATATATATATATATATATATATATATACGTGTGTGTGTGTGTGTGTGTGTGTGTGATAGCAAAATAGTTAATCAGGAAAAAAAAAATGTGTATGTTTTGGTTGTATCGTTTGCCCCCCGGAGGTGTAAAATTTCAATATGGATATCATTCATTCAAAAGAACTCGTCAATGCCTTTAAAATGAATGGCTGCACCATAGATCTGTATTAATTAAAAACAAATTTATCTTTTTTTATTAATTAAAAAAAAAAAAAAAAAAAAAAAAAAAAAGAGAGAGAGAGAGAGAGAGAAACAAAAATGAGAAAAAGCATTTCTTTAGATGTCGGCACAAAATTGACTTTCAGAATTATACTTCACTGAGATGCAAATCGTTTATTTTCGTCATGGAAAATAAATTTAATAAATAATTTAGACTGCATGAATTTGTATAAAAAAAATATAGGAGAATATTGTGGTTACAAAATACTATTTATTTATTTATTTTAAATCCACCTTTGTTATAGAGTATTATTTTACAAAAGGCATTTTTTAAAAGGATTTTTCTCTCTCTCGTAAATATGGAAAACTTTAATTCAGACTAGAGTGAGAGCGTTTTGAAAAAGGAAGGGGGGGGGGGGAATCAGCTTTCAATAAAAATATTTTATTTATGTTTTTTAAAAAAAATCTTTGTCAATATATTATAATTTTACTATAACTTAAGAATGGTACTAAGATGAAACTTCTTTTTTATCTGTATCAACATAAATAATTATTATTTATTTCATAAATTTCAGAACAATACCAGGATCGATACAGTCGTCATTGTTCATGAGAGCAGCAGTGTAGTGACGCATAACTCCAGAAAGTTTTTGGTGCAATGCAACTTCTTGCCGGAGACGTTCACGATAAAAGCAGCGTAAGTAATCTATTTGTTATGCGAATGTAAAAGAAATGACAGAAGATATTGATAAAAATGATTTTAAAAACGTTACGTGTCATCGTTGATAATACAGCCATTTTTTTTTTCCTTTTATCGTTTTTAGTAATCAATTCTAATGTGTATATCGATTTAAGGTTTAAATCAATCTCCACCGAGCCCTCGTTCGAAATAAATTAAAAATAATAAAAGGATGGTCGCATATGCTTACCAAGCATAGAAATCTATTATTTAATCTCTAAAATATGCATGCGTATTCGTGATTTTACTAAAAACCCAGACTACGGAATTAAACCCAATTAATTTAGTTATTTGTCAATTCTGTGTCTGTTTGTATGAAAATGCTACTTATAATATTTCGACTGTTCCGGCTGCATATGTAGTCGATCTTTTCTTCGTATCTCTATCAGGTTCTATAAATAGTAATTTTTATCCCTTTTTCTTCGCTTGGATATAAGAATTGGGCAGGATAAAACCAGGCTCGTCATCTAAGAATCATAAATGATTCGAAATTTTTCAATAAGCCGACCGCACAACTGTTCAACTTTACATTTCTACCTGGAAATAAACCCTTTCTTTCTTTTCTTTTTTTTTTTCACTCTTTTGTTTTAAACAACCTTATCCTCTACAAATACATTTTTTCAAATACAAAACACACACATACATCTAAATTTTTATTTTCTAATTATATATTTATCATTTTACAAAAAAAAAAAAAAAAAAAAAAACCATGCATATTAACCTTTTATTTTATCACATTATGAAAAAAAAAAAAAAACTTTTTTTAATGTTATTTATAGAGATATAAGCAATAAAAATGATGCCTGTCACATCATAATAGTAATTTATGAGGATTTAATGAGGTGACCTCTTTGTATCGGTGCTACTTTAAAGTACTACCGACAAAAAGAGCTCGAAAAAAGATCAGGGCCTTGTATTAAATAATAATAATAATAATAATGTATTAAAAAACTATTAATATTTTACGCTCTTTATATATATTTTTTAATTTGATATAATTTTTTGAGGCAATATAAAAATTCATTATAACACAGGTGAGGATATTAAAAAACGGCAGTCTTAAACAGAGACAGTTCGCTATGAAATACTTTCTTAGATAAAGATATATAGCTTTATACAGCGTTTAGAGCCACAGAATGAGATTAAAAGGAAATATACGGTTGATTCTTATTATTGCCCTTGACATCCTTTTCATAAATTCGATTTTATATGTTTTTTTAATCTAAAGATACTAAGTACTACCAGCGTAAAAAGTATTATAGAGATATTACTTTTTTAGTTATAGAACTTTTATTTGAAATTAAGACTTTCCTTTACTTTTTTTTCTTAAATTCTTTCTTCTTTTAAGAACAAAGTTCACGCCTTCAAAACAGATAATGTTATTTAGTTTACATAAAGCTTTAAAGAAGATTGTTGTATTAAAGAACATTATTTGCAAAACTGCATAAAGAAAAAAAAAAAAAAAAAAAAAGACGAATCTCTAAACTTTTTGCCATGTCAAAATCAATGAGGTTTTTTTTTTTTTTTTTTTCCAAGTTAAACTAAATAGTTCATTCTTTTTCCCTTTCAGCAACCAACTCGTCTACTTTAGTTAAAAAAAAAAAAAAGATAAGAAAAGAAATCTGAACATCAATTTAAAAAATGAGTTCTTACTAGGAGGAAACAAATAATCCAACTTCATTAGAATGCCAGGTCACTTGTTTCCTTAGCAACTCAGCTAGGGAGCAGGGGGAGAAGAACGGAATTAGTTCGGAGGTAATAAGACTAGCATGTTTCTCACAAATAGCTCTTTCCAACTGCATTTTATTTCTGACAGTTAAACTTTCATCGAGGGAGGAAAGTTGAAGTTGCGGTAAAGTACAAACTGAAAATTCTAATCATTTTATGAAGACGAAATTTCGAATGCTTCGTCAAAACATTAAGAAAATGCTAATGCTGTGGGATTTACTTTGTTTGATGTATAAACATCTCATCGACATCCCTGCATCCCCTAAGTTCGAATAATAAAACTATTAAAATGAGATTTATAGCCAAAATATTTTTTGTGACATCCCCCCCACCCCCCACCCCTGAATTTTTAGCTGCAGAAAAATGCTTTAATTGAAGTTGTAGTAAAGTATAAACTGCAAATTTTAATTTGTTGATGCTGATGACATTTGCGATGCTTCACCAAAACATTAAGAAAATGCTAAAGATATGGAAATTATTATTACTATTATTATCATCAATGTTATGAAATTTCATTGATATTTTTTCCTCTTAAGAAGTTCTTATAATAAAACTATTAAAAGTAAAATTTACCTATTAAAAATATTTTTCATAATTTTATTATTTTCTTTTGAATTATTTGCTGCTTAAGAAAATGCTAATCCTACAAGAATTACTTTGCTACACGTTGAAATGATCGATATCCCCAACCATTTCTGAATTTGAATAATAAAACTATTAAAATAAGATTTATAACTATAATAGTTTTGCAATATTATTAGTATTTTTTAATTATTTAGCTGCTTAGTAATGTTTTGGCTGAAGTTGTAACAAAAGACAAATCATAAATATTCATAACTTTATGCAGATGTAATTCGAAATGCTTTGCCAAAACATTAAGAAAAAGCTAATGGTATGGGCATTTATCATTATTATTTTCATTACTATCATTTTCATTATTAATGTTGTGGCATTCCATTAATATTTTTCTCCTTTAGGTTCTAATAATAAAACTATTAAAAATAAGATTCATCTATCAAAAATATTCTTCATAATTTTATAATAATAATAATAATTATTATTATTTTGCTGCTTAAGAATGTTTTGAGTGAAGTTGAGTTGAATTTAAAGTTGTGGTAAAGTAAAAATTCGAAATCTTAATGAATTTATAGACATGAAATTTGGAATGTTTCATCAGGACATTGACGAAATGCTAATGATACGATAATTACTTTGTTTAATGTTAAAACATTTCATTAATATTTCCTCACCTTAATTTTGAATAATGAAACTATTAAAATAAAATTTATAACAAAACTACTTTTCGTGATATTAGTTTCTTGCGAGTATTTTTCTGTTTAAGATTCTTTTGAATCCAAATTGCATATATTGTCTAACATACTTTCTAATCCCCCCTCTCTCTCTGCCCCTGTAACTATATACGACCGCCATTAAAACTCACAATCATAAAAAGTTGAATAATATTTACAACATTTCTATAAAATTAACATTTTGAGCCAATTTTCGCTCAGAATTGCTTACTTCCTGACTTATAAAGTTTCTTTGCAAATAATTAAATTTTGTTACTATTCTGATTTAAGACATTTCAAAATCTAACAGTTTTTCATATGTTAGAAAGAAAAATCCCTAGATAATGTTAAATTTGGAATTTTAAGTCTTATTTTATTTTATTTATTTATTTATTTTATTAAAATACGTTTTCGACCCCATTTAGGAGCAATTTCTCTAACTTAAAATGTACCTCGTTTAGAACAATCAATAATAATAATAAATAGAAATACATAATTAGATTTGTATTTGTTTCAGTAGTAATGTCCAAAAATTTCACCCATTTTTATAAAAAAATTTTATGCAAAAGAAAAAAAAAAAAAAATCACGTTGGAATGCAGGAATTTATTAAAATCACTTGCGTAAGTAACAAAGAAGAATTAAATTGTAATATAGTCTTAAAATAGAAATTTCAATGACTTAATGAGAAAAAAAAGTCGCATTAATTCGCAGTTGGATACAATTAATAAGCATTTCAACAACTCGTACAAAACACAATAGATAAGGACATAAAATTAGTCTTGGAAATACCTTAAAAATATTAAGCGTAATATTTCTGTAACTGAAAAGTTCATTTTTAATTTTCAGAAATTGTTAGTTCTCTTCCCTTAGCAACTAAGCTGTGCAGTAGAAGTGTGGGGAAGAAAGAGACGAAATAATTTGAAAAGTAAAAATACTGGATTATTTTTTGACAAACAGATTTTATATTTGACAGTTAAGCTTATACCAAGAGAAACAGAAATTGAAGTTCCGGTAAATTGTTAGATACTGGAATCAAAAACTTAATTGTTTATTTTAGTGTAACTGAAAATCTGCCAAAATACTAAAAGTGTTATATGGTTCCTTATTTATTTAATATTAGGCTACATCATTAAAGTTTTTAAAGGATACTCTAAGGGTATAAAAAATACGAAAGCATAATGAAGTATATAAAGTATATAAAGTGCTAAAGGACGCAAAACTTTTTACTAAATTATTTTTATTTGTATACTATGTCTTAGACACCGTTAGTTGAAGAAGCAACTTGTATATTGTGGCCCCCTACAAGAATTTCTTCTATATTTTCCTATACAAATTCACAAAGACAAGTTATTTATTAAATTATTATTTATTAAAACTATTTCCCATGATGAATGCTGAGAATTATAGCACTGAATGTCCAAAAGAAAAACAATTTTATGCAACTCAGAAAGTATCTCAAAACTTTTTTTTTTTTTTTTTTTTTTTCTAACTTTGTTATAGTGTCTAGCGCGGGTCGGGCGAATTTGATCCGCAACCCAACTGAAATCCGCAGCTTCAGACACGCAACCTGATCCGCGACTGGCAGTATAGTATTGTTAAATTTATGTTATTTAAGAAACTGAATTAAAATTATATCACACAAATTACAGTTAGATTATTGAATAAATCTTTAAAGAATCACACATTCAGCATAAAGATATTAAATTACGCTTTAAAGAAATATTTTGCATATATTATAGCTTATCCGAATTCTTTTGTGAGTCTTTGTGAGTCCAGCCATAGTTTATTTATGCCCTTTCTAATAGAAAACATGATATATAAAACTCAATGGTACATGTCAGTTACAGATCATTGTAAAAATATTTCCAGAAATCGGAGTACAGACAGAGAGAGACAGATATAAATTTGAAATATACAAATAAATTTTGTCTTAGCTAAATAAAAATCATTATGTATGTATATATATATATATATATATATATATATATATAAAGACTTATACTTAAACACTACAAAACAGTTGAAAAACACATTTTTTTTTTTTTTTTTTTTTTTTTTTTTTTTTCGCATGTAGGTATAAAATTACGATACGTTCTAAGTCCGCCCTTGAAGTTTAATGTTATTACATGCAAAAAACAGGTAAATAGAAACTCTTATTTCGGAATAGTCTTTTTTCTTTATTTTTTTAATACCCCGTAGGTAAATGGTCTATTTAACCTCGTCAAACACAATTCTAATTTAGAAATAAATAAGGATAGTAACAATCAATAAAAATCGATATCTTTTTCCCAGGCAGCAACATCTATTATGATAATAAATTTTACCTTAAAAATAGATTTGCTAATGTAAAATATTTTATTTAGGAATTCAAATTAAAAATTCATTACATATATATATAAAAAAAATTTGAAGAAGTTAATGATACGGTAGCAGAAATTCACAAGCGGATGCAACAGAGAAATGATTGGAGAAACGTGTTTTGTTTCACAAATCCGTATTATGACTTATTCTGTATGCAGATACCAATTCTAATTATAGTTAGAATTTTATTTTCTTTCATACTTAACTTTTTTTTTTCATTTAACGTAGGCCTTCAGTCCAGTATTTTATGCCATAATTAAATTTTTTGCTATTGCTTTTAGTCCGTATTAATATTTATTTATTTATTTTAGATTTAACAGCATTTTAGACTCTGGTATTTTAAGCGTTGTACACACTTGTTTCGATTGTTAAATGTAGAATTCGCTTTTGGGTGATTTCGAAATTCGTAGTGAATTCGTACCGAACTAATAATAATTATCGTTTAAGTAATTTTTCATTTCATACAAAAATGTATTTTTTTTTTTTATTATTTTTTATTTTTTTAATTATGTTAGAAATTTTTTTATTATGTTATGTTTTTATATTTTAGAAAGAACTTATATTCAGACTAATATCCAATACTCTGCAGATTTCTAAAATATTGGTTGTAAGTCAAATTAAGGTAAATCGCGTAACACTGTATTTGAAATTTATCTTCTGTGTAAATCGCACTGCAAAAATAACTATATTATATCTAACTACTTTCACAAATCTGTTCAGTTGAGAAAATTCACTAAGCTAAATAATAGTACAAACATTAAGAATATTATCAGCAAAAATATGGATTAAAAATTTATTTTTCACATGTACCTCAATATGTTTAAAACTTAGAGAAAAAATCAAGAGGTCAGTCAGGTTGGGGAGGAGCGGTGAATCCCACTCCGGATTTGAAATGTGGGATATATCAAATTTTCCTCTCAAAGAACAAAAAAGCCCCCTTTTTCTCCACCACAGAATTCCTAATATCCTTTCAAGAATAGAGATTGCCTGGATAGAGAAGGGTGATCAGCTTCAACTTAAAAAAAAAAAAAAGTAAGATTTTTTCCCCCCAAGTGGTTACGAATAAAATATAGTACCATATTAGATCTAGGTTTTTGAAGGTATCATAGAAATTCATCGTGAATATCATAAAACTAGTGTGTTGTGGCTATCACAAAACTTTCTTCCATATAATTTTCTGTAGCAGAGGCGCCTACTGGTTAACATATAGAAAAAATTAATCCTAGCTTCTCCCAATAAAAATTTTACGCATGCAGTTCGATGTTATTTTAGTCAAAAGACGTTGAGATGCAGCCAAACAAACTAATAATAATAATTATAAAATAATAATAAATAAATAAATAAGTAGAAGGTGAATGTTATCAGCGCCATCTGTCGACCAATATACATTAAAATTACTGCTGCATTGTTTTATTTAAGGATTATCTCATATATAAAGTTTGATGTACTTATACATCACCGAAGTTAAGATACATAGCATTCTCGTACACAGAGAACATTGCAATATAACAGTTTTTTTTTTTTTTCCCCGATTGATGAAGTGCCTAATTCTTTCGAGATGAGGCGATTGCAGTGTACTTTAAGAAATTATAATATTAGTTCATAAATTTGTCAATCTTCTTTTCTTAAGCAAGCTTTAGAATTAAAAGGTTGATCTAATTTAAAAGGGAAAATTGCTCAGTTTTAATTTGTAGGTGATGTACAAAAATAACTCATGTAATCTTATATATATATATTATATATAAATCTGATACTTATATCTATAGTATATTTTCCTTTTGCATTAATTACTGCACCACCACCGTTATAGCCAACGGTTGAAGTTATGGCCAACCATTGCATCATATATGTTCATACCTATTTTTCCAAATTTAATTAAAGAAAAAAAAAAAAAAATGAAAATGAAAATGAAAATGAAAATGAAAATAAAAATATTAAAAACATAAAAATGGGAGTTAAACGGCATGAAGTAATTTTTTTATTGACATTGGATGATTGTTCAGTTATTACATTCGAATATATATTTATGCAAATGAATATGTAGATAATATAGCAGACCTTTGTGATCTTTAAATTGACAAAAGGAATGCAAATACGCATATAAAACCTCCTTTCTGTGAGAATAAGAGAATTAGAATGTAAATGACATTGGAAAAATAAGCAGATTGTCTAAACAAATAAATGCGAGAATGTTTAACTTAAATGCTTTCTTATAAATTATGATAAAAGTAATACTTAACAAATAAACTAAAAAAAAAAGTAAAATGATAATAATAATAATAATAAATCGTAGTTTTATTAATACTGAATAGGTTTTAAGGGGACTTCGCACCTTTGACGTCATGACTGAAGTATGTTTCATGTAAAATCTTATATTTCCATTTAATATTTATAAACTGAACTGAATTATGTTTTTTGAATAAAATATATAATTAAGCAACAGTTCTTGTGGTTTTTGATATTTTTTTTTTTTTTTTTTACAGATTTGAAATCTTTAAATTGCGTTTTCTCAGTTTGCACTTTTTCAGGAATTGATGATTTTTAAAATGCTTAAACTTCTACAGATATTTAAGAAAATACTTATACTTCTTTTTGGATTTTGATTAGAACCTACTTAAAAGAATTAGGAATGGATTTTGCAGTAGCTTTAAAAAGAAAATTTTAAAAGATAAAAATATAACAAAAAGCATGTTTTTTTTTTTTTTTTTTTTTTTTTTTTTTTTTTTTCCTCCAGATTTTTACCTAGACATGCACTTTTTAATTTTTTTTCTCGAAAACTAATTAATAAATTTGAAAATATATCCCCAATTCTTTTAATTATATTCTTTAACATACCCAAAATATAAACCCTTTCCTTAAATCTGTACTGATAAGTATAAAGGATTTAAATCCATATTCTTGATTTTTCAGGAGACGAAAAATAAAATTATACTAATTAAAATCTAATCAGAAGAATCGATTAGGAAAAAGGGATTTCGTTGACTTATACTCTTTATACCATTCAATGATTGTCAATCTTCATTTAATAACGGGAAAAAATTGTATTAAATATTTTATACCATACATGAATGCTAAATTTCTGACTTGAATCTTTTTTTACTAATGGATTTTCTCAGAGACTAAATGACATAGACTTAAATCCTTTATACCAATCGATAGAGAATTTTTTTCTGAGTCTGACAATGTACTTAACTCAAAATCGACATTTTTGGACTTGAATCCTTTATACTTATCAGTACAGAAATATCTGTAGAAGTTTAAGCATTTTAAAAATCATGAATTCGTGAAATAATTCAAATTGGGAAAACGCAATTTAAAGATTTCAAACCTAAAAAATATATATCAAAAACCGTAAAAATTATTGCCTGTATTCAACAAACCTAACCTGTATTCAAAATTTATTCAACAAACCTAATTTAGTTCAGTTTACAAATATTAAATGGAAATATAAGCTCTAAAACGAAACCCACTTCAGTCAAAGGTACTAAGTCCCCTTAAATTTATACATGTAATGACAGGGAGAAGGAAGATATGAACAGGTAAAATTGTTGCTACACATTAATTAGCTCTTCACTGTAAAATATATAAATAAATAAGTAAATTTTGGCACGTTCCTAAAAAGTTTTGGACAGTTAGTTGTTTTGTATTTACCCTCAATATTTCTAAAATATGTTACACTGAGAAAAAAAAAAAAAAAAAAAAATATATATATATATATCGCCTTTCTCTAGAATGAATAAATGGCCATTTTCTAAATCCCTTAACTAGAAATATAGATTTCCGAGCTATGCGCATAAGGCACGCCAATAAACTGAATAGACGAAATTATCGAGAATTTCTAGTGTACACATTTCTAGATGGTGAAATAATATTCTGAATACTCTAAATATTCTGAATCATTTATATTGCGAGAAATTCTCGCTTGATTTTCTAGAATTTGGTAATGAACCAAGATTATAGTTGCAGAAACCCGCTTCTTGTAGTCTAATTTATTTGCAGAGATTTTTAAATAACTTTGTCCTCGAGAATATAGGCAAACGCTCTAGAATTCTAATAGGGGCTTCTAGAACTAGCTTTTCAAGGGGACTAGAATTTATAAGGATGACATGGAACTATTTTTTCTAGAGCCACAATTTAGATTCTAGATGTCAGTTACAGAATTTTTTCTCAGTGTAGAAACAATCAAATGTATTATTAAAAATATTGCTAAATTTCTAAAATCGAGAACATTTTACAGTTAAAACCTGTTATTCTCATGAATTTGTTTCAAGCAACAAAAATCAGAAATATTTTCAATATAGAAAAATAACGCTGCCAAAATTTAATAAACTTATTTTTTGACGAATAAATAAATAAATAAAATAAAATAAGATAGAATACATATACATATTTTTTTTTAAATGCATATTTTATTGAAATTTTTTATTTATATTTTATTTATTTTTTATTCATTTAATATTCAGATATAAGCAACAAAAGGCTATATTTTTCGCTCTCATCCTCCATTTATAAATTCTCTGAAACCTTGTTTCACATGAATCGATAAATATCACATTCAAACGGGGCACTGTTTATTCAAAGAACAATACCCCAAAACAATAGGAAGCATTTTTAAAAATTACTAAACAAAACGCTCAAAACCGAACAATAACACACAAGTTCTGAAGCCAAAATAAACTACAATCCATTCAAAGAGAAGTCAGCATTTTAAGTGAGTGAAAAGTCTGTGAGAATTTCAAAAAATCAATAACACTCGCCGTAATTAGTGTTCGCAACTTGCTTTAGATGCATCTCACAGAGAGAGAAATATGTGCTAGAACGCGCCGGATAACATGAGAGAGAAAGATGAAAAGAAATGTCAAATTGGCGGAGCATCAGTAATTTACAATCGATATTTTTGGCATATTAAACGAGCAGATTCTGAATTTTGCTTTAAAAGAGGGCTTTCAGCGCAAGTTATTTTGCCTTTTTATTTTTTAGGACCAAAAGCTTTCATGTCATGAGCGATCAAAAGGTTTTTCCATGCAGGCCGAAATATTACCATCTCTCTTTTAAACTTTTCAGAATGTGTAATGAGTCTTTTTTTTTTTTTTTTTTTTAAGTTTTCGTTGTCAGTTGTTTTGCATATTATGCTTTAAGGAAATGCATTTTTTTTTTTTTTCACTAATTTTATTTTTGGGGAAAACGCAAATGTTCTTAATTGCAGAATTCAACATAAATAAATTCTTAAAATCAGTCCACTTATTTTTTAAAGTGCAATTATTTAACTTTGAGCAATTACAAATTTCTCCGCTGGGCATAGGACAACTCCGCCGAAGCATAGGACAACTCCGCCGAAAAATTTATCAGCTGTTTCCCCTAGCAGGACAACTCCGCCGCATTCCTTTCTGCCGTTTTCCCCCGATAGGACAATTCCGCCGAATGAGGGGGAAGGCATTGCCTTTGGCGAAATAAAAGTTGGCGAGAATGCTAAAACTTCAGGCATTCAACTTTTGTTAAAAATAAATACACAAAAGAATGGTAATAATCTGTATATTAATTCGCAAACATGAAATTTGTTGTACGTTTTTAACATATTAATTATGGGGGTAGAGGATTGAAAGTAGCATTGTTAGAAAGTTATGGTTAATGAGAATTTAAGGGAAAAGAAAATCTCTTATTAGAATCTCAAAGAGGCATTCAAAAATACCTTTATTTTCATGCACTTTTTCATTTTATACCCGTAATCTTTTGTATTAAAAATTTTTATAGAAGAAAGTTGTTCAATTTGTCAATTTCTTAAAATTCAATAAAAAGCATAGGCACAGTAATTTGTATAGATGTAACTTCCCTATATTTTCAACTACAGATTTTTCATTTTATAAGGCAACAACCTTTAGAGTGTTAGAAATACTTATTGACTAAACGAATGCAAAACCGTAATTTAATACTATTGAACATGGAGGCAAAAAAAAAAAAAAAAAAAAAAAAAGATTTAATTTCTGATTTATTAGTTTTTATTATTATTATTATTTATTCATTTCTTTATGATGTAATTATTTATTTTTTTTTTCTGGTGATTTACGTCAGCTATAATTGGAAAATATTTATTTATTTTATTTTTATTTTTTAAATATAAAACGTAATGCATTCTAATTAACTGAAACTTGATTACTTATTTTTGAAAAGTATTTATTACTATATGCTGATTCATTATGAATGCATATTGGACGAAAAACGACACTGCAATTTAACTCTATTTACGGAAAGACCATATCAGCTTTTATGCTATATACCGGCAACAAAGTTGCTATATAAAATAGATATCATGAAAGATAGTAGAGAAAATACTGTTTTTGGGTCAAATTTTTGAAATTGAGTTTTTGTTATATTTATACGTTGTGAAGTCCCCTGAATCCGAAAATCATGTTTTTGCGGTTGATCTGTGTGCCTGTTATTAGCATATTCTAAGAACAAATAACAGCAGAAAGATCTAACTCGATATACTAAATCTGTATCATATAGGAAAGCTGCACTAAAGTTTTCGTTGAGATCAAGCAAATGATTCGTGTTAGTATTCCAATTAGATTCCAATTAGTATTTCTAGTATTAAATTGTACGGTAAGCCGTGTGAGTAACATACCAAACTATTATTAAACTGTTGACATTATTTCGATACAGACAGTATTATTTGCTATTGAAATGATCAGAAGAAGAAAGTAAATGGATACAAACGTTCATAGGTGTATGCATCGTTACGCAAATAATAATCAATGAAACTATAATAATCAATTTATAATTCTTATTACTAAAAGTCGTTCATTTAAACGAGTTATTTGCGGACATTTCTGTTCCATAATTATCTTCTGTTCCATAATAATCTGTCTTCCATCATCGACCCAGAATACCATAATAAAATTCTATATACATTAATATGTGGGCTCGGTTTTATTTTTTATTTTTTTTATTTTTATTTATTTTATTTTATTTATTTATTTATTTATTTTTTTTTTGGGGGGGGGGGAGGGGGAGATTTTTCGTGGTAAAATTTTCTGTTTTTTTTTTTCAGTCTCCCAACAAAATCAGCTATGTTACTAAAACTATCTTCTGAATGTTCCTCCAATATCAACTAGTATGTTGTAACCACCATGAAACTTTCTTCTACATTTTTTCCATACAAATTGTTTAATAAAATTAATATTAAAACTATTTTCCACGATATATACAGATGGAGATGATTTTCATCGCACAGAATTATTACTGTTGTTATTACTGTTATTTATCACTGTTGAATAAAAAAATTAAGAAATTAAATTAAAGAAAATAAGTAAAGAAAATTTAATATAAGTTAATATAAGTTAAGTAATATATATTTGAATATTATGTTAAATTTTCTTATTTATCCTTTAATAATTTTGTAAATGTAATCGTAATAATTTAAACTAAGATCTAAATTTTTCTTAAGTTAATTTTTACTTGAATTTTATGATATTCAAATGCTACACGAAAATTAGAAATAAATTTATTAATAGCAGAATTTATTAATACGATTAAATAATTGTCAAATAAAAGAACGTATAATAATAATGAAAAATTAAATTAAATGCATGTTTATGAGTAAAAGTTTTTACTCATAATTTGGTTAAAATCTATTTTACTTTTACTCATCTTTCCAAAGCGAGGGAGAAGGGCTCTTATATAATGCTCGATGTGGCGCCAAAGTGCAATGCGTCGCCAAAAATGGAAATACTGCTGCAGACCCCCTCTTCTCGTCTCAGGAAAATGGCGCGGCGGAGTTGTCCTCTCTGAAAAAAGGGGGTTAAAATTCTCGGCGGAATTGTCCTATGAGGGGAATAGGGGATTAAAATCTCGGCGGAATTGTCCTGTTCCGTCTCCGCTCAATCTCTTAAAATTATTATTATTATTATTATTATTTTAAGTAAATTTTAAATACATTTTTAAACACCTAAAGCAATAAACAAAAATATTAAATTAAAATATCGTAAAGTATTGCTTTATCTAAAAATTGATAATTTAAGTTTTATGTAATTAAAAAATATAATTATATAGGAGATAATTAAGTAAATCAGTTTAAAAAAAGTACCAGTAAAAAAAATTAACTCCTAGACAAAAAACGAACCAGTAATCAACTAAATGATAAAATAAAATAAAATAAAGATGGCTTATTTATTTATTTTTTATTTATTTTATTTTATTATTATTATTATATTTTTGGCTATTTGGTATTGAGAAGATAGGGAATGATGTGAGCAAAATTACATTAAATTTCACATAATTTTAAAGCAGATACATGATTTTTATCTAAGATTGATTTATATGTAAATTATTTACCTCCACTATAGATCAGTCCGATGTATTATTTAAAGCGGATACATGGTTTTTATCTAATAACGAATGATATGCCAGTTATATATCTCCAACATAGCTTAGTTTGATAAATTCTAATGCACAGACATGGTTTTTATCAAGGAATGATTTAATATAAATAATTTATTCCCTATATAGCTCAATTTGATATAATGCAGAACAGATACTATATGCTTTTTGCTTAAAAATAATTCATAGGTAATATATCTCAACTATCTCAGTTTGATAAACTTCAAAGTAGATACATGATTTTTATACAAAAATAATTTTTACATAAATTATTATCTCCACCATAACTCAGTTGGATAAACTCAAAAACAGATACATGGTTTTTATCAAAGAATGATTTATATGCAAATTATTCATCACACTCACGTTTGAATGTTCAGTTATAATAATAATAATAGTTATTATTTTAAATATAAAATATAATGAGTCTTTTATATTATTGTTGCTAGTTGCTTTTTATTATACTTCAGAGAGTCAAACGACGCTTTTTGTTTTTGATAAATTTTACATTTGCACCAAAAAAAAAAATGATGAATTGGATTTTACTTTTGAGAACATATGATAAATGTTCTCAAATGTGAAATTCAAATAAATGAATTCTTAAAACAGTTTTATTTTATTTTATCAGGTTATTTGTGAAAAGTTAACAAATTTATTAGATGTGAAAAAAAAAAAAAAAAAAAAAAAAAAAATAGAGAGAGAGAGAAAGAGTGAAGTATGTTGTAGATATCACAAAACTTTCTTCTATATTTTCCTATACAAATTCCCGCAGAGTACAAATTAATTATTAAAGTTGTTATTTATTAAAATTACTTTCCATGGTGAATGCAGATAATTTTCAAGCACAGAAATTTTATACCATATTTAGATTTACTTAATGAAGACGCCGTAATTTATTTCTTGATTTCTGCTTAGTCTTAATACACTTCAAAAACTAGCATGTCGTGGCCATCACAAAACTTTCTTCTATATTTTCTTATAAAAAAAATTATACAGGACAAATTGTTAATTAAAGTCATTACTTATCAAAATTATTTTCTATGATGAATGCATACGATTTTCATCAAAGAGAAATTTGTACCCCTAATTGTCAAAATAAAGTCATATTTGTTCCTATAGACATCTAAAAAAGGGCATTTTTTCAGCTTTTGTGTGTGTGTGTGCGTGTGAAAAATAAAGAAAATCAATGACTTTGTTCCAAGAATATTCACAGATATATGTTTCGACCATTCATTTTGTTGGTATTGACGAGTCATTTCGAAAAATACTCATGTTGAAAATTTTGTTCTCCCTCACCAAGGAGGGATGGAGCAAACAATCCTCTTATATATACAAAAAAAATTTCCTAATTCATTATTACTATTATTCAATATATATATATATATATATATGTGTGTGTGTGTGTGTGTGTGTGTGTGTGTGTATTGAAAACATTTTCAAACGTTGCAGTAGATGGAACCAAGTATCACATGAAGAACTAGAAAAAAACATGAATAAAGATTACTAAAAATTGAGCATATAAACATACAACATCATTACTTTTTCAAGGGCATAAAATGAACATTGTATGCAAATAAGGTAATATTTCTGTCATGCTGTATGCATTTTGCTAAAAATTTACAGCACTCTATGCCCAATATCATCCATAAGAAATGAAAATAATTTAAAACTCAAAGAGAAAGAGGAAAAAATCAGGTGATAAACATACTTTTATATCAACAATCACCAATATTAATGAATAAACAAATTTATTCATTAGAATAAATAATAAAACCAAAATAATTACTCACTCTGCAACTGAAAAACACGCCAAAAACAGTTCAAACGTTCCACAACAGCCGTGAGGCTGAATATAGTTAAATTTACAGCTAGTTAGAGAGTCGTATTTATCTACTGAACTATTAAGTAAATAAAATTTATTTTAAATTGTTTCTGCAAATTTTAATAATTGATAAACCTTAAAATTAAAATTAAAATTAAATAAATTTATTTGATTAAATTTTAATTTAGAACTTACATTACTTTGAGATACGTAAATTCGCAACTCATTAGTAACATGCGAAGGTAGAGGTTTTTCCTATGGATGCAAAAGAAGAAGATAGGGAGGAATATATAATTTCACCAGACTGGTTATAAATAATTCTTATTGTGTACATTTATACGAAATTTATTCCTATGCAGCCGTATTAAAAATTATGAATAATTTTTATGGTAGCACCAACTGTTGGGCGATTTGCACCAAAAATTGATAGACACTAATTTGTGTCACATATAAATTTGAATGGAATTATATGCTCAATTTTTGAGCTTAAGCTGCTACAAAATTTTTGTCACACACACACAGATAGACAGATGCACACATAGGCCGACAGACACTTTCTAAAATTATTCAAATCGTACTCTTGGGCTCTGAAAACGATTAAGTCTATTAAAAACCTTATGTCTTTATCTATATATATGTATATATATATATATATATATATATATATATATATATATATATATATATATATATATATATATACAAAACTTATTTCTGTTTAATATAGCAGAAAGTACAATTAAAAAAAAAAAAAAAAAAAAAATCTCAATGATAAAAAAAAAAAAAAAAAATTTTTAATCGACTCTGCATTTTAAATATCAGTTTTCTAATTTTATCACTAGTAGTTAAACTAAATAATTGATTTTCTGTTTATTTATTTATTGCAAAAAAGAAAAAAAAAAAAGTCTGTTTTTATTTAATGAATATTTACATCACATCATATTTTTTTTCTTAGGTTTCAGGCATAAAAATGTACTGTATTTCAATTTATTTGGCATTACTTGTCCCCTGTAAATTTCCCTGGTGATTTTCAAGTTAATTAAGTTGTTGAATGATCGAAAAGAGTTTGAAAAATAAAGCTTTCGGTTAATGTAATGTAACCGAGAAAATAGATTCAAATGAATTGTTTTCGCAAGAGGATGTAAGATCTATATATCGCTTAGAGATAAATAAATATAGCAACGGAATTCAAATTAAAAATAAAGCTTAGCTACAAAAAATGTATGTGTCGATAACCACGTTAAAACAAATGGAATTTTAACAGCATAATTATTATGAATTGCCCGTCCTTTGCGATCAGTTGGTTCAGGACCTGCGAAAATTCTGACAGTAACAAACATCACCAGGCTGCTCGCGTCCCGTGAAAAGTCCGACTGCTGCAACAATAAAACATCTGACAACGTTCCTGAAAACAGTATTTCGTGAAATTTTTACTTCTAAAAGCAACAAGAAAAATTTCCCAAAATTGTATATTTCTCTTAATGATGCATTTTCGGTAAAGTAGTACTAAAATAAAATTAGCATGCTGTTGTCACCACAAAAATTTCTTGTATATATTTCTCGAATAAACTACTACGTCAGAAAAACCAAAAGAAAAATATTTGCGATGCATACAGCTGTTTCGGTAGCCTTAAGCGTACTTTCCGTATTTATAAAAATTTTAAAAACCTTGTAAATTGGGATTTCGCTATTCCCTATTTGTCTGATTGTTGGAAATTTTACATTCAGTCCACATTTTCTTAATTTTTCTACTGTTTACACAGCTAACATTCCTAAATTCCTATTGGCCACACACTCCACCTTTCCCGTAATCCTATTGGTTGAACTGAATTCGGTCCCTCTCCTATATATACGAGCACTTCTCCAGATTCAGAATTCTTTTTGCACTGAAGACTTAAGGCTACCGAAACAGCTGTATGCATCGCAAACATTTTTCTTTTGGCGTTTCTGACGTAGTAGTTTATTCGGGTTTTAATATTCCAACGCCAAGTCTCCTGTTATTATATTTTTCTATACTGCAAATTCACGCAGTTTAAATATTTATTAAAATTATTATTTAATTTTTTTTTCTATGATTAATACAAACAATTATCACCTCAAAGAAGTATAACACTAAATGGCGAAAAGTGAATTTTGTGGCAACGTTATGCTTTTATTTATTTATTTATTTATAAAAAATGACACACACACAGACTTACACACAGGTTCTCTGACAGTAATTTTCTAAAATCTGTCAAATCGTGTGTTCAGAATATCTCAAATCGTATAAATCCATCGAAAATCGGAATTAAAAAATTTTTACGAATCCAAAATTTTATTCTTATATTCTTACATATAGTACGAGTAACAAAATAAAGTACATGGAGAATTTTTCAAATATGTCAAAAAATTCTATAACCTAACAATCATATAGCATGGTTTAGTGCGTCGAAAATATTGTCTTTTTTCTGACTGTATAATAATGGAAGTGGGTGTCGGGGGAAGGGGAAGGGGGGGGGCAAAAGAAAATTGAGCCTGGTTCCCTTTTGGTTCAATTAAGTTCTGCGCCTTCGAATTGTATAAATAATTTGAAAAATATAAAATCTAGCTCAAACATAGTGTTTAAGTTATGCAGAGTTCTAGTCGCTAGATATCAAATCAATCAATGTAATATCGTAGCAAAAAAAGAATTATTTACATTAAGACTAAATATTTTGGAGAATGTTTAAATATTTAGAAACAATAGTCGGCAGTTTCACATTAATGGATTGTGTTACTGGAGAGTTTTAATTGTTAAAAATCTATAATATTCAAATTCCATGCAAGTTTAGCATCACGCTTAATTTTCGCTTTATAATGTTTACGGTATACTTAATGTGTTCTTACTATACGGTATACTTAATGTGTTTCATTAAGTATAATGCTGATAACTCACAGCATACGATCTTATGTATTATTTTGTTTTGTACATTTGTAAAAGAAAACAACAAAAATAACAAATCTTACGTCTGACTTTTATTCTTAAATGAAATATAAGTTTTATTTTTTAGGCAGAAAAATCGAGCTATCTTTTACAGGAGCGAATAGGATCCTGGAATCTGGATCCTTAGCATAATATGTATGCATATTGTAAAGCGTATAATGAATATAAATAGTGAAATATCAACTTTATCTACAAATTTTAGAGGGGACATAAGTCTAATTTTCAGTTTTATATACAAGTTTTTCTACTCATTTCCGTGTAGAGAGTATATGTATGCGATACTGTTAATGAATTAAATCAACTTTTAAATTTAATTCTTTGTTATCAGAAAATTGCCAATAATTTCATCAGTAACTTAGCAAATAAATTGCGCTGATTTGCACACAGAGCTTTAAAGAAATGTAAGGGGAAAGAATATATGTAAACGAACAACTCTATCTTATCAGTAATATCCAAGCTGAATTTAAAATAAAGCAATTTTTCCTTAGGTTTAGCGTCTGCTTTATACGTGATATTGAATTTCTTTCAACACAGTCCAATTCGAATATATTCGCGAGCATGATTCCGAATTTGGTAAGGAACTTGGTCATATTAGAATAATTTTAATTTTAATTATTGTTTTTATTTTTTCATTTTTAAAAATAAAACACTTTAATAGCAATTGCCAAGCAATAAATTTACCAAAATAAACAACAACAACAAAATTTTTTTTTTCAAGTCGATATAGGTAAGCTGCTTTCTTAATCCTTTCAGGTGCAGTGTCCTCGCTGCGAGGACGCAAGTACTAAGTCATAACTGGAAAAATCCGAAAAAATATTCCCTGTTTTTTTTTTTTTTTTTTTAACAAAATTCTTTTATAACACAGCAGAAAAAAGTTATTTAGTCTTTTATTTTAATTTTGTTTGTAAATTCATTTGGCAATCTAATTTAAATGACCGCAATTACATTGCACCTCAAAGGGTTAATGACTAGTTTGAAAAAAAAAAAAAAAAAAAAAAAAAAGCTTAAATAGGTTTAATTTTCAAGATTAAGAATGGTTAAATGTTTAAGCAAGAAATGAGCTGCTAACTGTCTCTTAAAAAATAAGATCTTTTTGTAAAAAAATAGAACCGACTCCAAAAACAACTATTATTCAAACAAACAAACAAACAAAAAAGAAATGGTATGAAATGAAACTGTAGATTGCGCCTAAAAGTATAAAATAACTTCCTTCTCCAAACAACCTATAACACTACAATTAATCATAACTTTTGAAGTCGGCGCAAAATTAAATAAACTTTATTTAGTTTTTAAAGGTTTGTTTTTAGATCGGTAGCAACAAATGCTGTTGTTGAGATGTGTATATTAAATAGGATTTGATTTTTGTATTGAATAAATTTATCAATTTTTATTTAAATTTGCGCCGACATCAAAAGTTATGATTAATTGTAGTGTTATAGGTTGTTTGGCGAAGGAAGTTATTTTATACTTTTAGGCGCAATCTACAGTTTCATTTCATACCATTTCTTTTTTGTTTGTTTGTTTGTTTGAATAATAGTTGTTTTTGGAGTCGGTTCTATTTTTTTACAAAAAGATTTTATTTTTATCTTTTCAGTGAAAACTTATTCATATAGCAGAACATCAAAAGACGTTCGATGGCAGCTTCACAAATCACAACTTCCATGAAAAGTGACACAACTCAAAAAATGGTTTATGTCACTGAAAAATACATGAAATGCACCCAATGTGAACAAAAATGTTACATCTCCATCTAAAAAATTATCCACTCGAGAGACAGTTGTGCCAATTTTATCCTAGTCAAGTTATTTTTAAGTTGATTTTTCTCAAATGCTGCATTTTTAAGTTGCGTCACTTTTCTTGCTTTTATCGGATATGAGCAAAAAACTATCTGCTGAATGAACATACGTTAAGTTAAAAAGTCTTTAGAAATGTAAAGAACGGTTACGCTGTATTCGTAACCAAAAATTCTGTTAAGCATATATATTGAACTTTACAGTAAATACGTGTCACCCGCTGCGCTGGAAATTGCGCAGCGTAAAGTTCAAACAAAGAGCAAAATATGCATTGCAGCTGACGGACAGAAGTTTCAACATCGATACTTACATACTGCTTTTACCAGTGTAGCTGCATGCGTTCAGCAGTTAGAGTTAGAACAGGCTTTTGTGAGTATCCTGTAATTTGTTTGTATCTTAAAGAAATCATAATGAAACCTATTTCAGGCTAAGATCCATTACAACAAAAAAAGTGTTAAAACTAAATCATCTCTTACGAAGTTAAAAGCTAACAAATTTCAACAACAACAACGAGAAACATGGTTTGAATTGAGAACCTCTTCCTTTATGAAGTCGGTTTAAAACGTCTCGATGTCACCGCTTACAATAATCATACCTTGAATTTTACATAGCATAAATGTCACCCGCTACGCTACAACATATGCAATGTCGTTCAAGTGCGCACAAAATAAGAAATTGTGAACAAACAAATGCACGTTTTAAGCGTTCTGTTTTTAGCATTAATGTCTGAGCTATCTTTTCGTACTAAATCGGTGATGCTCTGCAATTTTATAATTCAGTTTTTCCCCCTGTCTTGAACCGTTTCCGAGACAGGAAAGCTAGCATGGATGTCTAAACTATCTTTTTGTACTAAATCGATGATAATTTTCAACTCTGTAATTCACTTTTTACTTTAGAACCGGTTTCGAAATAGGAAAACTAACTCCGCTATTTTCCAACAGGTGGCGCTGCAAGCGGTTAAACCTTGTACTGCATGGCCACCTTGCTGTACTTACCATTTTTATCACTATAGCTGCAGCCGTTTAGCAGTTAAAAGAGTTGGGACTGATTTTTTTGGGCACCCTGTATTTTCTTTAGATCGTAAAGATATAAAGGGACCTATTTCAGACCAAGACCTTTTCAACAAAACAAAAAGTATCAAAATTGGAGCATCCGTTCAGAAGTTATGAGCTAACAAACATAAAAAAACATACGGTTTGAAATGAGAACCTTCCTTCTTTTTTGAAGTCGGTTAATAAACTAGTATGTTATGGTCATCACAATAAATTCTTCTAAGGTAGGAGAGCCAAAGGTGGCCAGTGTTTCTAAGGTAATCCACCTCTCTAAAATTGGTTTAATTTAGTTTTCAATCACAAAATGGCGGTACTGCATTGTAAATCATGTATCACTAGGGTGTATGACTGAATTTGAAAAGATTATCTTGATCGACCGCCATTGTATGCACTAATTTGACTTTAGAGGAGTAAACATTCTAATTTACAAGTAAGAAGATACTTAAATCTACGTGTGTTTAAAGTCTTAGAGCTTTAAGTTATGATACATTTTCTGAAAGCTTATTTCTTTCTCTTCAACCACATTAACTTAATTTCTATTACATTTATCAGATTAATAGTAAAATATATCATGCAAATGGCGATCATATGCATGTTCTCAAGGTGGCCCAGATATCGGGGCACCTTGAGTACAGCCAAAACCAAACTATTTTTGTCTTTATATAAGAAGGACAAAATAGTGGATATGCAACTGCTCAATTAATGCTTGCGATATACGCATGAAGAGTGTCTGGACTTACTAAAAAAGAAATTGAAAATTTAAGTTGCACTTTTTGCATTAAATCTGATTAAAAAGGTATTATTCGACAAATGTTTATTATGATTTTTTCCCCTTGTAATTCTTTTCAATTGAACACTTCTAAAAGCAAAAATAGTTTGACGTGTATTTTCTTGTCACATTTAATTAATGACCCATATATTTTAAGTGCTTTTAATATATGGGTCAACTTTGGAACACTATGTGCCAAAGGTGGCCCCCAAGCTACAATTTTGAAATTGTATTATAATAATAAAAACTAATAATATAAACTAAACTAATTGTATGAACTTAACTAATAATAAAAAAAATCTGACATTGACAGATTTTAATTTAGTGCCAGAGGCCTACTGCTAAACTTGTTAATATCGACAAATTCTTCTTTAGTTAATTGGTGACGATCTAAATTCCATGATAAAGTTTTCATTAAATCAAACCAATGTGTTTCAGCTGCAGATACTGTAACAAATAACGTTGGAAGTCCAAACTGTCTTATAGCCGCAAAACAGCGTTTTTTCTCTTTTTCCCAATGAGGGGGAGGTGTGCCTTGGGGGGACTCATGTCAAAGTTGGGCCTGGGGGGGGACTCATGTCAAAGTTGGGCCTTGGGGGGACTCATGTCAAAGTTGTACCTTGGGGGGGACTCATGTCAAAGTTGGGCCTGGGAGGGGACTCATGTCAAAGTTGTGCCTTGGGGGGACTTCATTCAATAAATCCCCATTCAATAAACCGACTGAAATAGGCCCTTAGCACTATTAAGAGCGACGTATAAAAATTCGACAACGCTGTACCGACTGAAATAGGCCTCTAGCACTAATAACTAAATTACATTTTACAAAGAAAATTATAGTTTCTATGTGTAACAGATAAATGTAGCATTTTACAAAATAAATCCAGCTGCATACACTTGATCAGAAAAATTATAAATTTTCTCAAAACTTAACTATGGCCACCTTTGGCTCACCTACCTTATATTTTTCTGTACAAGTACTCACAATACAAATTATTTATTGAAATTATTATTTAAAATGATTTTCTATGATGATTGCAGACGGTTTTCATGTCAGAGAAAACACTAAATGTCGAAAGAAAGTTTATTTTGGACCCTATAAACAGCTTTTGAAGAAATGTATTTTTTAGGTTATTTATTTATTTATTTATTTTTCGTTAAAAATGAAAAAAATCTATAACTTCATTTTAAATTAACACATATTTATTATAATTCAACCATTCTTTTAAAATGTGTTGGGGAATTCCTTTGAAAAATACTTATATTGAAAATTTGTGCACCCTGGGTTGTTGCATTGTTGACAATGCTCCTACTATAGAAATTTATTTTTTTCTTAGTTGAATATGTGGTTAAAAATAAATCCCATTTTGCACATTTATACGAAGTTTTGTTATATACTGTCATAATAAAGGGCAGGGTGGAAATTAAGAAAATTAAGTCACTGGTGCACGGACCAGTGACTTTAAGATGTTACTAGTCCATACCATACTTTTACTAGTCTGTTCACCTGTTTTATTAGGTTTTTAAAAATGCTTCAAAATTTGTCAAACAAAATAAATTTACATGAAAAATATGATAATTAAATTTTGTAAATTGATTTAAAAATACAAAAAAGTCGTATGTAAACCAAAAATTAATTTTATTATATTAAAACTAAAAGAGGTATTTCTAATTTAATTTTAATCAAATACAAAAATTTGCTTTAAAATTGAGTTAAATGATACACATTTACCATAAAAATGTTTTACGTTAGGTATTAAGTGTACAAAAGGTATTTGTCCCGTCAGGTTTTATAAATTTCATAAGAAAGAGGATAAAATATTTCTTACCCGACAGGTCTTGTTCTTTTTCGCCGGCTTATTCTAAGTAATCACAAAGTAGTTGAAATGAACACATCTCAAGTTTCACGACACAAACGTTTAATTAGACGCACTATTTACATTTTTATGTACATAATTGTTTCATTAATATCTGCAGCTATCACAATATTTAATATTAGCTGCCAAGCATTTAATATTAGCTGTCGAGCGTCAGAAGAACGCTCTTCCATATCCTTGCGGATTCACAATCCTTCTTTTACAACAGAAAAACAAAACTTTTTATCATCAGAAAAAACCATGTTGCCAATCAATAAAAAATAAAAATAGGCAGACGATCTCCAGTGGAAGAACAGCCCGCCTCCTGACGGCAAGAATGGGTCATCCTCCCACCTTTGATTCTGGCAATCTTGTACAAAATCAAACTAAAAAAGAGAAAAAAGACATATTAATAAACATTACATCAAGCAAAAATGAAAAGGAACAGAGAGAAAAGGAAAAAAAAAAAAAAGGTAAATAAAGTTCTATCAGTCAATTATAAATTCAGTCTATCTGGAGCTCTAATGGATCTACCCCTCCTGGTAAATCGTGGTTTTTCGTCAGGTATCTCAACAGATTTCTTGACATTCTTTGAAACAGTTCTAGACAGTTCAGAGGGATCAGGGCATCTTTTCGGTGTAGAACGAGTAGGTATCAAAGTTCCATTTGCAGCATACTTTGCACGAAAATCACTAGATTCATCAGAAGAGATCTCTAACGGATAAAGTCTTTGAACTGGGCGTATCAAAAACCCATTTCCTGTCTTGATTTTTGCCACTCGAACTATTCCGTCTTTACCAGGATAAGTTTCCACAACTCTGGCTAATGGCCAGTTGATTCTCTTTTGATTATCATGACCGACGAGAACTATGTCTCCTACAGCAATTTTTTTGTCAGTCTTAGCGATACCCTTTGAATTTTTTAATTGTCCTAGATATTCAATTCTGAATCTTTTCCGTAAATCTTTCTTCAATTTTAGCAAATATCGAAGTCTTCTTTTTAAATTCACATTTTCGAAGTTATCTAGGTCAGGAAGACCAGTTTCTTTAATTCCTTGCAAAAACATGCTCGGAGTCTGGAATTAAATCATCGGGATCCTCAGAAATAGTAGTTAATGGTCTGGAATTCATCAAACATTCGATATCACATATAATTGTGTAAAGTTCTTCAAAATCTAGAGCTGCTCGTCCTAATACTCTTCTCAAAATTTGCTTTGTACAGCCTATTAAGCGTTCCCACCAGCCACCCCACCATGGTGAAGCTGGGGGGATAAACTTCCATATTATGTTCTGTACTAGGGCTTCCTTCCGTACTTTTGCAAGTATAGGATCAGTAAATAGCTTCGAAGCTCCTGAAAAATTTGTGCCTCGATCGCTGTATATTACAGAAGGTCGACCCCTTCTCGCAACAAATCTTCGCAGGGTTTGCAAAAATGCTTCAGAGGATAATGATGTTAATAATTCAAGATGTACCGCTCTGTAAACAGCGCAGGTGTACAGCACAATCCAACATTTTTTACCATTTTTCAAGTACAAAGGTCCGGCTAAATCAACCCCGGTAATTTCAAAGATAGCAGCATCTCTGATCCTGTCTTCCGGCAAGGCGGTGATTTCAGGCTGAACCGAATTTACGGTGAAGCGTTTGCATCTTATACAACGTAAGGTAACTTGCCGTATGGACTTTCTGCACCTGAGAATCCAATATTTTTCTCGGAGATGGTTTATTAATATTTGTACTCCTGCGTGGTTTAATTCGTTATGTTTCCATTCTATCAATTTCTGCACGATGTAATGATTTCCTGGTAAAATGATAGGCAAACGAAAGTCTGTATTATCTTTACTTCTAAGTATAAGAGACTTTACCCTTAGAAGGCCATCTTTGTCAACGGTGGGATGAAGTTTTCGTAAACGATCATCTATTCCTTTAGGAAAGTCTTCCCTTTGAACCATCTTTAACAGGATTAATTCAGCATGTTTAAGTTCTTTATTCGTAAGATCCCCAGAATTTCGTTTAGAATGATTTCGAAGATTCGAGATGAATCTGTATATCCATGCCGTAACTCTTAATAATTTCACGTAAGACGAGTATCTCTCATAAAACTTCTCAGTAGTTTCAGTACTTAGAGCAGAAATGATCGACCTTTTTTTCTCTGAATTGACAATCTGTATTTCGGGTGAGATTTCTTGTCTCGGCCATTGACTCGTTGGTGTCTTCAAAAATTCCGGACCCTCCCACCAAAGGGATTTGAGTAAAGCATCAGCATTGCAACCTCTTGATGGAAGGTCAGCTGGATTTAAGTTACCCGGGACGTATCTCCAGTCGTTGGGATGACTCAAAGATCTTATTTCTCTGGTACGATTCAGCACAAATACTCCCCATGGTTCTTGATTTTTTATCCAGAACAATGCGTTCATGGAGTCAGACCAATAGAAAGTTTGAACTTGGCTGTCACAGAAGTCTCCTTTTATAGAATTCATTAATCTAACACCCAAACAACATGCTAATAATTCTAGTCTCGGTATGGAGACTGATTTCAAGGGTGCTACTCGAGCACGAGCTTGAACCAATTGACATCTCACATGAAAATTATTTTCTTCTCTGATATATATACAAGTTGCATAAGCGTGGCTTGATGCATCACAAAACACATGGAATGACACATTTGTATTTAGAGCATGATTTTCTAATATCCTTCTAGGGATTCTAATGCCTTCCAAGCATTTTAATGCATTTTCCCATTTCAGAAATTTTTTCTCGATGTCATCTGGTAGCTTGGCATCCCAGGGCAGTTTCCTACGCCAACATTCTTGCATTATGATCTTTGCAATTAAAGTGACAGGACAGAGAAACCCAATGGGGTCAAAAATCTTACTTGCTAAGGACAGGATAAATCGCTTACTTAGATTTGCATTTTCGCACTCTTCAAATCTTAAACTACAGTATAGAGTATCTTCCAGAATATTCCAATTTAAGCCCAAAACTGAGACAGTCTCTGGAAAATCTTCTTCAGGAATTCCGTACACACTTGGTGGTAGACCATTACCTATCCATCCTCTAAGATCAAAACATCCCGCTGACATGATTTCTTTAGATTGTGCCATAAAATTAACTACTTCTTCTTCGGAACTGCAACTTGTAACACAGTTGTCGACATACATAGAGCTTTTAAGTTTAGAAGCAGTCTCTTGCAAATAATCTGGAACATTACTTAGGTGGAAATTTAGAGTAGCTCCTAAAAGAAATGGGCTGCAGTTTACCCCAAATACTACTCGACGATGTCTGTAAATCTTCACTTTATTAGGATCACCGCCCTCCCACCACAGAAATCTTAGAAAATCACAATCTTCTTCATTTATTCTTATTTGTAGAAATGCTCTGCGAATGTCTGATACTACCCCATACTTGTTCAAACGAAATTTATTCAAAATGTTAGGAATCAACTCCAAGTAGTTTGGACCTTTAGCTAGGCAATCGTTCAAAGAGTAACTGTTCTTTTCTTTTGCAGAAGCATCGAAAACAGGACGAATTGTTGTCGTTGAATGCTCTTTTATAACTGCTCTATGAGGCAGATGATGGCAATCTATCTTCTCGAATTCATCAGTATTTACTTCTTCAATTATTTCTTCACCAAGCCACTGACAAAAAACTTCTTCATAAACTTCAATAAGACCCTTATTCTTCAGAGTCCTCACAGTTGATTTTAGCCTTCGTTCAGCAATTGTTTTGTTATCTGGGAGTTCTTGGTGTCCTTCTATCCATGGTAATTTTACAACATAGCGTCCGTCATCATCTCTACTTAGAGTTTTCTCAAAATGATTTTTGGATGCTTCTTCAAGTTCTTCCTTTGACTGTTTCTCTGCAGGATCCTTAATTCCTAGGACATCTAGTTCCCACAGATCAGAAATTTTTACTTCTCTAGCTAACATCGAAGTGACTACAAGGTTTTCAGTATCTTCAGTAAACTTCTTAGTGCGTCCCATAACAGTCCAACCTAGCCTTGTTTCAATAGCGGTCAGGCCGGATTTCAGATTCTTCAGCTTTCCTGTCATTAATTTGCCAGCTACATCTGCACCTATAAGGAGCTCTATGGGGTTAAGGCAATCTTCTAAATATATCCCCGTACCTGATAAATCATCTTCACACAGTTCTTGAGTGACCGGTGGCATAGTAAAACAAATTGTAGGCTGACTCAAAACTTCAAAATTGCAACGATAAGTTTCGCTGACATCAGAAAGGTAAGCTTTGTAAACATTGTGTGTCAAAGTATTCGTGTTCGAACCACCAAATAAGGAATGCTTCAGTTTTTCTTTTCTTATTGGCTTGTATCCAATCTTTTTTGCAGTGTTTTCTAAGATGTAAGACCTTTGGGAAGCGGAATCAATAATCGCCCGAATTTTTAAAATTCTGTTTTCACCTCTTAAATTAATCACGAGTGTCTGTAGCAAAACACTGGGAGTTGATGAAACATTTGATAATGTTGTATCTTGATCGGAAGTATTCTTGTCATTTTTAACCCTTTGTGCGTGCGCAGCTGATTTCGGATCATTCTTACAGAGAAGAGTATGGTGGGGTTTCCCACAAATCGCACAGTTACATCTACTTCTACACGAACTAGAAATGTGGTTCAATTTTAAACATTTAAAGCAGCCTCCCCGTTTCATAACATTTTGTTTTCTTTGATCATAAGTCAAGTTTGCTACTTTTCTACATTCCGCACTTAGATGTGGCTTATCGCAGAACACGCACTCTTGCTCTCGGTTTTGTTTACTTTGGGACGAGGTTAAAAGTTCCATACCTGTTGGAATAATTTTATTGTGTGTTAGAAAATTTTTAGATTTCATTGTGTTAAATTTCTTGGGTTTGTTTTCAAAACCAAATCCACTTGTCGCTAAATTAATTTTTTCTTCACCTTGAATTTCATTACGTAAGAACTGCATTAAAGTTTCTAATTTATTAAAAGATTTATCTTCCGAACTAAGAGAAACAGAATTCAAGTGTCTTTCCCAAATACGCAAAAGATCTATTGGTAAACAAGATTCAACCAACGGGTATAACATTGAGGCATATTTATTGCTTGTTACACCAAGCATTTTCAAAGATCGTAACTGTGTTTCTAATTTATCATAAAGCTTCACAATTGGTAATTTATGTTCCTGATTTACAGTATTACTTAGCACAAGGCTTAATAATTCCCTAACATAAACTTCAATTAGTACATCTTCCCTGCCAAATCTTGTATGTAAACAATCAACCGCTTGTGAATAGTTCTCAGCTGTTACGGGAAAAGATTCTACGACTTCTCTGGCTCTAGACCCCTTTTGAGTAGATTGAAGTAGATACTGAAATTTATCTACCTCCGAAATATTTGGATCTTCATGAATTTTCTTAAATAATCCCCAAAATGATAACCAGTCCTTTAAATTACCATCAAACTTTTGTAATTCAATTTTTGGTAACTTAAAACTTCTTTTAGAATTACTTTCGTTTTCAAGTACACTTGAATTTAAATCCGAAGGTAAATTTATTCTACGTTCAAGTTTTGTTTTTAAATCAATATATGTACTACTATAATTATCAGCACTTTCGATTTCGCTATCCAACATGGTCTGAGTACATTTTTCATCAACTTGTAAAATTTGAAGAATTTCTTTATCAAGCGTTTCAACTCTGGAATATTTTTCTTGTAACTGTGCTAAGAACCCAGCACAAGAATCGATGTCACAAGTTTCAGTTTCTAAAAGGTTTTTTACCTTTTCAGTAAATTTTGTAAAGGTACCTCGATAAGAACCGCGTAATTTAGTTGCGGCTTCCATAATTCAAATAAAGACTGATAAAATAATAAACAAACACTTCAAATCAAAGCTTCATAAAACGAGAACAAAAAATATTCCGAAATCGAAAGTAATTATGGGAAGAAATTTTAGAATTCTAAATAATGTTTTGAGAACAAAAACATTCAATTTTCGAACACTTTGATTCAAAATAACAATTTTCATATAAAATAATAATCTTCTTTATTAAATCAAAATATGCAAAATCAATGTAAAATCAAAATATGCATTCATAGAATATGTATTAACATTTTCTTCAACATAAACAAATTCTTCATATTGTTCCAAATATCAAATGAGCAGTTCAAAAATAAACATACATTTTATGTTTTCAAAATTATTCTCAATAATACTTACAAAAAGTATTTCAAATTTTTAATGTTATCTTCTCATAAAAATGAGATCATATTTCAATTAGAATAAATTATATTCTATTTCTATACTTTATTCATTAGAACAAATTAGAATTTATTACTTAGAACAAATTTTTCTACCGGCGTCCCTGTGAACGGGCGCCATTAAATGTCCCGTCAGGTTTTATAAATTTCATAAGAAAGAGGATAAAATATTTCTTACCCGACAGGTCTTGTTCTTTTTCGCCGGCTTATTCTAAGTAATCACAAAGTAGTTGAAATGAACACATCTCAAGTTTCACGACACAAACGTTTAATTAGACGCACTATTTACATTTTTATGTACATAATTGTTTCATTAATATCTGCAGCTATCACAATATTTAATATTAGCTGCCAAGCATTTAATATTAGCTGTCGAGCGTCAGAAGAACGCTCTTCCATATCCTTGCGGATTCACAATCCTTCTTTTACAACAGAAAAACAAAACTTTTTATCATCAGAAAAAACCATGTTGCCAATCAATAAAAAATAAAAATAGGCAGACGATCTCCAGTGGAAGAACAGCCCGCCTCCTGACGGCAAGAATGGGTCAGTATTAAAGGGAAATTAAAGGGGAAATTACAGAGAATATTGACAAGTATAATGAAGTGCACTTATTATTGTTAAAACGTACTATTATATGACAGATTCACAGACAATTTTTTTTATCTTTATATTTAGCCATAATGTTATTGTTAGTACGGGATAAAAAAATAATCTGGTGTGTCACTCACACGACTTTCTCTTGCACTGCATTTCAATACTATGAAGATAGATTGCATATTAAATAATTAAGATAAATAGAGTAATATAATGAAGTTCCATGTATTTTAAAAATAATATGCAGTAGGTTTAGGAACAGTTCAATTATAGTGCATACAATTATTAAAAAAAAAAAAAAAAAAAAAAACAAGGCTGTTTTAATTTACCCTTAAACTTGTCAATCTTGATAAACATTTTTTAATGACAAACTAATTAAAATTTCAAAATATGAAATTTAAATTTCCTGTAGTTATTTGAAGTTATGCTGATAATAGATATGCATAGAGATCAACCATTAAAAATTGGACTTTTGTAATAAAAATTTTGTAATAAAGGCACCTCAAAGCCTAATATTATTAAAAAAAAAAAAAAAAGAGTTAAAAATAAAACTTCAAAAACCTTGTTTACAGTATGGGTGTGAAAAATTCAAGAGCAGTGTTCGTAGACATTGTAAAATGTAGCAAAGCACTTCCAACAATTATATTCAATAGAAAAGAACATATCGCTCAATTTTGAGAAGTATATTCTCTATAAACAATATGCGCTATAAACTATATTGTGTACTAAGAATTGGTATTACTTGAAAAAGATCTAACTCAAATTGAATTACAATTCCAGGAATTTCCAAGTATATCCTCAATATATCCAAATACTTTGGCTAGCTCTGTAAACAAACGATGAATGATTTCCATACTACACTCTACACAAAACATGCTTTTATGCACATACAATGTTTTGTTCATTCCGTTTCGTTTAAAGCAACTTACACATGTTACATTGTACTTAAGAGAAATTTCTAAGTATAACCCCGATATA
Source organism: Salticus scenicus (assembly GCA_963930645.1). Taxonomy (NCBI): domain Eukaryota; kingdom Metazoa; phylum Arthropoda; class Arachnida; order Araneae; family Salticidae; genus Salticus; species Salticus scenicus. The sequence goes on from OZ005650.1 coordinate 272,343,325, forward strand.
TCCAAATACTTGGTGTAGCCCTGTAAACGAACGGTGAATGATTTTAATACTATATTTTACATGAAACCTGCTTTTGCTCATATAAGAAAACATATATTAATTTCATTTGGTTTAGTGATCCTATAGATTTTAAATTCTATTTACTTGCAAATTCCACTATAGACGTAATACGTAATGTATTTAAATTCTCTTGGATGGCCCTGTACACGAACTATTTGCTTGATCTCAACGAAAGGGTTAGTGTTGCATCCCTATATGATACACATATAGAATACCGAGTTTGGACTTTCTGCTTCTATTTGTTCTTGAGATACGTTGATAACAGACACACACACACACACACACACAGACCAGCCGCTGAAAACATATTTTTCGGTTTCAGGAACCTCAAAACGTATAAATATAACAAAAACTCAATTTCGAAAAGTTGACAAAAAATAAAAAATAAATACTTTTTCTGCCATATGGGTAGGAGATGGTAAATAATAATAATAATAATAATGGCTGTACAGTCTGGAGTATCATTTTCTATTCTCATTGACTAATTCAAAGACTCTATACACGAAGTGTTCCGCCAGTCAAAAAAGTAAAAAATGAAATAAAATAAAATAAATTGTAAAGCTTTACCGGTCCGGTGGACCACTATAATTTGTATTTTCCTGGTTTGTTGAATGTTTTTATGATCTCGTACCACCGTTAATTTCGAGCCCTGGTAATAGGTATGAAAAACGGTATGTCAACGCCCCCTTCATGAGCGATAGGCACCAATTTATGTCAAGGTGCAACTAAATATAATTTTTTTTAATGAAATTCTGTGCTTAAGTTGTCCAGATAAAATTGGCAGAATATTTTTGTCACACACAGACAGACAGACATTTTATAAAAATGGCCAGATGTGCTTTGAACCTTTCAACGTGTAAATCCGTAGAAAACCCGAAGTCGAAATGTTTCACAAATCTAATACTTTTTCCTGTTGAGTATAGAAGAAAGTAAAAAATGAGAGCGGGAAGAGAAAAGAAAAAGAATTTATCTTCGATTTCTGGAGAAAAATATTTCTACCAGCTCAAATTGAAAAAAAAAAAAGAAATGAAAAAAATGAAAGAAAGAAAGAAAAAGAAGAACCGTTGCTACACAAAATGTGAAAAGAGATAGAAAAAATGAGGATGGAAAAAAAAAAAAAAAAAAAAAAAAAAAAAAAAAACTGAAATATCTTTTGAAATGTAAACAAAAACATCAAAGATATTTATATTCAAAATCAACATTCTTTTTAAATTTTCCAAAGTCTTAGCATAGTTTTTTGATGTTTAAAAGCAGAATATTTAAATTAAAAAATTCCAAGAAATATTCAAATCGTTATGCAGTTCCTTTCTTTCATTAAAAAAAAAAAAAAGTATTTTTGGAGCTCAGTTTTTAAATTTAGCATGTGCAGTTAGCTACCAAATTAACGGACACGCGAATAGAAATGTTATTTCATTATTATATAAATAAAGATAATCTAATAAAGATATTTTATTAGATTATCTTGTTGTTAAAGATAATATAAAGATTCTTCGCATCTGATATAGTTTGAACTCATCTTGATATTGAATTTATATTAATAATGAGAGATAAACTATTTATATTTATAAAATTGTTTTTAAAATCTTTTATAATATTTACTGAATATTTAGAAACTAACTTTTATGCACTTAAACAACTCTTTATTTAGGAGTATTTTTATTTATATTATTTTTTATTATTTTTATTTATATTATTTTTTATTATTTTTATTTATTTATTTATTTATTTGTCATTAGGTATTTACAAATTTTACAATAAAAAGCATATTCGCTAAATTTCAACTTCTTTACTTTGATAAATAATGGACTATAAAATTTCTTTTAGTTCTTTTAATGGAATGCACACATTTATGTATGGCTTTGGAATTTTCGGATGTGTTGGTGTTAAGGCTAATTGATTACACGAAAGTTTTAGACCTTAGGAAATTTCGGAACTTTATCTCTGTATTTCTAACTGGAAAAGTAACCTAACACTTTTACTCCCCGAAGTTTAAACTCATTCATTTTTATCATATATGAAAGTTTTTAACACTTTCCAACAAGGTTGAAAGGTGTTTATGACTTTTATTTGTCTGTCCGTGCTCTAACTCTCGTAAATATTTATGAAATTTCTTGAAACTGATATATGTTATTCAAGCTTACTATCGGATGTTCAATATTGAAAATGGAGTTAATATCTCTACTGATTTGTGTACAGGGACACCCGAAAGTATTCTAAAGCATTGTGTTCTATGAGAGGTATTTCTATAAACCATATTTTAATACCTTTACTGTACACAAAACGCAAATCTTAATTAAATTGAAATATGTTATTCAAGTTCACTATCGAATGTTTCCTATGTGAAATGAAGTAAATACTATCAATGGTTTGTGTATAGGGACACTCGAAAGTATTCCAAAGCATTGTGTTTGACGAGAGATGTTTCTATAAAACAAATTTTAATAACTTTACTTTGCACAAAGCTTAATGAAATTGAAATATGTTAGTCATATGTACAAAAGACTCCTTTCAGTAGAATATAGTATAATTAGTATTAGATTTACAGGGCCACGCAAAATCTTTCAGTTACAGTCGGTAACAAAAGTGTCCGAATACTAGCAAAAATTCCTATGTAAAAAAAGTACACTTCATACGGTTTTGTTAAATAAATCCTTATCGAATCATGTTTTACACTGACTAAGAGCAAGATTTGACAAGGATTTATTTAACAAAATCGTATGAAGAGTACTTTTTTTACATAGGAATGTTTTCTAGTGTTCGGACACTTTTGTTACCGGCTGTACATTAAGAGCTATTAATAAAAATTTACTGGAATTACACTTTCGTCTACATTAAGCCTTTTAAACACTTTCTAACAATTTTTAAGTGTGAATATGATTGTATACCTGTCTGTTCGTCTGTCCATTTGTCTGTCTGTCTTTCCGCGATCCAACTCCCGTACATATTTATGGAATATCTTGAAGCTGATATATGTTATTCAATTTCCCTATTGAAAACGGAGTGGATACATCTACTGGTTTGCGTACAGGGACACCTGAAGGTATTCCAAAGCATTGTGTTTTATGAGAGGTATTTCTATATAAATCATATTTTAATATATTTCTTGAACATAAATCTTAATGAAATTGAAATATGTTATTTAAATTCACTATCGGATATTTCCTATGTAAAATGGAGTAAATACTACCACTGGTTTGTGTACAGGGACATTTGAAAGTATTCCAAAGCATTGCGTTCTTTGAGAGGCATTTCTCCAAACCAAATTTTAATAACTTTACTTTGCACAAAACTTAATGAAATTGAACTATGTTATTCATATGCACAAAAGAATGCTTTCTATAGAATATAGTATGATTAGTATTAATCTCACTAATTAGTAAAGCCACATAAAATATTCGGTTACATTAAGATTAAGAACTATTAATAAAAGTTTACTGCCATTGCATTTTCGTTTACATTAAGCGTTTTTAACACTTTCTAACATTTTTTTAAAGTGTGAATATGAGTTTAATTTGTTTAGCTGTCTGTCCAATTGTCTATCTTTCTTTCTGTCTGTTTCTCACCTCCAGCGGGGCCGCGGTAGCTCAGTTGGTAGAGCGCCGGCCTCGTAATTGGAAGATTGCAGGTTCGTACTCGGGCCGGCCAAAGACCGTCGTATACACTAATATTGGCTGGTGCACGTAAAATCTGTCATGGCCGCAAGGTCTTCCATGTTCCCATCAAAAATTATACCTCTGGGGGTCACCAAAGCGGGAGAGCCATCCCTTCCGTGGAGGATCAAAATTGTGATGGCATGTCCCCTGACCACTTCTAAGGGTGTGTCCCAGACCGTCGCCAATTGCCCATCTGCGCAGCACTAGTGCGACGTAAAATCCAACCATCCATCCATCCCACCCCCAGCGTCTGTAAATATTTTCAGAATTTCTAAAAAATAATATATATTAATCAAGTTCACTATGAAATGTTCCCTGTTTAGAATGGCATTAATAGGTCTTGTACAACTCCTTTGTGTGCAGGGACAACAACAACAGAAAAAAAAAAAAAAAAAAAAAAAGCCAGTGCACTGCGTTTTAAGACAGACATTTTTAAAAATCACATTAAAATTATTTTCTGCTGTAAAAATCATAAATATATTGATAAGTATTGTTAATATTCTAAAATAATGTTTTGTATAGAATATGGTATGATTAACCTTCGGATTTGCAGGTCTACACTAAAATATTCAGATACATTAAGGGCTGCAATTATAATCTAACGTCTGGATTTGCTTTTGCGTTAAGCCCTTTTAACACATTTCAACAATGTGTAAGAGTGGTTTTAAATTTAGTTAGCCATTCTGTATACTTTTCAGTCCTTCTGTCTGCTGTGTGATAACGTAGGCAAAGTTATATGATACAACAAGTACGTACAGTTGGAAAGTGTTAATAATCAATGTGTACTGCGTGATTTTTCGTTCTTGTTTTTTCCTTGTGCCGTTTTAACACTTTATGAGAAAGTTTAAAAGTAATTTTGATTTCTATTCGTTTCTCTGTTCATGCTCCTATTTTCGTAAATATTCTTGGAATACCTTGAAACAAATATATGCTTTTAAAATTTACTACGACTTGTTCTCTATTGAAAATGGTATAAATAGTGAGGCTGATTAATGTATAGAGACACATAAGAGCATTTCAGTGCATTATTATACTTTATGATAGTTATTTCTATAATGAATATTTTAATATATTTCTACTGCAGAAAACACAATGGAACTAATATATATATATTTTTTTGGGGTACACAGTATCATGTTTCAAATAGAATTAAAGAATCATTAGTATTAACGTTTTGTTACACTGTGCCTTTAAAAATATTTAGATGCATTAAGAGATATAATTGAAATTGCTAGAAGTATATTTTCAGTTGTGTTACGCCTTTCTAACAATTTAAAATGATTATGGCTTCGATTCGTCTACTTGTCTGTCTATCTGACTGCCTGTTTGTCCACTGTCTAATTTCCGTAAATATTTTCAGAATATTTTGAAACTGATATATGATATTCAAGTTCGTTCTTGTCTGTTCTCTGCTAAAAATCGTATAAATATCTCAGCAAGTTTGTGTACAGTGACTCACAAATTATATTTGGCGCATTATTTGTCTATAAGAAGTATTTTAAATCATATTTAAACAGACTCACACTGCACGTGACAAAACGAAATTAATGTACATTATTCAGATACACAAAACTGTTTTTTTTCTGTAAAATGTGATGTGATTATCTCACTGATGGGCTTACAGGGCCACAATAATTGTTCTGATACGTTATGGGAAATAAATAAAAATGTTTCAATGTAAATCTTTTTTTATAAGAATTCTTTTTAGTTTCTATATGGTGGGTATGCAAATTTTAAATGACATACAGTACAACACAAAGGCAATATTTTTTATACTTTTTATAGAAATAAATATATAAATATACTTTTGTGAGATTCCTTCCCCCATATTTAAAATATATACATATATACTTATGTAGGCTTGTTGATTTCAGACAATGTACAGAATATGACTGACTTGAATCAACCTTTTGTATAGATTTTCTTTAAAAATAAAGTTACGAAAATTACTTTTTTCTTTATTTCTTTTAATTTTTCTTCTCCCATAATAAAAAATAAAATTTATTTTAAAATTTCATTGCATAGGTAATAAAAAGGGAGTAAAGCATAAGGTTAATTAAACCTTCATTGCATATAGGTACGATACATTTTAGGATTAAGTGATGCACTGAGGAAAAAAAAAATATACCGCCTTCATCTAGAATGAATAAGTGGTCATTTTCTAAATTTCTTAACTAGAAATATAGATTTCCGTGCTATACGCATAAGGCACGCCAATAAACTGAATAGACGAAATGATCGAGAATTTCTAGTCTACACATTTCTAGATGGTGAAACAATATTCTGAATCTTTTGTATTGCGAGAAATTCTCGCTTGATTTTCTAGAATTGGGTCATAAACCGAGATTATAGTTGCTGAAACTCGCCTCTTGTATTCACATTTATTTACAGAGATTTTTAAGTAACTTTGCCCTCGAGAATATAGGCAAACGCAGGGCCCGACTATGCTTTTTGAAGACCCGGGGTGCTGATGCTATTTGGAGGCCCCCCTTACCCTGCTCTAAAGAGCTCGCCAAAAGCACCCATTCTCAAAATCAAAAATAAATAAAAATAGTGCGTTTCTTAAATCTTTCCTTCAATTATACATTCTATTTCCTCATTTTTACTTTCTCTTACCCATAAGGTAGAGAAAGTATTGTTTTTGGGTCAAATTTTCGAACGCGAGATTTTGTTATATTTACACGTTTTGAGGTCCCCTGAATACGAAAATCATGTTTTTAGCAAATGGTCTGTGTGTGTGTCTGTATGTCTGTGTGTGTGTCTGTGTGTGTGTTTGTATGTCTGTGTGTGTGTCTGTCTGTTATCAGCATATCTCAAGAACAAATTATGGCAGAAAGTTCAAACTTGGTATTCTAAATGTGTATCATATAGGGACGCTACGTAAGCTTTTCGTTAAGATCAAGCAAATGGTTCGTGTACAGGGACAATCAAGAGAATTCTAATACATTACGTCTATGGGGGAAATTGCAGGAAAGTAGAGTTTAACGTCTATAGACTGCACTAAACCAAATGAAACGAATATATATATATTGTAATAGAGATAGTTAACTGGGAAAATCTTTTTGTGTATGTAGGAGCCTCGCCTCCCCCCCCTGGGGGGGAAGTCTCCCCTCGAGGGGTGTAAATTTTCATGATGGGTATCTTTCAAAAGAGCTCGCCAATACCTTTAAAACGAATGATTGAACCATCGATCTGCGATAATTTAAAACAAAGTTATCGATTTTTATTTACTTTTAACAAAAAAAAAAAAAAAAAAAAAAAAAAAAAAAAATAGTACTTTTTTTCTTTTTTTAAATATTGAGAATAAAATGGACTTTTTTTGGACATTTGGTGTTATACTACTTCTCTAATATGGAAATTGTCTGCCTTATCATAAAAGATAATTTTTTTAATAATAATTTTAATAAATTATTTTTTAAAAAGAGAATTAATTTTTAATAACCGAATTAAATTCTATATAAATGTAGGTGCATGAATGAAACGGGGGGTTGAGGGGGGCGGTAGCCCTCCTCACGCAGAACTAATTATCATATAAAACTCTTCAGAAGCCTAATATGAATTGTTTAACATAGGTTTACATAACAGTACTCGTTATCTTACCTATTAATATGCAAGCTGTATTTATAGTATTAAATTTCAGGGTAAGAGAAAGTCATGTGAGTGTGAGTGACACACCAGATTATTTACTTTCTCTTACCCATAAGGTAGAGAAAGTACTGTTTTTCGGTAAAATTTTCGAACGCGAGATTTTGTTATATTTACACGTTTTGAGGTCCCCTGAATACGAAAATCATGTTTTTAGCAAATGGTCTGTGTGTATGTCTGTATGTGTGTGTGTGTGTCTGTGTGTGTGTGTGTCTGTCTGTTATCAGCATATCGCAAAAACAAATTATGGCAGAAAGTTCAAACTTGGTATTCTAAATGTGTATCATATAGGGATGCTACAGTAAGCTTTTCGTTAAGATCAAGCAAATGGTTCGTGTACAGGGACAATGAAGAGAATTCTAATACATTACGTCTATGGGGGAAATTGCAGGAAAGTAGAGTTTAACGTCTATAGACTGCACTAAACCAAATTAAACAAATATATATTTTTTGTAATATAGATAGTTAACTGGGAAAAAAATTTTGTGTATGTAGGAGTCTCGCCTTCCCCCCTGTGGGGGGGAAGTCCCCCCTCGAGGGGTGTAAATTTTCATGATGGGTATCTTTCAAAAGAGCTCGCCAATACCTTTAAAACGAATGATTGAACCATCGATCTGCGATAATTTAAAACAAAGTTATCGATTTTTTTTTTATTTTTAACAAAAAAAAAAAAAAAAAAAAAAAATATATATATATATATATATATATAGTACTTTTTTTTTTTTTTTTTTTAATATTGAGAATAAAATGGACTTTTTTTTGGATATTTGGTGTTATACTACTTCTGTAATATGGAAATCGTCTGCCTTATCATAAAAGATAATTTTTTTAAATAATAATTTTAATAAATTATTTTTTTAAAAGAGAATTATTTTTTAATGACCGAATTAAATTCTATATAAATGTAGGTGCATTAATGAAACGGGGGGTTCAGGGGGGTGGTAGTCCCCCTCACTCAGAACTAATTACCATATAAAATTCTCCAGAAGCCTAATATGAATTGTTTGACATAGGTTTACATAGCAGTACTCGTTATCTTACCTATTAATCTGCAACCTGTATTTATAGTACTAAATTTCAGGGTAAGAGAAAGTCGTGTGAGTGGCACACCAGATCATTTTTTTTAGCAAACTATAACAAAATCATTTGTTTTATGTTCAAGATAAATGAAAAAGTGAAGCATATTGATCAGCCAGTGTTTAGTAAATTAGTCACCAAATTTGATAATTGTTTAAGCTCTCAAATAACATATAGAAAGAAATATTTAATCAATTCTTGTTTTTAATAGACATATAATGAAAAAATTTGTACTATTACCTCTCAATTTTTGGAAATGAGGGCTCCTAAATTTGGAGGCCCTGGGCTGGTGCCCCTTGTGCCCGTGCCATAATGTGGGCAAACGCTCTAGAATTCTAATTCGGGTTTTTAGAACTCGCTTTCAAAAGGGATTAGATTTTATAAGATGACATGGAAATTTTTTTTCTAGAACCACAATTTAGATTCTAGATGTCAGTTACAGAAATTTTCCTCAGTGTGTAATAAGTAAGAACTACAATTAGAAAGTGTTTATAATCTATGCGAATCACATCCCCTCTTTTTTTTTCTACCGTTTAATTTGGTTTAATTTTTTCAAATTGTCTATATTATTATAAAAAAAATTTCGTTGGTAGAGCAGTGTATTATAATAAATAACTTGCAGCTGATTTTTCTAATTTAACATAAGAATTTTATATACATTCTGTTTGTTTTTAATCAGTTCAGCAATCAATTCTAGCGTATCAACATTTTCTGCTGTGAAATATAAAATTGTTTCTTCTCATTTTTTTAGATTCAGTGTTCCCCAGGAAACGGAAGAGAAGAAAAATTTTAACTACAGGCAGCTGGAAGAAGCCCTGAAGAATTTTGATTCCAACGATATTTACACTTATGAACATTACAAAGAGAATCATGTCAAGGACTCTAGGATGTCATCCGAACAGGCGCACTCCGTTCTTCAAGGCGGATTTCCGGGTTATGGTATGTTGTGTTTTGGCATATGGAATTAAAATTCAGTTTATTTCATCTATTTTTCATTTAAAAGGTTTTTTTTTTTTTTTTTTGTAAGAGCATTGTTATAATGTAGTCGAAAAGAATTCTGAAAATTGTTTGAAAACTTTTTAGAATGCTGTATCTAAAAAGGACCCCTGTTTCTGCTCATCATCTCTTGATTATTTTGAAAAACAAGACATTTTTACAATAAAATATAACTATTATTACACAGAATTAAACATAATCTTTCTCACAATTAAATAAACAATTCTTTCATCATACAGTCGAATCTCGTTAACGTGAATTACTTTTAATATGAACTGTTTTCACAATCGGAATCAAAAAGAAGGTTAGTTTCTGAGTTACTGATAGCATGAACTACTGATAACATGAACAAATATTTTATCACCTTTGAGATTCACGTTAACGAGGTTCGACTGTATATTTAACATTCTGTGTTCATTATCATTGCCTGTAAAATCTTATTTTTTTTTTCCTCTCTTTAATACTCCTCGGAACAAACTTTCGCTTTTACTCTATCTACTGCCCTCCTCCATCCTCCTCTCTCTTATTTTCCATTTTGCATTATTATTTAGATTCAGTCTTATAAATGTTCCTTTAAGTAAGAAATAGTTATTGAATATGTTTTTTATAATGAACAAAATATGTTTTGTAAAAGAAATAAACGTAATGGATTTTTTTTTTACTTTTTTTTTTTTTTTTGGTAAATAAAAATGTATAAGAAACTGTAAAACAGTCCTTTTCAGTTTATTATTATTATTATTATTGCTTTTTATTGTAGATCTGTGTAATAATTCAGCTAATTTCTTCATGCAATATTCATCAATTAATCCATGTATTCTGCTATTATTCTTGTCACAGATTTTTTGTAGTGCACAAACGACGATATGCAAGATGCATATCGTCCTTTGTGCAAAACACTTTTTCTTTACCATTTAAATATCATACTGCTATTATATATCGCTTGTAATCCATCAAAATTAAAAGTGCTAATGTTACGACTCACATAATAAAAATTGGCTATTATAAAACGAAATATCAAAGAAGAACAAGTAATAATGAATCAGAATTCCACCACAGTCAACTACACTTTATGTTAATCAAGCAGTTATTCTTAATGGAGCAATGTTTTGCAGTGATCCATCATAATTACAGTTTCTTGGCCATACTAAAACAATCATAACTTACCGCTGAATTTTATCAACAAAATCTTCGAATTTTCATTATTATTATTATTTTAAACATCAATTTTAAAATAAAAAAGGCATCTAATTATAAGCAATTAAACTTATACACTCATTTGAACTGATTTACCATTAACTGGGTACTTTAACTGCTATATCAAAACCATTTAACTTCACAGGTTTTAGATATTTTGTTGGATCAGCTTTTAGAAATTTCAGAGACAGTCTAAGGTTATGAATTTTCATTAAAAGCTTTCTACATTTGGGTGGATCGAAACAACAAAATTCGTCGAAAATGGACCTATCAATACCCGTGACGTGGAACTATAAACACTGGCATTATTTATTTTCTTTCTTCTCTCTCTCTCTCTCATACTTACTTACTTACTTACTTTCTTTTTTTTTCTTTTTTTTTTTTTTTTTTTTTTTTTTTTTAACCATCATCTTCAACTTTTCAGCCTGCAGCGAAAAAATTATCAATAGTTTATTACAATCCCCGCTTTATTTTTTACCCCTTTTTTTAACCTCGAAAATTTAATAAAACATTGATGCTCCTTCAGGCTAATCCAATGAAGATTGTAGATTTATAAATAAAACTTTCTTCTGAGAATTTTTCGTCAAAAAATAGCTTTCCATCTCTGCGGATGTGGTATTATTTTTCAACCCTTTATGTGTTTTCATATTTCCCTATATTGTTTTCTTAACTATTTTACAGCTGACACTCTTTCTACGACTGCATTTTTAAGAGACTCTTTCTTTCTTATTTTCTTTTGCTTCTTTTTTCCCCTTTAAGATGAAAGATTGACGATTGGTGGGTGAAGGTTAGTTCACCATATAAAAATATTTCATAGATTTTTTTTATTTATTTTATTTATTTTTTTTTTTTTTCAAAGACATAAACGTGAAGTACCTAAATGTTTTGGTGATTAAAAATCTATATTAAATTTTGTATTTTAAATTTTATTAATAATAAATTCGTTTCAACCTATTATATTATATTCAAGAGAAAATTTATGTAATTTTCAAATCATTGATTTAATTGAAAATTACATTTAGGAGAGGGTCAGATGTCACAGAGAAAATTATCAATTGCTCATAGAGTGTAAAATTTATATTATAGGTTCTATCAATTACCTACCCCCCCCCCTTTTATTTATTTTTTATTTATTTATTTATTTTATTTTTTAACTATACTACTTGATCTATAGATGCATGTAAAAAATGAATTTTTTTGTTGTTTTAAATAATTCATAAAATTCAAAGAAGTTTGTTATAACTATAAAAATATATCATCAATAAATCAATTCATTTTCTATTCACAAAATGCAGCGAACTTAAATTGAATATCAAATCAGCCAAATCTTAATTAATTATTCGAAGAAAAAATAAAAGTATATCCGAAACAATATTTTAGTATCGTATCATTAATATAATTTTAAAAAATATATATTACTTTCTCTTACCCATATATTTGGTAGAGAAAGTATCGTTTTTGGGACAAATTTCCGAAAGTGATTTTTTGTTATATTTACACGTTTTGAGGTTCCCAAAATACGAAAATCATGTTTTTAGCGATTGGTCTGTGTGTCTGTGTGTGTGTATCTGTCTGTTAACACCATAGCTCAAAAACAAATTATAGCAGAAAGTTCAAAGTCGGTATTCTAAATGTGTATCATATAGGGATGCCTCGCCTCCCATCTCGAGGGGTGTAAATTTCCATGATCGGTATCTTTCAAAAGAGCTCGCCAATACCTTTAAAACGAATGGTTGAACCATCGATCTGCGATAATTTAAAATAAAGTTATCGATTTTTTTCATTTTTAACCCCCCCCCCCCAAAAAAAAAAAAAAAAAAAAAATGTAATATTGAGAATAAATTCAACTGTTTTTGGATATTTAGTGTTATACTACTTCTCTAATATAGAAATCGTCTGCATTATCATGGAAGATTATTTTTTAAAATAATAATTTTAATAAATTATATTTACTAGGCGAATTTGAATAGGAAAATATAGAAGAAAGTCAGGTGGTGGCCACAACACACTAGTTACTTGCTGTTAGTGGATGGGCTTTACTAATAATATTTTACCATTTCTAGGAAAGCTGTTCGGGAATTGAAATAAATTCCTTATAGAGATATGGTAAAAATTTATGTTTTTAAGCTAAATATTCATCGTTTGTTTTTAGTTCCCCATCATACTATAGGTATGGGGAACTTAGGTAATCGTGAAAATTTTCGACCTCGGTTTTTTGACTTTTTTACACGTTTTCAGGTGTGAGGAATCTGAAAATTACAAAATTTGTATGGTGTCTGTTAGTGTGTTAGTGTGTTAGTGTGTTAGTCCGTTAGTCCGTTAGTTTGTTAGTCTGTGTACACGATATCTCAAGAACAAATTGTCGCAGAGAGGTCAGATCAGTTTTAAAATATTACTTTCGACACCGGCAAGAACCCTATTCATTTGCAACATTCGAATTTAAAAACTTCAGCAGTTATTCGAAATTTACGATTTTCTTAACATGGGAGAATAGGACAAAAATTCACTTAAACGTGCATTAAATGGAAACTTTTTACTGTAACAATGTCAGACCAGTTTTAAAATATCAGTTTTGATGCCGGAATGAACATCAGTAACTACAAATATGCTACTTTGAAAATTTCGCAAGTTATTGGAAATTTACGAATTTCTTAACATGGCAGTATAGGGCAAAATTTCACATAAACGTGAATTTTGAGAGATATTTTCATCGTAAAGATGTCAGACTACTTTTGAAATATTATTTAGGACACTGTCATGAATATTAATGACTATGAATTTTCCAATATAAAAATTTCGTAAGTTATTGGAAATTTACGAATTTCTTAACATGGCAGAATAGAGCAAAATTTCACATAAACGTGAATCTTGAGAGATATTTTCATCGTAAAGATGTCAAACCACTTTCGAAATATTATTTAGGATATTGGCATAAATATCATAGACTATGATTTTTCCAATTAAAAAAATTCGCAAGTTATTTGGAATTTACGATTTACTTAACGTGTCAAAATAAGGCAAAATTGAGCATAAAATTCCATTTTGAGGATCATAAATACATTAGACAACTTCAAAATTTTTATGATATTTGTTTGGACATGATTGAATACAAATATTCTAATAGGAAAATTTCGTAAATTATTCGTAATTTATGATTTTATCAACATAGCGAAATTGTAAGTTTTTCATATAAATATGAATTTTAAGGATTATTGCATTGGAAATAGTAGCATGAAAACTAAACAACGGAATTGACCCTGTTAAAATAATTTAATAGATTAGAATAAGATAAATATATCGAAGTGAACGGGGGATAGCCTATTAGGCGGGGATTTCATTCTGGCACTGTATCAAGCTTAGGTCAAATTCATTTCTTTTAACATGATTATAAAATGTTTCGCACTAGAAATTTATGAGAACATAAATATGATGGGGAACTGAGCAGAGTCCACCTATGCCAACTAGTTTGTATATTTACACGTTTTGAGGCTTCCTGATTACCGTAGTCAAGTTTTTTAACGTTTGATCTTTGTCTGCGTCACGTAGAGTAACTTAAAAACGAATAATTTTAGGAGATCCAAATGTTGTATTTTGAAGCTAATATAAGTTTGTTGCTGGAAAAGTTCAAAAGTTCGATCAAGATTATAAGTTTCAATGAATGTTGCGTGTGAAAATTGTCTGTATAATTTTATGTAAACTTTTAATTTTAATAACAGAAATAAATTCTATATAAATGTAGGTGCATTAATGAAGCAGAGTGTTGAGGGGGGCACCACAGAACTAATTATCACATAAAACTCTTCCGAAACCTAATTTGAATTGTTTAACATTGGTTTACATAACAGTACTCGACATCTTATTTCTTAATCTCCAACCTGTATTTATAGTGTTAAATTTCAGGGTAAGAGAAAGTCGTGTGAGTGACACACCAGATTATTTTTTCTTCCTCTTGAAAAATAAGTCTGCAACTATAGGCAAACAGATTATGCGCTTTATCTTATTTGATTAAACTAATAAACTAAATCAACTATTTTAACAATTTAAATCAAATAAGCAATAAAAATGAAGAATAATTTACTAGATCATATAACTTAACATTTAGAACATTCTGTTGCCGGATAATGTCTTTTTTTTTTTTTTTTCTTTTTTTTAAATAAAATGTATTGCGCCTTTAATGCCAGTGCTTATTTTTCTTTCTTTTTTCTTTCCTTTTTTCATTCAATTTCTTTCTTTTTTAAAAGTTTTTTTTTTTTTTTTTTTTTTAATATCTTTCGCTAAATCAAAGAAATTTCTTTTAGGTTTACGAAAACAAATAAAAAGAAAGAAAATAAAAAAAATAATTAATAAATAATTAAAAAAAAACCTCACAAAATTCTCTTATTTATTTATTTTCCATCTGCAAACTATTCGCTGAATATTACTGGATGGAAAAGGAAAAAGTTGTACAAACTACATGGTTTTAAAATAAATATTTTATATTTAAGCCTTTAGAAATTTTATAAATTTTGGAGTTTAAGAAAAGATCTTTTATATAATTTGCATGTTCTTCCTTTTCATCTATTTAAGCCCTAAAAGAAAGAGATTAATATTTCTTTGAGAATAATTCAAAAACTTTGTTTTTTCTAAATTTGAGTTTAAAATACAAAAATGTATGAAGAACAAGGGAAAAAAGAAAGATTTCCAAACATTTCTTTTATGACATATTTAAAAGTTGTCTACTAAAAGTCTTTCTTATCAATTTTAAATAAAAAAGATTATTAAAACTAGTTATTAACTGATGCCGGAAAACTAAACAAAAAAAAATTATAATAAAAGAAAACATAGGTAAAAATTTTTAAAAGCTTGATTTATTTAAATGTGGTTTAATATGTTTTATAATTTTATTTTTGTATTTTGTAGTACAGTTCAAAGTTTTTGTAAACTAAATAATTAATGTACTTGAAAAACAGGGTTAAATAATACTTAAAAACAATCTTTTTACAAATTTAAGAGGGCGAGTTTTCTAAATTTTAAACTCTCATTTTATGTCGATATTTGGGTGAGATTATATAACTATTAATACTATACGAAAAAGAGAAAGTTTTATTTTTTATATTTATTTATTTTTTCTAAAATAAAAACGCTGTCTGCCTTATCATAATAAAGAAAGAAAGAATGAAAGGAAAGGAAAGGAAAGAAAACAAGAAAAAAGAAAAATTGTGAAGAAATAATTAAACTTAAGGAATAACTTTAATTTATAACTTCAAAAATATCTGTTGATATTTATTGGAAGAAATCGTGTTAAGCATCTTCTAAGGGATCGAAAATACTAAAGTTAAGAAATTGCATAAAGTTTCCTTGATTTATTCTCTGATATAATTACATATAATTAAATGTATAATCACATTGTATCACATCTACAAGATATGAATTTCAAAGGATAAATACTAGTAAAGTCTTCTGTATGTTTCTAATGCATTTCACAAAAACATTACATATGTGTTCTACTTACAAATTTGTATTTTAAAAGTGCTATTTTTAATGGCCCATTCCATATAAATATATTATTATTCTTAAAAAAAAAAAAAAAAAAAAAAAAAAAAAACTTTTCTTTTTGTTAATTTAAAAATTAACTATTTATGTGAGAAGTGTTGCTCATCAAATTAAACTTAATCCAATTGAAATCAGTTGAAAGTAAAGTTAGAAGCAAACTATTCAGTTATTATTAATGATTCACTTAAAAATGTGTTATGGCTTTTATTTATTAAATTTTTTTGAGACTGAGGCAGCTATAGGTACTCAACTCCTGTTATATAACCCATTTACGCTTTTTCTTTTTATTTGCAAATGTACTTAAATCTTAGTTTACTTTTATTCATTAAAAATACAAAATTTTTAATATTATAGACGTCTAAAAGGAAACGTATTAATTAATAATTATACTTTTACTATTATTTTTATACTACACACAAGTAAGTAAGAAATATTAAAGTAAAAGATATTTTAAATTTATTGTTTTTGATAGATTTTTAGGTTTTTGTTTGTTCTAATTTGAATCTTCATATTAAAGCTTAATAAATAAACTATTTCTTTCTCTTTGCGTCATTGTATTATTGAAATTTTCTGGCAGTTGTAGTTCAAGAAATAATCTTCTGTATTCCATTAAATTTATACTTTTTAGATCTTATGTAAAGTGCTTTCATACTTAAACTTTGGCTTTCATCAGCTAATAAAAGAAGTTACACTTTTTGATTTTCGCTGTATCTCGGCATTCATGTAATGAAATCGGGCAAATTCGATACGTAAGATGTTAATCACGCGAAACTGTTATTCGATCATAGTGCATTTTGCTTTAAAAATGACGTTGATATGCAGTATTTATTATTATTTTATTTATTATTTATATTTTTAACAATGTATTTGGTAGCTGTATCTCAGTCTATATTCAAATAGAATTGCATGAAAACTGGTATAAACCCTAATAATTATAAAGAAGTATGTCGATTCTATTTTGGTTCAAATCATTTAAGAAAGTACACCGTTTTCCTGTTTTTATTATAAAGAACTTTAGAGCTTTTTCTCAGATTAAATTAGACTGAATTAATTAAACTAAGCACAGTGATAATGGGCACATAATACATGGTTTAGTACTTATTTTGAAAAAGTGAATATATGTTTATGTGTGTGTGTGCGTGCTCCTATTCTGCATTATTATATAATGGGAACTACTAGTTAATACTTGTATAACTCTTTGCCGGCCCTAATGCTCTAAAGCACTCTAAACAGCTTTGCCAAATTTGGTTCTCTTTTATTCAACTGTCACCAATAAATTTGAGGAGTGGTATTTGATATGTAAAATGGACGAATAAACTTCGAAGTGATTAGGCAACCGTTACAGTTAAAACTTAATGGTGAATATTGAATAAAGTACCTAAATTTGGTAACACTGACCAGAGGAGTGAAATTAAGTTGGACCAGCAAAGGGTTAAAGAGAATTTATTTTATGAATGTAGTTACAATATCCAAAGAGAGTGTTGTAGGGAGCAGTACACCCCTCGCGCACACACACACACATTCAGAAATGTATATCAAATAAAACTGTTTCTAAAAGTACTTTGTGTATTCACAAGGACAGATCTTTTAACTTCCACCTTAAATTGCAATAATATGAATAATGCAAGGTAAGAAAAAGTAATGCCATTGCCACACTGAGTTTTTTGAAATGTTAACTTATTTTATTCATTTGTGTTTTGGCAATTAAAAATCTATTGTCCTCTTAACGTCACACTAAAATTTCAATTCAGGAAACAAACATTCGAAATACATTTGTTCACAATAAAGTTGTATTTTTTTCAACAAAAATTTTCACTTTTTAATACAAATCTAAACATTAGAAATATTCTAGAACATTAAAGTTGGCCAGAAGAATTTCACTTTATGTCAAAAAGACTTTTCCCAGTTATTATTGATTTTTTTTTTTTTTTTTTCTCTCAGCGCTAATCATTTTCAAACATATCTTTTTTTGATCTCTTGTCCAAGTTTTTTAAAAATAAAAGTAATTTCTTTTTGAACACTAGTTTTTCTTTTTTCTTACGTGGTTTTCTTTTAGTAAAATGCCTTGCTCCATGCTGACTTAAATTTTTGAATTTTCAACTTTTTACTTGGTGATTTAAAATGTTATTGTCGTAATACAGAACTTTATATTCGACACATAGAAGAGGTTTTTTTTTTTTTTTTTTTTTTTTTTTTTTTTAAACTTATATAGTAAAGAACTGTGTAATTAAAAGAAAACATTAACACTTTCCAATAATTTTCCGTATTCCTCTTTCTATTTTGTAAATCTATAATTATCACTTCAAAGATAGGTATATTGAAGCGGAAATAGTTTCTATTGAATTTATACTTTATTTATTTTTCTAATTACAGCAATATTGTATTAAATGTTAGACTTTTATTATAAGAATAAAATTAAAAAAGAAGAAAATAAAAGGTGAAATAAACCGGGCAAAATTTCACACTGAGAAAAAATTCTGTAATTAAGACCTGAAAACTAGAAAGCACTTGTGGCTCTAGTAAAAATAGCCCTATGTCAGCCTCATAAATTCTAGTTCCTTTGCTAGCGAGTTCTAAGCACCTCTATTAGAATTCTAGAGCATTTTTCTGTATTATCGTGGTCAAACTTAGTTAAAAATCACTGCAAATAAATGCGAACTCAAAAGGCGAGTATGACCCAATTCTGGAAATTCACGCGAGAATTTTTCGTAATGCAAAAGATTCATAATATTGTTTCACCATCTAGAAAAATGTACACTAGAAATTCTCGATTATTTCATCTATGCCGCTTATTTGTTTACCTTATATGCATCACTCGGAAATCTATATTTCTAGTTTAGGGATCCAAAAAATGACTACTTATTCATTCTAGATGTAGGCGGTATATATATATAGTAATATAATATTATCAGTGCAAAAATTTGAAATTTAAAGATGATTTAATTTCATTATTCAAACAATCATTCTGATCAAAAACGAAGACCACCCAAATCTAACCAAATAAGAAATAAAGTAAAATCTAAATGAATATAGCAAATTGGAATGAGAAAAAAGCATGAATTGCATTCTAACGTTTTCAAGGGCCTGGTAGAATGCAAATATGCTAAAAAATGGATGTTTTTCTGTAACAAAGAAAGCAAAAGCTAAGAATTTCTTTGTTCACAGGCCCGAAACATCCATAGTAAAACCAGAAAAAATGAAGATCAAAATAAAACACCTCACTAAAAATGATAATCCAAAAACCATTATATATATATATATATATATATATTTCCCCCTCAGTGAAATAGTATAGGATGAGTAACTATAATAAAGCTTTTTAATATGAATAGCGGGGATAGACTTTCACGATAAATCATTTTGTGAAACAGAATTTTATTAACGCTTACATTATTAAATATTTTAACAAGGTCATACCAATAGCGGAGATCAATTGTTTGCTATACCCGTTTGCTGTACCCGAAATTTGCTTACCACGAGGCAAAGCACTGAATGCAACGAAGAATTTGGTCGTAAAAATGTTAAAATTCTTAAAGTTTAAATATTTTTCAACTAATAGAGCCTTTGGCTTTACGTGAAAGTAGTTTTGAAAATATTGTAATTATATTTGTATGCAGAATAACATGAGCTAAAACTTATATTTACAGTAAAACTTTCATTAATAAAACATCGAACAAACATTGCTATAACAATAAATTATGTATATAAGTTTACAGTTAAAAATAAATAAATAAATAAAATAAAATAAAAATAAAAAGCATTTGTAAATTTTTTTAAAGTAATTATTGTTGATATTTTAAAAATAATTGATTATATCATTTTAACTAACAATATTCAAACACAATAAATTTCATCTTTTCTAAACATGACTTCCTTTGCAAAAGTTGCTTGGTTGTTGTTTATTACACAAAATCATTAAAATACAAAAAAAAAAAAAAAAAAAACATACGTTTTAATGAAGAATACTAAAATAATTTACAATTTATTTTATTGTTATTATCATTATCATTATTATTATTATTATTATTATTATTTTTAAACTAATTCATAGGGAGTACGCCTTTTTTCTTTCCTTTTTTTAATAATTGTTCGTTACAATTTTGCAAATATTTAAATATGCTATCATATTAATTTATAATCAAATGCATATATATAGTTCTATTAACTTTGCTAGTCTGTCTCCATTTACTAAACATTACATTTGTATCATTTTAAAATATGAACTATATAAATAAAATTTAAAAGTAACTCAGGACAGCAATAGGTGACCCTTTTTAAACTAGAGTATTGTGATCACTACTAAACTTCTTTTATATCATTCCATATAACCGCGTCAATTACTTTTTAACAAGCACATCAAATTCATCATAGCTTCTCACAATAAAGATTTTACTTATGGAGGTAGGTGCAATTTTAAGCAATAGATGCTGAGATGTAGCTATATTAAAAAAATCTCAGAAGATGGGTAATAGCAACGTCACCTGTTGGCCAATATACAGCAAATTAAATCAGCATTTGTTTTCATAATGATTATTTCACTTAGCAAGTTTAGTACATATATATGTCAATAAATGTGAGATTTAGCTTTCCTATTATCGGGACAGAATGCAGCAGAGTAGCGTCACCTGTTGGCCGATATGCACCCAAATTGAATCAGCATAGCGTTTCATATTAGCCCTCTCATGTGCCAAATTTTGTAGAATTATATACAATAGAATCTAAAATAAAACCTTCCCTTTCACGGGGAAAACTGCAGCGTAACAGCGCCACCTATCGTCCGATGTACACTCAAATTAAATCAGAATAATATTTCATATTGTTCCGCTCACATATCAAGTTTTGTTCGATTATGCTCAACAGAATCTGAGATACAGCCTTCCCTTAAAGGGGAGAAATCGCAGTATAACAGCACCAAATGTGAATAGGCATTAATTTATGCAAAGGTGCTATTACATACAAATTTTTATGAAACTCTGGGCAGCAGTTCTTGAGGTATACTTGTCAAAAAAATTTGTCTTACACACACAGACAGATATTTTCTAAAAATCGTCAAATCTTGTTTTGGAACTCTCAAAACGTGTAAATCCATCAAAAACGGGAAGTCGAATATTTTTACGAATTCAGCATTTTCTTCTATTGATTACAGAAAAGAGTAAAACGTCTCAAAATGTCTAGTAAATGTTTTTATACTGTCGTTTTTAATATACAATTGAAAAACGTTTGTGGGTGAAACAGACTCGAATAGACCAGCAAGATTAAATTAAATTATTTATTATAATGATAATTATTTAATATAGGGTGGTTAAAATTAAACTGCCAGTACTTAAAGGCCAATAATTCCGGTTCTATTGTTCGAATCCGAATGAAACTTCAAATATGTGTTATGTAGGTCATGGGGCCGAGGATTACGTGAGGGAAAAAAAAAAAAAAAAAGATTTGCATTACGCCGGCAAATAGTTCTTTGCGAACTAATGCGGATGTAAATGAGTAATATGCAAATGGATTTGCTATAAATGTGATTCATGTCATTAGAATGTGTCACTTGCCCAAATGTCACATTTACATGTGCCATTTGCTCACAGTCACCATATTCCTCGACAAGAAAGAAGGAGCGTTAGTTGTTTTTATAACAAAACTTATTTGCATCTGCAAAATGCAAGAGCATCACTTCAAACAAACACCAACAATGCAAACTGTTGGCAAAATTTTAATTTAATTTTAATTTATTTTAATTTATTATTATTATGTATATATATATTTCTATGAACCTCTTCCCCATGATTTACATAACACACATTTAAAGTTTTCATTCGAATCCGATCGCTAAAACTGCAGCTATTTGTCTCTGAGAACTTTCAGTTTAATTTTAATCATTCTGTATAAATCACGTTTATTTAGGAAGTATAGAAGTATATATTTAGTTGCAATGTAAATTAAAATCTGAATTAATAGATTTTAAGGAAAGTATTCAAACAACCTTCTTCAGTTCAAACTTTGTTTGAGAAATGGAAGGAAAATCCATCGTAGAGTTCAGATATTCTTCTGCTCAAGCTTTATTTAAACATACAGTGCGTTAATCAGGTAATATGAAGCAAATGATAAAAGCTGAGCACAGTTAAAATATATCATATTAAGTAGAATATTTATTTAAAGAAATAATAGACGTCATAATTATATATAATGTGTGGGCGGGTAGAATTTGCATAAATATGTATTGAAATATAATAGGACAAAATGCTGAAATACAGAAGGTCTTTAACATTTTGTAAACGAATGGATGGAAACGAATTTATAATTTATTTTTCTCTTTTCCAGTTTGAAATAAAAATTTGGCAACATTAGAATAATCGTCTGCTACTTTTATCTTTTGATTGGAATGTAAAAATAAAAGATTTATTTTGAAAATGGCTTCTAAAATTGATAGATGGCTCAAAGGTTACGTGACTGCACTTTCCGAGGAGAAATATTCGTATCACCAAATTATAAAGCGGTGTAAAAATTACCGTTATTGTATTTCTGAAAAATGTAATTATAAAATATTAAATTTGAAAGAAAAAAAAAAAAAAAAAAAAAATCAAAGCAGTCTTTGGGGACTGCCGATAGAAGTGAAAACTAAGTAACTTGTGAATTGTATCGTCGAGCTACTAGATTATTATTTTCGAATTATTTTTGGTTTGTAAAGAAGTGTTTATAATCTGTATTATATGATTCGGCACAATATTTGTAGCTACCCATATTAAATGAACTAAGCCTTATATTAGGTAAAAATATTGATTACTTATGAAATTATTTTAATTAGTAGCTGAGATACAAAAAAAAAAAAAAAAAAAAAAAAAAACGATTCAGGAAACCTCAAAACGTGTAAATCAGGTGAAATCTCGAATTCCACTTTCGATAATATAAAAGAACTTTAAAATATCTTTCGAATGATACATTAAAAATAATTTAATCATAATTAGAAATTGAAATATTGAATTTTTTAAATATTACAGCGCCATCTGGCGGTAGAAATTTCTGTAAGCTACTGTTTGATTCTAACTCAACAAAGCTTTCAAATGATGTATTACTTATGACATTATTTTAATTAGTAGCTGAGATACAAAAGAAAACCCATTCAGGACACCTCAAAACGTGTAAATCAGCTGAAATCTCGAATTTCACTTTCGATAATATAAATTGGTAAAAAATATGTTTCTTCTCATGGAAAGCTTTCGCTGACGATGACGCGAGTTTCATGATTTTTGTTCACCCAAAAGTGCTCAACGCGCCTAAAGAAGTTTTCACTTCAAAGAAAGAAACGAACATCTAAGTAAAAGTAAAAATTAAAACATGACCGCGAAACTTCATTTTAAAAATATTCGAACGCAGTAAATATCAAGAAAGTGAAATGTCCGATTTTAAAAGAAAATCCGCCGATGCAAAGATCCGTTGTATAGAAACAAGGAATGTCTCTTCTAACACTGTAAGTAAAATCATCCATAAAGATTTGAAATTAAAAAAGATGTTTAAACCTAAAGTTCATCTACTTTTGCCAAAGCGTGAAAGAGAAACAAATTGTAAAAAATTATATGAAAAACACTTAGCTGCTGAAAAATGGAATTTTGTAGTAACATGGGCATATTTAAGTGATTGTAATAAAATAAGATAAATTTTCTATTGCTCAGCTGACGGGATGACCGTACGAAATGGCTTCGTCAGAGTACAGAAAAATTCCCAAAAGGATTCCTGATTGTTATAGGATTTTTTTACAACGGTAAATTATAAATTAAAAAAAGTCTCAAGTAAAGCCAAAATTAAATCACTCTACTACGAGCAGAATATTTTAGAACTAATGTTTGAAGAAGAAATTCCAGCCGTGTGTGGAAAGGACGTTGATTAAAATAAGCTTCATATAGACAAAGCCTCTAGTCACATGTCTACATCAACTGTCGATTGTTTCTTATTTAGAAAAGAAAGAATTAGACACAGGAATAAAATATATTCCATTTATGGAAATATCTGTAAAGTCACCTGACACTTCTCCAGTGTACTTTTGCGGTTTTGATTTATTAAAAGGAATCTTATGAAAACGGCATCCAAGAACATTGAACGGACTTTGAAAAATGGTACAAGAGGAATGGGATAAAATTGACATGACAGTACTAAAAAAGTTTACTTTCATAGAAAGTTCAATCTAGTGCTATTGTCAAGAACTATGACTATCAGACAGAAGCAAATCAACGCAAAAATAATTATAAGATAAAAAAAAAATTAAATTTTCTGATTAAATTTTCTCTTCTCAATTTTATATGATTCAAATATAAACTTGACAATTCTATAATTTAATAAATACTTTAAAAAAAATATTTTGATGAATTATCCCATCATCTTGAAAGAAAATGATCAAATCCGTAATAAAGAGAGCAATTATAAGAAATCTTCAAACATTTATTAATTGAAAAAAAGTATTAAAAGTGATAATGACGCCAATTTTTTGTGAGATGCATAATGGATTCTATCGGTTTTTTGGGTTCGAGGCTAAATCATACCCAACATGTGACTTCTGATTCTCCATTTCCCTATGAATTTTCCTCTAGGATGCAAATATTTCCCTATAGAATGCAAACATTTCCCCATAAAACACAAATGTGAACATTATAATTCTGCATTTTTCCCTGTAGTAGTCATGTGTCAAGGGTTTATTACGTACTGATTCTCCATTTCCCTATGAATTTCCCTCTAGCATGCAAGTATTTCCTTATAGAATGCAAACATTTCCCCATAAAACACAAATGTAAACATTATAATTCTGCATTTTTCCCTGTAGTAGTCACGTGTCAAGGGTTTATTACGTAACGCGGATAAAGTCCATTTAATTTTTTACAATTTTTTATTGTTCACGTTTAAGTAAATGTATTTATTTTCCTGTCGAAAAAAAAAAAAAAAAAAAAAAAAAAATGAGGTCGTAACTTTTTTTGGCAACAAATTAATTATAAATAAAATATTAATCCTTTTAGAACAACATATATTAGCATCATGAACTACATTAGCACTTTATCAATGTGTAGAAAATTTTTAAAGTTATGTAGACGTCAATTTTTGCGAGATGAGTAATTTAACTGTTTATAATTTTTTAATGTTCACGTTTAATTAAATGTATTTATTTTTATGTAGAAAGAAGATGAACTCGTATTTTTTTTTTTTCTTTCTTTCTTTTTTTTTTTTTTTTTTTTTGGCAACAATTAAATTATAGCTAATATTTAAATAATTAATTTTAAAGCTATTAGGAGGTTATTATTTTCATATTTGAATTAATTAAAGGAAAACTAATCGAGAATTTGAAAATCGGGCTTCGAGGTATTGCGTTGTCATCGTGTTCTGAGCTATTCTAAAAGTTTCAAATGTCTAGCTAGTCGGGAAGTTAGCTAAAAATCGATTACAAGATTTGTACTGGATAAACAAAACAAACAAGCAAGAAAACGAGTTAATAAAAACATGTTAAAATACGGCATTTATACTTAAAACTCCACCACTAAAATCGTTTCCATAAAGTGTGAACGATTTTCTGTATATTAAGTATAATAAAGTTTTTCTAAAACTATTTAAATAATAATAATAATAATAATAATAATAAAATAGAGTTTAAAATTTCGAAGTTTTTCGACTTCTTAATAGGTTTCCCTGCTAACTAATTTTTAAGTTTTCCCTTCAATTTTACACTATTATCTATATAATATTTCTTTAACGTGGACCAATTAAAATTAAATTTTGTAGAAACAATACGATAATGATTCAATAAAACACGCGAGGATAAAAAATAATACATAAGCAATATTTAAGCACGCGGACTCAGTTCTGAGATTTGATAATAAAAAAAAAAATGACTACATTTGTCTGATAAGATTATTTTATAGAAAATCTATTTTTAAAAGTTGCACCTTTACAATTTTTTGCGAGGGCTCTTAACTTATCACCACCAGAATCCAAAGCCAATGTGGATCTATGGAGAATTTTGGCCCGTTATAATTTCTTAACTAAAACATATTTTTAAATTCCGTTTTCACATTCAGAAAATTCACAGTTGTTAAACAATTTATCGCTTTCTAAAAATTGATTTTTTAAATTTTTATATTTTATTTTAGCGTTGTAAAATTCGAATTTTCATAATGTAAAATTTTGCCTTTTTAAGCTTAAAAAAGAAATATTAAAAATTAAAGAAATAAATTTTT
This sequence comes from Salticus scenicus, assembly GCA_963930645.1. Classification (NCBI taxonomy): domain Eukaryota; kingdom Metazoa; phylum Arthropoda; class Arachnida; order Araneae; family Salticidae; genus Salticus; species Salticus scenicus. The sequence goes on from OZ005650.1 coordinate 272,369,690, forward strand.
AGAAAGCGATAAATTGTTTAAAAATTGTGAATTTTTTTAATGTGAAAACAGAATTTAAGAATATGGATTAGTTAATGAGTTATAAAGGGGCAAAATTCCCCGTAGATTAACGTTGGCTTTCTCTTTCGGAGACGACAAATAGAGAACCCCCTTAAACGAACAATACTTTACAGATATAAACAAAATATGAACTTTCGTCATAAATTGACTAAAAAACGCAATAATCAAAAGTATAATCAAAATATTTACTAAGTTTTGTTTAACAAAAAGTTATGTCTAAATGAATGAATAAAAGAATTAATTAAAAATCATCGTCAACAAAGCGAGAAAATTTCAAGTGGGGGTCCTATCTGAAGCCATAGGTCCTAAGCTGTCCTGCCTGGATAAATATGAAACCTGGGTCGTCAAACATGAATTATATTTTGAAAGTTTTCTTTGAATGATTTGGTTTAACTATTATTAGCATTTCATCCCACAAGGACTAATAATAATTTGACTTCTGAGGAATTAAAATCTAAATTGGGTGGTGAAATTGGTATAAAATTTATTGGTATAAAGTTTCAAATTTTAAAGGTAAAGAAAAAAGAAAAAAGAAAAGAAAAAGAAAAGGAAGAAATTGCGAAAAATTCGCACGGGTTTGATAGCAATATTTGATATTATATTCTAAACATATTTTTGTATTGGTAACATATTGATAAGTTAACAAAGAAAATAATAATATATTTGAATGCTAAGAATTTGTATTGAAGATTTCCATCAAAACACACAAACACACATAAAATACTAAAAAATAAAAGGAAGAAAAGAAAAGAAAAGAAATGAAAGAATAACTTACCAGTGAAACCACAAAGTAATACCCAAATATGTTTAGAATATATTCTTAAACTATAATAATGTAAAATCAGGGGGGCGCGGGAGAAATAATAAATTTATTATAGCTTATTATAAAAAGTTTCGTAGTTTTGTAATTAAATTTTTCTTTTCAAAAAATTTAAAATTTAATAAAATTTATTTTATTATATTTAAATTACTTTTGAAAAATATTTAATGTACCTAATACTGTTATAGTAATATATGTTGGATGTAAGTACAGTCGGTAACAAAAGTATACGAACACTAGCGAAAATTCCTTTTATAAAAGAGGTAGAGTTAATACTATTTTGTTAAATAAATCCTTGTGGAATCATGTTCTTAGTTAGTCTAAGAACATGATTCGACAAGGATTTATTTAACAAAATAGTATTAACTCTCCCTTTTTTATAAAGGAATTTTTGCTAGTGTTCGGATAGTTTAGTTACCGACTGTAGATGAAGATTTTTCGCAATGAAAATGCTTCTTGGAATTATATTTTGCAATTAAAATATTTCCTGTATAATTGAAAACCATTTTTTATATTTTATTTTATTTATTTATTTAATTTTGATATTACTTTTTCTTTTCAGAATCCCATATGCTGAGTTTACTAGTTGTCATAATCGTTTTGATAATCGTCATCGTTGTTATTATTGGCTTCAGCCTTTGGTGCTACATTCACGCAAATCGCAGGAGAAATAACAGTGCTGATATTGAAACTATGTCAACTTCTGGATCTTCCTTTATGGCGTATCAAGTGGGGGACAGCGATGCACTAGTACGGTCAGCAACAACAGAAAATACTTTAGCAACACCATTCCATGACGGAATTTGTAGTCAGACCTTCCCAAGGGCTGTTAATCCTTTTTATGGCAACCAAGTAGCTCTTGTATCTCTAAAACCTGTCAAAGAATTATATTGAGATATTTTAAAACAAAAGACATGTATTTTGGGTTGTTTTTTATTTAATTAAATCTGTTATTCTTTACATTCATGTAAGAAAGTGGTGGTTTTTCGAATGAATTGTAATTGTTTTAAAAATTTATTAAAGAGTATCAATTTCAAACGTGTGTTTCTTTTTTACGAGAAAGAGATATGGGTTTCTTGACGTTCAGTTGCATTTAATTACAGTCATAATCATCAAAGAATATACAAGAGGAAATACTGCTATTTTCTAGAAAGAAAAGATGCTCTGCGAGTAAACCAGTTTTAGAAAGTCGTCATCAAATTTTATGAGACAAATATGACGTCGAATGTTACATTCTTAAGCAGTGTAATTACGTATATCCTCTTTACTTAGGTGACCACATGCTGTAGTAGAAGACCGTAAAGAAAAGAATAACAAGTATAAATAAATATATATAAATAATAATAATGGTGTGGTGGCAAAGTAGTGTGCGGATTTGAAGTTTTCTTTGATTATACAATTATCACAAAATATTTCGGTTAATATAAAGAATGCAATTTGTTTTTGTTTGATGTACTTTAACATAAAGAAAATAACAAATCAAGAATTTTCCAAATGTTAAATTTATTGTTAATTTTAAGTGGTACTGTTAAAGGAACCACAACAGAACTGCTTATTAGAAAATATTCAAAAAATGTACAACAACAAATTACAGAGAAAAATAGAAAATGTCACCCCAATATAAGAACTCATACATATTTCTTTATAACGTTTGTGTATAAAGCTTCATATCATATATTTCATATTAAACATAATTGCAAAATATTGGAAACCGTGGGGAAAAGAAAGTATATTTTAAAATTAACAACAACAATATATACTTTTTAGTGTAAGGTAAAACAGATGCTATGCAACGTAAGTAATGTATGGTTCTGCAACAAAAACTAGATAGATTAAATAATATTTTTAGCGTATAATTCACTACTTTTTACTTCCATTACCCGACTACCGTAGGTAATGGCAGTATTGTATTCGATCCAAAAATTCGATATCGAGTTTTCACCTCATTTAAACGTTTTAAGGTTTCCTGAGCCCCAAAAAGTAGTTTTTGGCAATTGATCAGTGTGTGTGTGTGTATGTGGGGAATCTTCTGGCTATCATATCTCCGAAACTAATAATGATACAACTACGAAACTTCAGAATTAAGACATGTCTGGTGTACAGATGAAATTTCCAAATTTTGATGAAAATTAGAAAACCGGAAGTCCGTATCTTAAAAACGTCCTCTAACGATTTTCTTCAAAGATACTATATAAACACTCCATTATGTGTCCTTTTGAATGATTGTAGTTGGTTAGTTCAGGAAAATTGATAGGCGTCCTGTATAAATAGTTCAATTTCAGGTCTCGTAAGTGCATTCCTTTAAAAACGGCTGTACGGATTTTTTTTCAAACTCACCATATTAACTCCCTTTTAAATATTCTTTTGTATGCAATTATTGTTTTCCGGTCAATAATTGAATATTTCGAGTTTTGGTAAAAAATGTTATCTCAAAAATGGCTCTAACGAGTTTGTTGAAAATTGCTACGTAAATCCATTTCAGATATCCTTTCTCATGTATTGCGTGGTTATTATTGGAAAATTAACAGTCATCCTGATTAAGTGGGTCAGTTTTAGATCTCCGAAATTGGTGTTTCGAAAAATAACTCTACCAATTTTCTTTTTCTTATTTTTTAACTCTGTTTTATGTGTCTTTACAAGTGTCTTAAGTTTCTCTTACTGGAAAATTTTTAGGTGTCTCTTTCGTTAAGTCTATTTTATGTCTTCTGATCACATTATCTCCAAAAAAATTCATAATATAGTGGGTAATGGAAGTCGTGTGGTTGTTTCACACCAGATTTTTCATACATAGATATACGTACCAAAATAACATTTGCCATATGCTTATATAAAAAAAGTGTTTATTTTAACTTAAAGTATAGAATATTCCACAGTTGCATATTAAATTTGTTTAATAATTAAAAAAAAAAAAAAAAATGCTTGTGGCACATGCTTATATATATGTGTGTATATATAAGCATAGTAGTAGAATGTAAAAAAAAAAAAAAAAAGGTTGATGAAATGCTACCGAAATCCAGAAGAACCAAAACGAATTAATAAATAACTGAATTAAATAACCGGTAACAGCTTTAAAAAAGATACGACAAAAACTAACCAGTAATAGTTTTAATCTACACTCGTATATATAAAATCGCTTGCCCTGAGTGAGTGAGTGATTCATCATCGCCCAACCCAAACCACTGCACTTAGAGGCACGAAATTTTGTGACAATGTTCCTTCTATTTCGTAGACATCCACTAAGAAGCGATTTCACAAAATTCGCTCCTCAAGGGAGGGGGGAGGGGGAGGGCAAAACGTGATTTCATCTCAAAAAAAAAAAAAAAAAAAAAAAAAAAACAGATATCTGTAAATTTTTTGCTTTAAAATATAGCTAACACAATTATTTAAAAATCCATTTTTTAATTTTCGAAATTCTGTTCCCAAGGAGGGAGGGAAGGGGGCAAAATGTGATTTCACATGCGCAAACGTGATTTCACACAATCCTATATATCTCGAACAAAAAAACAGATATACGTGAAATTTTTGCTCCAAAATATAGCTAATACAAATACCTAAAAACTAATTTCTGGAGTTTTAGAAATTTATCCTCTAAAGGGGTAGAGGGGGCAAAACGTGATTTCAAATAATCCTTTATATCGAAAAAAAAAAAAAAAAGATACATGTGAAATTTTTGCTCTAAAATATAGCTCACACAAAATTCCAAAAACCAATTTCTGGAGTTTTAGAAATTCGTACCAGGTGGGGGCTATGGAGAAAAAATTGAAATGCAGTTAGAACGTTCAAAATTGGTACAGATAGGTTTTAGAGGCCTGCAAGTCGAATGAGGATATTTTCAAAAGTATAAAGGTATTAGAAGGGTCGGAGGGTCAAAAAAAAAAAAAAGTAGAGTTAGATCGTTCAAAATTGGAGAAATCCGTAAGAGTGTCGAGCATAAATGCGAGCGGGCAGCGCATAATTGCCTGCGCTACCGAAGGTAGTGGGGACCCGGTAAGACATTTTTCCCAATTACATTTTTTCTTCTTCTTTTTTTTCCACATGATAAAAATTAATGCAAACCGGTAAAACATTTTTCCCGATTAGATTTTTTTTTTTCACATGATAAAAATTAATGCAATTTTGAGAATTCATTAATTATAGTGATTCATTTAAAAACAGTGACCAGCGAATCGGGCGTAGCCTGCTAATAAAGATATAAAAACAACTATTATACTATCGAAAGAGGATCAGCAGAAAAAGGTCGTATATGATAACTTGAAATATGATATATAATATGAATAACGTGCATGCTTAAACAAGAAAGTTCTGATTATTAAATAGAGAATGCAATTGCATGTAAAATTCGAAAGTGTCTATTCAAATTATTATAAAGCAAAAAATAACATTATATATATACAGTCGGTAACAAAAGTGTCCGAACACTAGCAAAAATTCCTATGTAAAAAAAGTACACTTTATACGATTTTGTTAAATAAATCCTTATCAAATCATGTTCGTACGCTGACTAAGAACATGATTCGACAAGGATTTATTTAACAAAACCGTATGAAGTGTACTTTTCTTACATAGGAATTTTTGCTAGTGTTCGGACACTTTTGTTACCGACTGTATATATATATATATATATATATATATATATATGCATATACGCGAACGTTCCTGCACTTACGAAAAAGGCATTTTGGTGCATTTATGTGCCACAGAAATTGAGATATAGCCTTTTCGTAAATGGGGAGAATCATAGCATAGCAGCGTCACCCTATTAAGTGATACATTGCAAACGCCAATCAACCCCACGTTAAGGCAAGGTCTTATCAAAAATCAATCTTGCTTAAATTCTGTCCATTGGTTCGTCAGATACAAAATTTTGCTAACGCGTCATACACACACAGACAGATAATCATTTTATAAAAATGGCCAATAAAAATATTTGGTCCTCTCAAAATGTGTAACTTTATCGAAAACCGAAAGTTGAAAAAATTCTAGAATCCCATACTTTCTGTTATACTATTATTTTATAATGTAAATGAATATAATGCCACCTATCGGTTAATATGAACAACAATTTAATTAATATCTTCTGACATTTATATTTTACACACCCAATTCGGTGCAAGTTTCCTCAAAAGATGCTGGGATATAGCCATTGAAAGACCGAAGAAAGTAATAGCAGAGCCATCATTCAGCCTATATGCACTAAAATTCAATAAGAATAATTTTCCATAATATATATTTTACATACCAAGTTTGGCGAATTAACATAACATAGAAACTGAGATATAGCTTTACCATAAATGAAAAATATTTCAGAATAACAACGCTGTCTGTCGTCCGATATGCATCCAAAGTGAATCAACATAGTTTTAACTAATATCCACCTCATATGCCAAGGTTTGTACATTTATATACACTACAGAAGCTTTCATGTAATCTCTCAAAAATAGGATTAAAATGCAACATTTCAGCGCTACCTATCGGCCGATATACACACAAATTGAATCAACAGATTTTTTCATAATATACAAGGTGGCCCTTATTAAACTGTGACAGAGGCAGTGCTGGATAGTGCAATCTAATTGCAAGAATAGCATAAAAGTATGTAGAAAGATCAAACAAGACGGAGAACCAAGGATACCGCAAAAAAAGTAAAAAAAAAATTCCAAAAGTCGGCGCTGTGTAATAGAAAATTGAGTTTAAAAAATTGAAAACAAGGGACAAATTAACGCAGCGTCTCAAATTTCAAAGTAATAAATGGGGACAAAAGCAGTGCTTAAAAAAGATGCACAATCATCAATTTTTAATTATAAATTGCGACAAAAGCTTTACTTAGAAAAACAGCGCCACATATTCCCTAAGCAGTAAATTTTAAAGCTTTTTCTTTTTTCTTTCTTTTTTTTTTTTTTTTTTTTTTTTTTTTTTTTATGTAAAAAAAAAAAAAAAAAAAAAAAAATCGATAATTTTATTTAAAATTTTTATAGATCGATGGTTCAGCTACTCTTTAAAGGTATTGATGAGCTCTTTTGAAAGATACCCATAATAAAAATTTGTCCCCAATCACCAAGCCAGCGGGAGAGCGATGCTCCTACATAATAATAATTAAAAAAAAAATCCCAGTCGACAATCATTATTAGAAATAATTCTTTTAGGTGATTTCTTTAAAAATCGACCTATGAACTTTATCCGTCATTTTTTACAAAGTGGCGGATATCTTAACTAGAGCCACTTGAAATTAGAGTACCACTTGAAAAATTTTCATAGTGATAATTTTTGAAATACTGAATAATTTCGAAGTAAAGTAGAACAGTGAACTTATATACAAATAAGCCCAGTGAACTGTCTTGGATCAGTTGACTGGGCAACTTGTTCGGACATTTTGTTTCGAAGTTGCGGCCACTTGAAATCAGGCTGCCACTTGAAATGTGCCATCACAATAACTTTTGAAACACTAAACTGATTCAAGCCAATGATGGATAGGAAACTTACGGTTCAAATATCTTGGATAAGTTCGCTAGGCATCTTGCTCCGCCATTTGATTTCCTAGAGGCGGCCACTTGAAAATTTGTCATTATCATAACTTTTCACTGAGGAAAAAAACATACCTCCTTCACCTAGAACGAATAAGTAGTCATTTTTTGAAACCCTAAACTAAAAATATAGATTTACTAGCTATGCGTATAAGGTAAACAAATAACCTGGATAGACGAAATGATCGAGGATTTCTAGTCTACACTTTTCTAGATAGTGAAACAATATTATGAATATTATGAATATTACGAATTCTTTGTATTTCAAGAAATTCTCGGTATATTTCTTAGAATTAGGTCATAAACAAAGATTATAGTTACAAAAATTCGCCTCTTGAGTTCGCATTTATTTGTAGAGATTTTAAAATAAGTTTGACCACGATAACATAGGAAATCGACCTATAATTCTAACAGAAATTTTTAGAACTCGCTATCAAAAAGAACTAGAATTTATAAGGATGACATGGAACTGTATTTACTAGAGGCACAATTTAGTTTCTAGGTGTCAGTTACAGAATTTTTTTTTTTTCAGTGTTGTAATACTGAATCAATACGAATCAAATTTGCGCAGTGCATTTATCATTCAAATATCTTAGATAAATTTGCTGGGCATCTCACTCCGCCCTTTTGTTTCCAAATGGTAGCCAATTGAAATGGCGGTGCCACTTGAAAATTTCTTATCACGATAACTTTCGAAATGTTGAATTAGTTCGAAACAAAGTTAAACAGTGAATTTATCTTACGAATATCCTAGATGATTTCGCTGGGCAAGCTGCTCCACCATTTTGTTTCCAGGTTGCGGCCACTTAAAATCAAGCTGTCATTTGAAAATTTATTATCAGGATAACTTTTGAAATACTGAATTCATGTCAACCAAAGTTCGGCAATGGACTTATCTTACAAGTATCTTGGATTAGTTCACTGAGTAACTTGTTCTGCCATTCTGATTTCTGTGTCGGCCACTTAATTTGTCAACATGATAACTTTAACTGAATTAATTCGAACTAAATTTGTAGAGTAGACTTATCTCACAAATGCGCTTGATATGTTTATTTGCCAACTTGATCCGTCATCTTGTTTCCAAATGCCAAATTTCAAATTCACATTAAAAAGGTATTTATGGACCGATCTGCTAAAAACTCCATATGTACATAGCCCACATCAATATTTCCACCAAGTCCATTAATAATATGTAGCTGCCATTTTGTTTTGAAATGATACTTCATAAGAAAAAAGAAATCAATATACCTTTTCGAATGAGCCAGAAGGACTTGTTAAATTTCATAATGATTATTGACAAATAATTCTCTTTATGCATATTTCTAAAAAATTTTGTCCTATACCGCCATGTTAAAAATTTAGAAAAAGCGGGACGGTAACGCCATCTGTCGGACGATTTTCATCAAAAGTTGATAAATACTAATTTATGTCAAGTTGCAACTACATATCAAATTTTATGAAATTTTGTGCAGTAGTTCCTTAGATAAAGTTGCCACAAAATTTTCTCACACATACAGACATTTTTCAAAAATGTTCAAATCGTGTTTTATAGCTCTCAAAACGTATAAATCTATCAAAATCTCGAGATCGAAAGTTTTTACGAATTCAATACTTTCTTTTATTGAAGAAATAAAAATTCCAGTATAAGAGTTAGAACAATCCGTAACAACTTGGTACTTCTGTATACATATATATAATATATTTCAACAAAAAGCATTGTGTTTGAAATAATAATGCATATGAAATGTCATTTTGTAATATATTTTGAAATTTCAGCATGTAAAAGTACATCGCTTTGGCCTTTCATTATCATTTAACGCATTCTTTTTTTATGTTACAAGAATAACACAATTGAAAAGTGTCGAGGGCATAAATCATGTAAATCCTTCATATGAATGTAAAGGAAAAAAAATTCTGAAGTAACTCCACTCAACTTTCCGAAAATTAAGGTGTCGATGTTGGTGTTTGGGATTGAGACCGACTGACTTCAAGAGGGTCCTAGGCCTATAGGTGGAGTACCCTGCTTGGAGGGGGTCTTTCTAAGGGGTCCTAGCCCGTATTTACGCGAGTTTCGGAGAACACCACGAAAAATTCCGAACGGCTAGGTCGACGAGCACGAACTAGGATCGAACCCGGCACTTCCCGCCTACCAGCTCTGAGCGCAGAACCGCTTGACCACTGGTGGGGCCCGAACATTATGTAATTAATGGTTGTATAATAAATTAGGGTAAGAGAATCGTTAAATAAACAAAAGAAACAATTATAATAGAGTGATAATATATTGTTTGATTTTACGCTATTGCGCTTCAAATAATTTAAACCATAGATCATAATGGTAATGAATTTTCCGATATGTCCCTGTAAAATTCTGAAAGTATTAAATTCACTAAAAAATATATACTTCGAGCGACGATGACCTGTAACATGTGTATAAATTTTCAGCTCAATCGTATAAGTCGTTTAGATGTTATCGCACTTCAAATATTTTGGGCTGATATAATGATAAAGAATTTTTCTTTGTGTTCCTGTAAAAAAAACTATAAGTGCTAGATTCGCCAAAATCTATACAGTTCGTGCGACTGTGACCTATAACATGTGTATAAATTTTTGGTCAATCGAATAAGGCGTTTAGACGTTATCGCACTTTAAAAAATTTAGGCACACAAAACATACTGATAATGAATTTTTCTTTGTGTCCCTATAAAACACTATACGTGTTAAATTCACCAAAATCAATAGCGTTCCTGCTGTGGTGACCTATAATAACATACGTACCAATTTTCAGCTCATTCGAACAAATCGTTTAGACTCTAGCGTGATCACATACATACACAGATACTTACATTATCGTAAAAATGATACATACATACATCATCGTAGAAACATCTAAATCTCAAAGTCGGATTTTCAACATGATTACAAAACTTTTACAATACAATACATGATTACAATACTTTTCGGAAAGTAAAAATTCTGGAGCGACCCCACTCGACTTTCCAAACAGTAAGTAATTAACGGTTGAACAGAAATGTAAAGTAAGAGAAAGGACTAAATAAGCAGAAGAGAAAATTATAATAGGATGTTTCAGTATTTTTCTCCATTTAGTATGTTGTTTAATTTAACACTATTGTACTTCAAATAATTTGAGCTCATAGATCATAATGATAAAGAATATTTTTTTGTGTCCCTATAAAAATCCATAAGTGCTAGATTTATTAAAATCTATACATTTCGGAGAACAGTGACTTATAACATGTATATAAATTTTCGACTCATTCGGATAAGACATTTAAACGCTACGCTACAGCAATTTAAAAAATTTGAGCTCGTAATGATAAAGAATTCGTTGTATCCCTGTAAAAAAGCTATAAATACTAGATTCTCTACAATTTATACAGTTAGTGTGACGATGACCTATAACATATATATAAATTTTCAGTTCATTTGAAAAAATCGATTAGACGCTATCGCACTTTAAATAATTCGAACCCTAGGCCATTACGAAAAAAAAAAAAATTTTGTGACCCTGTAAAAATCTGTAACGGTAAGAGTCTATACAGTTCGTGCTATGGTGACCTATAACATGTATATAAGTTTCCAACTCAATCGGGTAAGGCATTTAGATACTATCGCACTTTAAATAATTTCAGCTCGTAGGTCATAATGACAAAGCATTTTTTGTTGTGTCCCTGTAAAAAAAAAAAAAAAAAAAAAAAAAAAAAAACTATCAGTACTAGATTCACCAAAATCAATAGTGTTCGTGCTACAAAAAACCTACAACATGTGTACCAATTTTCAGCTCATTCGAACAAGGCGTGCAGATTCTGTCGTTTTCACTTACACACATACACACACTTACATACATCACCGTAAAAATAACAAAAATGAACTCAGAGGACTTCAAAACATATAGATACACGAAAATCTGAATGTCGAATTTTTGTCGTGATTACAATACTTTCCTTAGATAGTATGTTCGGAAAGTAAATATTTAACAGTAATGATGGTAGGAAAGGAACTAAAGATCTGAAATTAATTTAATAAGCAAAATGAAAAACTCCAGGTGAGCACTAAATAAACTTTAAAAACTAAATACAATCAGGAAACTAATTAAGATTTTTTTTTTTTTTTTTTTTTTTTTATAATATCGAAAAATAACATTGTATCTGAAATACTAATGCATGTAAAATGTCATTCCGAAAAGCGTACTGATAATCTCAATATGAAAAGTACATCGAGTACCCCTTTCATTATCATTTCATGCATTCTCTTTTTATGCTGCCAAAAGTCACTGTCAGAGAAATTCGTCTTTATACATTAAATTATTCCTCATTTTTCAACGAATAATTTCCGTATACCTTGGAAACGTTATTTTTTCGTGAATTTTTCCCGAAAGTCTGAAGAAGAGGAAGGGGAAATTTCAGTTAATTCCCTACACGGAAGCGCATTCGTCATTTTATTCGCTGATTTTACCTATATGCTACTGACACTGAGACGTGTCTAGAACATAAATCACAAAATTCTTCGCATAAATATGAATAATAATAATAACTAGTATCGCCCAGTGGTCGAAACTCGACCATTTTTTTTTTTGCAAAGCGAGGCAAAGCAAAATTATTGCCTTGTCCTAAACAGAATGCAATTGCAACACAGCTGCGGCAATTGTTTGCCGATAGTCACTCTAACTGAATCAGCAGAGTTTTACTTAATATAACTATTTCTCTCTGTAGATGTTAGCCTTTCCTGAAATGAGAGAAAATCGCAACGTGAAAACGCCCCTTGTTGTGTGATACAGCCCAGAAGCTAATAGGTACCATGTCAAACCAAGGCCCAACCAAGTATCAAATTCTGTTAAATTAATTCGATTGGCTCATAAAGTACAGTGTTTTGAAAAAAAAAAAAAAAAAAAAAAAAAAAAAAAAGATATTTTTCAAAAATGGTCGAATTGAGTTCGGGAAATTTCAAAACGTGTAACTTCATCGAAAACCGAAAATCTAAAACTTTTCTGAATCTTATATTTTCTACTTATATATGCAGAGGAAAGAATAATAAATCCACTTTTTAAAAAATAAAAATAAGTAGTCAATTTCACTTAATTAAAATGCAAGGAAATCTCTAAACGTGTAAATTCATCAGAAGCCGGAAATCAAAAGTTTTTATGTATCTTCTACTTGTTTCTGCTACCCACAAAAGCTAGCAATAAAGACACTTTTTTAAAAAATAAGTAGCCAATTTCAGTCAATTGAAACGTAAAGAAAGCTCAAAACATGTAAATTCAGCAAAAAACGGAAATCGGATTTTTTTCCGTATGGTCTACTTATACATGCAGCAGTTAGTAACAAATCCATTTTCCTTTTATTTAGTATATTAGTTGAATATTTATTGTTTAAATATCACCCTTTGAAATGAAATGTTTATGTTTACATTCGAAACTGGAAGTTTGCCATTTTTTTTTCTGGAGTTTTGTGATTTTAAATTAAAATTTTATAAATTTTACAGAAAAAATAACTCAATCTAACACATGTAGACAGTAACTTATATATAACCATAGAATAATAATAAAGGAAGAAGGAGCGTATATATTTTTGTTTCGGTTTGTAAAATCCAGGAATGTCGGGTATAGGGTTGTAACAATGCTTCAATCTGATTGGTTGGCGACTTGTTGGCGAGATTTTTGAATCGTCTCATCTCTCTGTCAGTCAGTCAGCGAGGCAGCATCTACAACAAACAGCGATAAATGTGCCGAGCATGGGTGCCCTACTTTAAGGTTTTGAGTAGCAAAATTAGCTTTCGCTGGCAATTTCCTAGAAGTGGTTTGTAAGCATTAGAGCATTGACGTGCTCCTTCTTCCTTTATTATTATTCTATGTATATAACCAACCCAAATATCGGAATTAAAATCGGCAGATAATTTCCGTAATTTTTTACAAAAAATCCAATGGACGATTAACATAGAAAATATTTTTCATGGCTCCATGGACAGACAGTGACGTCATCACTTCGCTTGCGTATAGTGATGCTACATTATTACTGTGTCTATGGTTTTATTTGAGCTTTATGAAATTGCCAGATTTAACAACTTTCTACTTTTAGGTATTTTTTAATGTAAAGGAATACGTGTATAAAAGGGAAAAATGGGGGAAAATGCATAAAAAATAAATGTATTTTTAAATACCTTCTTGACATCGTAAGAAAATAATATTTGTATTCGCACCTTCCGGCTAACCATACCTTTCGAATGACACCATTTTCAACTCTCTACTCCCATAATTAATATGTTAAAAAGGGACTACAAAGTTTATGCTTGCCTATTAATATATATAGATAATAATAACAATGATGATGATGATGATGATGACGGTAGAAATTAAATGTAAAGGGATTATCATTTTAATAAGCAAAGTCATAAACCCGTGAAGAGTTTTAAGTAAACTATAAAAATAAAATATAATTAGAAATCTAACTAAGATTTTTTAGAACACTTGCAAAAGGTTTTGCGTGTGTAATGCTAATCCAAAATGCTTTTTTATAATCTGACTGTCAAAACATATCGATTTTGCACTTCACGTTTTCATTTAATGCATTTTTCTTTCTGCCTAGAAAAAATAAACTGAGAAATGCTTACGGCTTAATTCAGAATTTTTTTTTTTTTTTTTTTTTTTTTTTTAGGACTGAGGGCTTATTAAAACTAAATTCTGCTTTTGCGAGAATTTCATCAAAATCTTTTCAAAATGACATTGACATGAGTTCCCCCAAGGCACAACTATGACATGAGTCCCCCCCAAGGCACAACTTTGGCACGAGTCCCCCCCAGGCCCAACTTTGACATGAGTCCCCCCAAGGCCCAACTTTGACATGAGTCCCCCCCAAGGTACAACTTTGACATGAGTCCCCCCAAGGCACAACTTTGACATGAGTCCCCCCCAAGGCACAACTTTGACATGAGTCCCCTCCAAGGACCAACTTTGACATGAGTCCCCCCCAAGGCACAACTATGACATGAGTCCTCCCCAAGGCACAACTTTGACATGAGTCCCCCCAAGGCATAACTTTGACATGAGTCTCCCAAGGCACAACTTTGACATGAGTCCTCCCCAAGGTACAACTTTGACATGAGTCCCCCCCCCAGGCACAACTTTGACATGAGTCCCCTCCCCAAGGCACAACTTTGACATGAGTCCCCCCCAAGGCATAACTTTGACATGAGTCCCCCCCAAGGCACATGAGTCCCCCAAAAGGCACAACTTTGACATGAGTCCCCCCCAGGCACAACTTTGACATGAGTCCCCCCAAGGCCCAACTTTGACATGAGTCCCCCCAAGGTACAACTTTGACATGAGTCCCCCCAAGGCACAACTTTGACATGAGTCCCCCCAAGGCACAACTTTGACATGAGTCCCCCCCCCAAGGCACAACTTTGACATGAGTCCCGTCAAAGCACAACTTTGACATGAGTCCCCCCCCGAGGCACAACTTTGACATGAGTTCCCCCCCCCCAGGCCCAACTTTGACATGAGTCCCCCCAGGCACAAGCAACAATTTTATGCTATAAAACACTAATACTGTCCGAAAACTTCATGAAAGCGAGGAAGGTTAAGTTTAAAATTTTTAATTATTATTTTTTTTTCTTTCAATCAGTCAAAAAAAAAAAAAAAAAAAAAAACCTGAAAATTGCAGTATTAAAAAAGTTAAGTAAAAAATCATTTTTTAACGTTAGAAGCTTTTTATTGTGAAGCCCTAAAAAGCCTAAAATAAAAATTTATTCTGGCAAAGACATGCTACAAAGAAATGAAAGTTTCAACACTAAGAAAATTTTTGAGACAAATATAGGTACTTTCCTTTTGCAAGAGATGAAAATTTTTTAATGTTCAAAATATTTTAAAAAGCTTTTGAGACATTTGAAATTTGTGGCCTAACGAATGATTACACAAAAACTAATAACTTAGAATATTGGTCTCGAAAGCTTTTTAAAATATTTTGAACATTAAAAATTTTTTATCTCTTGCAAAAGGAAAGTACCTATATTTTTCCCTAAAATGTTCTTAGTGTTGAAACTTTCATTTCTTTGTAGCATGTCTTTGCCAGAAAAAATTTTATGTTTTTTAGGGCTTCACAATAAAAAGCTTCTAACGTTAAAAATTGATTTTTCACTTAAATTTTATTTTGTGCGTTTTAGTTTAAAAAAAAGAAAAAGCTTCAGAAAAAAAAAAAAAAACTAATTAAAATTTCTTAGGATATTGTGTAGACAACGGGAGATTTTCTTTTGTCAATAGACATTTTTTTTTCTATTAATTATCTGCAAAAAAGTACTATATCATCTTTCGAGGACTGAATCCGAGACCATCGCGTTATCACCATGACTATCTAACCAAAAGTCTAAGAACTGTCAAGAAAAATCATAGAACATTCTAGAAAAATCTAACAAATACTTATAGAAAAGAAATATTGTTCTCGAATACTTTTTAAAATATTTGCAATGTTTAAATTTTTTCATCTTTTGCAAAAATGAAATATCTATATTTTTCTTTAAACTTTTCTTTTTGTTGAAACTTTTATGATTTTATAGCATGTCTCTGCAAGAATAAATTTTTATTATAGGTTTTTAGGGCTCCACAATAACAAAAATAATAAAAACTTACAGTATTATTTTTATTTATTTATTTATTTATTTTATTTTATTTTATTTATTTTTATTTATATTTTTAGTGAAATTTTTATTTTGTGCGTTTTAGTATCTCAAAAAAAGCTTCTTAAAAAAACTATCAAAATTCCTTAGGATACTGTGTAGACAATGAAAGATTTTTTAGTTCCCCATCATACTATAGGTATGGGGAACTTAGGTAATCGTGAAAAATTTCGACCTCCGTTTTTTGACTTTTTTATATGTTTTCAGGTGTGAGGAATCCGAAAATGACAAAATTTGTATGGTGTCTGTCTGTAGGGTGTCTGTTAGTGTGTCAGTCCGTTAGTGTGTTAGTCCGTTAGTTTGTTAGTCTTTTAACACGATATCTCACGAACAAATGATCGCAGAGAGGTCAGATCAGTTTTAAAACATTACTTTCGATACTGGCAAGAACCCTATTCATTTGCAACATTCGAATTAAAAAACTTCGTAAGTTATGAGAAATTTACGATTTTCTTAACATGGGAGAATAGGACAAAATTTCACTTAAACGTGCATTAAATGGAAACTTTTTACTGTAAAAATGTCGGATCAGTTTTAAAATATCAGTTTTGATGCCGGAATGAACATCAGTAACTATAAATATGCTACATTGAAAATTTCGCAAGTTATTGGAAATTTACGAATTTCTTAACATGGTTGTATAGGACAAAATTTCACATAAACGGGAATTTTGAGAGATATTTTCATCGTAAAGATGTCAGACTACTTTTGAAGTATTATTTATAACACTGGCATGAATATTAATGGCTATGAATTTTCCAATATAAAAATTTCGTAAGTTATTGGAAAATTACGAAATTCTTTACAGCAAAATTTCACATAAACGTCAATCTTGAGGGATATTTTCATCGTAAAGATGTCAAACCACTTTTTAAATATTATTTGGATACTGGCATGAATATCATAGACTATGATTTTTCCAATTTAAAAAATTCGTAAGTTATTTGGAATTTACGATTTACTTAAAATGTCAGAATAAGGCAAAATTGAGCATAAACTTTCATTTTGAGGATCATAAATACATTAGACACTTCAAAATTACATTTATGATATTTGTTTGAACATGACTGAATACAAATATTCTAATAGGAAAACTTCGTAAATTATTCGTAATTTACGATTTTATCAACATAGCGAAATTGTAAGTTTTTCATATAAATATAAATTTTGAGGATTATTGCATTGGAAATAGTAGCATGAAAACTAAACAACAGAATTGACTCTGATAAAATAAATTAATAGATTAGAATAAGATAAATATATCGAAGTGAACGGTGGATAGCCTATTAGGCGGGGATTTCATCCTGTCACTGTATCAAGCTTTTGTCAAATTCATTTCTTTTAACATGTTTATAATGAGTTTATAACCCACTAGAAATTTATGAGAACATAAATATGATGGGGAACTGAGCAGAGTCCACCTATGCCAACTAGTTTTTGTATCAATTAACATCGTTTCTATTAATTATCTGCAAAAACGTAACACATCAGTTTTCGAGGATCGAACCGAAGAGCATCGCGTTATCACAATGACGTTCTAACCAAATGCGCTAACGAGCGACGAAAAACGTTGTTTAAATTTACATTAAAGTGGAGGCGGTTTTTTTTTCAGAATGACACAAAGACACCATGATAAAAATCCAATTTCAATAAAAAGCTTCTAAAAGAATATTTATTTATTTATTTATTACTTAACTTTTTATTTTGTGCTTTTTAGTATCTTAAAAAAAAAAAAAAAAAAAAAAATGCTTCTTAAAGAAGCTCTTGAAAAATTCTGAATAGTAGACAATGAAAATTTTTCTTTTATCAACTGGCACATTTTCATTTAATTATCTGCAAAATTTAACAAATCGATCCTTCGCGGGTGGAACTTACCACCATCGCATTAGCAACTTGACGCTCCAACCAACTGAGCCAACGAGCGACGAAAAGGACTGCTGTCATTTACTTTAAAGTTGAGGTGCCTTGTTTATTAGAGTGACACGAAGACGCGATAACGAAATCCAATTTCAATATAAATCTTCTTAAAAAATTATTTATATATATAGAATCGAACTCATGTGGGCGTTAAAAAATGAACTAATACTTAATTACTATTAATCATTTAAAATTTAATGAAAGGTTAAACTATTTTACAATATGTACAATATTATAGTATGAATCAAAATTGAAACGGCCGACTAAAACAGTCACATTTGCAAGTCAAATCAGAAGTCTAAGTTTATGGATAATATACTGTTCAGCACAATTCTCGTCGAAAGAAGATAACACATAGCTTTCGTTTTTGATCGCTTTAGAAAAGCACACGGCATGATACAGGACACCGTCTCGGCGAAATCCCGCCGTCAACAGATTAAGATCCGAACGTCCACACATCAAGATCCAAACGTCTACTGAACTCTCTCTGGGAAGTGCTCTCAGCCTCCGTCTATGAAGATGTGCTCCAGAAGTGACGTCCGTCTGACATCACGGCTACGTCATTCCGCTACGTGTTAGTTGCATCCTCTCGTCGAAGATACTCGTTTGCAGCTGCGGCAAAGGAACTGGGCTAGTTTTGGAATCAATGGTTAGGGAAAACAAGGTGCCTACACTACATTCGGCCATCCTTCCTCGACTGGTCTTCCAGGCGGCCACACTGAAAAATACAAAAAGAAAAAACAAACACAAAAGCAACACAAAATAATAACAAACTTATTTACAGCACATATACAAATTTTGATATTCTCTCTTTTTTTAAATTAAGTTACCCTTGTTTGAGAGATTTGGCATGATTGGATGTGCAACGGGGGCCTTCGTGGCATCCCTCCTTAATTGCATCATAGGTGGTTCCACCTTTAATTTTTACAGTTTTAGAATGACAAAAGTACTTTGATTTCGGTTTCATGGCAACTTGGTCGCCTACTTCACAAGGTTTTGGTTTTTGTCTTCGAAAGTTATATTTTGTTTTATTTTTCTCTTTCTCTTTAACAAATTGTCCTTTGGCATGTTTATGCAAATCTTTACTCTGGGACTCAAAGTCAACTTGGGATTCGAACTCGAGAACCTCTAATTGGTCATTTCCAGTTTCAGTTGTTTCTAAAGCCTCTGCAGCATCTTGTTCGGTCATAAAATTTATAGTAGCACTCTTATGTGTAGGGAAAACATCTAACTGTATTTGCACAGCTTTGGGAAATAATGCAGCTATTTCACTAATTGTAGTCTTCATAGGAAGGGATGAAATAAACAATTTTCTCAAATTTATACCGGCAGTCTCTTCTTTTGGGATATTCTGTCTTTCACAATCAATGGAATCCATCATCAAAGGCTTTCTTCTTAATTTCTTTCTTTTAAGAAGTTTGGAATTTTCTTCAACTTTTTCCTTCAATTCTCTCAGCTCTTCTGCTAACTGCAAAACCTTTTCAAGTAGGATTCGTTTTTCGTCTTTCCTTGAAGAAGTGTTTTCTTGATTTTGCAATCTCATTTGGAAAATATTCATCTGACTTTGTTTCTTTCGTCGAGGCTCTTCCTCTTCCTCAATGTCATCATCTTCACTATTATCGTCCTTTAAAAGCATCTTCTTATCGTCATCACTTTCGTCATTATTCTCGTCGTCGTCATTATTTTCACTTACAGCTTTTTTGGAAGATTCTAATGATTTTTTGGACAATATAACAGGTTGAGGGGTTTTATTTTTACACTTTTCAACACTATTTAATGTTTCATTTATTTCTGGGGGCTTCTCAGAAATTTTACTTTCAAAGTTAATGGGAGCGTCAATAGCAATATTCGTCTTAATTTCATTTTGATATGCATTTACTGGAAGAACTGTTACTAAATTTACCTCGAGAGAACTAGATTTATTTTTCATAAAAATACCTTTTTCATTTATTGTCGTCTCACCCAACATCAGTACATTCATTCCAATGATTACGTCATAGGGTATAAAATCATTATTTACAACATAAATATTAGTTTCAGATTCAAAATTATCAACTTTTAAATTAGCGTCAAATGAGCCTAACGGCTTTACGGAACTTTTCCCGATCCCCTTCAAAGTGGTAATCATAAGATTTAATCTATTAACATTCAATTCATTAAAGGCACTTTTACGTAGCAGTGTTGCCTCACTTCCTGTATCAATAATACCATTAAAATTCACATTGTTTATTTGTATAGTTTTATTCAGGTTTTGATTTACTCCGATGCACAATGCTTCAACTTCGGGTTTCGAACCCGGACATTCCGAGCTCTTATGCCCAAAGCGTTTGCATGAAAAACACTTAAAACCTTTCTCTCTATGGGAGCAATTGGAACTAAATTTTCCTCACACACAGATAGACATTTTCTAAAAATGGTCAATCGTGTTCTAGATATCTCAAACATGTAAATCCATCGAAAACTGAAAGATGAAAATTTTTATGAATCCAATACTTTCTTCTGTTGAGTACAGAAGAAAGTAAAAAGATTGAATTCATGAGGCAGGATAATATATTACAGCTATAGTACGAAGATGAATGAAATTAAGCGAATAACTATAGCAAGATTAAGGAAGAATGGGTTTTACACGCTCTAGAGCTTAAAAAGGACAAAAAAAAAAAGGACACAATGGGAAGTTTTCTTAAACTGAATTAATGAGTTTTATAAAATTATTTGTGTGGGGGTTAGTATTTTTTTAAACCTTTTTCTAGGCAGCAATGTTTGCTTTATGCATGAGACTACACGAAAACAATCATTCATCATTTATTTCGGTGGGAGGGTGAGTGGACCCTCCCTTTGCCTACGGCCTTGCAGATAACATCACATTAATACAAATCATTCCCTTTTTTTTTTTTTTTTTTATGAAAGTGACAAGGAAACATTCAAAGAATGTCGTCTTCAAGAAATATTGAAAAAAAAAATATATATATATATTTGATTCTACTCTTCCTAAAACACCAGAAAGTGAAAAAATTATCGGCTAAAATGAATTACAGCGACCAAAAAAATTATCAAAATTAAGCATATTTGGCGATTTCACATTCTTAGGCGATTGATTTTGAGTACTTGTCGAAGAAACAAAACAGTGTTCTGTTCGTACACGGCAATCTCGGTGCTAGCGAACGGAACGCCTAACAGCGCTAAATTGCCAAATATGCTTAATTTTGATAATTTTTTGTGGTCGCTGTAATTCATTTCAGCTGATAATTTTTTCATTTCCTGGCGTTTTATGAAGAGTAGAATCACATATCTTTTTTTCGATATTTTTTGAAGACGACACCTTTTGAATGTTTCTTTGTGAGTGACTACAAATAATTATTATCTTAATTTGTTTATCGTTGGTTCCCTAAATTCTCTCGTGATTAAAGTTTTAATGAATAAAATTGTAGTTCTATCTGTTTTTTTTTTAACCCTTTGCGGCGCAGGGTAATTCGGATAATTTAAATTACACTGCCACCGGAATTTACGAACAAAATTAAAATAAAAGAAATTTTAAATTTTCAGGTTAAAAAAAGGGCATTTTCTGCTATGTTATAAATATAAATTTTTGCTAAAAAATTTCCGGGATGAGTTTTTGCACTTGAGAATTAACATTAGGTGTTCCATCAGCGGGAACACTGTGACTGAAAGGGTTAAGCTGGCGGCTTTGAACGAAAATTAATCTAATAAATCTCAGAAAATTCGAAAATAAATCCTAAATTAAAAGTATTTTCTAATATTAAACTGTACACTGTAAAAAAAAAAAATCCGGCACTTTCCTGGGAAATTTTGGGTAGCTAAGGTACCCAATATTTACCAGTAATGTTTCTCGAAAACCATCAAATATACACAAATATATATCAGTAACCATCAAATATACACACATTAAAAATAATAGTACATTCCTGAAATCAGGAACGTTTCATGCACGAAAACAGGGCCCGACTTAGACTACCTGCAGCCCCGGGGCAAGCCTATTCTGGGGGGCCCCCTTGCAGTGGCATAAGAGGTCTTTAGGTTGCAGAATTTCTGTATTCGCCTGTAGGGGGGCCCCTTCCAGAAGGGGGGCCCAGGGCATTTGCCCCGTATGCCCTGCCGTAAGTCAGGGCCTGCACGAAAACCTGTTATTCTCAGGGACTTGACCCAAACATTAAAAACAGGAACGTATCCGATATATAAGAGTAATGTTACTGAATTTTTTTACAGTGTAATACGATTTTATTATTTCTTACAGGTACAACTTTTATAGAACTTGGTTGATATAACATATTTTAAAGTTTTGAACTTTTTTGACGTGAACTATTCAGCTTAAACATGCTCAAAAAATAAATTTTCATGTAGTTTTATTGGAATAAATGATATTTTTTCCATGTTAAAATGTAATGTGTGAGTTTAATTTTACTTTAAAATTTATAATATCGAGTTTCAAGTAGGTTATAAATATACGAAAAATGGAAATTTCCGAAATTTGTAATTTAAATAGCGGATATTCATTACAGAAAAAACCTGGGTATATGTTATAACAATATCCATAACATACACACATACACGCGAACGAAACCTTATAATAACAACTTTATCTAAATTAAATGCGCATGGCAGTTAGCGTTACCCGAGAAACACCACGTGGAGGTCGCCATGCATCGTTTCTCATGGGGAGTTTTGATAAAGCAGGCCCCCTTGCCTACTGCCAGCAAGCATCCCGAGGTAATTTAGTTTTTTACACTACGAATGCAGCAACAACAACATATTTTCAGAAAATTCCTCAATTTTCGGAATTTCTTTTTTTTATGATGTTGTGGAGAAACAGAAACTGGTTGATTTTCAATAACCGTTTCCACTGTCTGAGAAAGAACTGATTCCACTTCGATTTGAAACGGAGGTTTGTCAGTAGAATTATCAGACAGTGCAGTAGAAACTGTTTCTTTTTCATCGAGTGTGTCCACTTCCTGAGACTGAACTGAGTCCACTTCGGTTTGCAACGGAGGTTCGTCAGTAACAGTATCAGGCAGTGAAATAATATTATCAACTTTTGGCAGCTTTTTTATATCCAACTTTGGATGCTTGCGAATACGAGCTTTATATAAAGCTGGGTTATAAAATTTTTGACTATCATTATTCATTATCAAAAAACGTCCAGCAAAGATGGAAGTTACTGGACACGCATACCTTTCCCGAGCATCATCCATAGGATGATGCTCGAAAAATTTAAAAATAAACCACATGAGGAACTTTTTTTAAAAGTAACTCACAAAGAAAACGCCTAAGAACGAAAGATACATCATTCTCAGATGAGGGTCAGTAATTGGACTGAAGAAAATTGTTAAAAAGAGAAGCTTATCTATTCATTGTTGTAAATACATATATATATAAACACTGTTGTTTATCAAACAATTATTTTTTATTAAATAGTTGTTGCAATTGTTCATTCAATTGTTGAACTGAAATATTGGATGCATTGTTTAAAAAGCAAATGATGGCAAAAATTTGTATAACACGAAATTTAATTTTGTATTCCATGTCATGTGAAAATGTCGATCAAAGTAAAATATGTCATTAATATAACGATATAAAGTTAACAGTGAATTAAAACCAAAGCAACATTTAAAATGAGATAAAGAATACTAAAATTTTTTGAATTTTAAAAAATACATTTTAATTAAAAAACATTAAAATACAAGACAGACGTTTCGGCTAAACACTAGCCCTCCACAGTGTCAAACATACAAAGCACAACATTTACAAAAAAAAAAAAAAAAAAATCATTAACACAGCCATATCGGCTCACACATAACCTCGAACTGCCGAGATTCCGGACAGTTCCATACCGAAACGGTTTAGTCGCGGATGCAGTAAATAGTTCATACACTACTTTTTGTAAATGTTGTGCTTTGTATGTTTGACACTGAGGAGGGCTAGTGTTTAGCCGAAACGTCTGTCTTGTATTTTAATGTTTTTTAACTGAAATGTATTTTTTAAAATTTTAGTATTATCTCATTTTAAATGTTGTTTTGGTTTTCTTTTAATATACTAATGAAACGTATGGATTATGTTTAATTTTATTAAATTAACAGGGAATGGTATCATGTCAAATAGAGGAATCATTCTATAAACTGGGTTGCAGCAAGTAGTAAAACTCCTGATATTTTTATTATATGCTGTTGAAAATCTATTGCCAGATGGTATGAAATTTTGAAACTTCATCAGTTGCAACTATCACGATGAAAAATTTCACCATAACTAAATTTCAGGACGCCCATGATTCACAAAAAAGTGTCAAAACATTTAACAATCTTATGGCAGTGTCTACTATAGGCTCTAAATTTATGTGCTACGCTGTGTTGTGTTGTAGATTTTTAAGCCGACTAGAACGCGATTGGCTTAAGTCTGAGTGATGTACCTTTCGTGGAGATCTTTCTAAGCAGTTTGATCTATATACCTTGTGGGATAGGGGGGAGGGGGGGCAAAAAACCCGGTTCCAAGCATAACTTTGCTTCAAATTATCTCAGTAAGATCAATTTTTATGTGTTGGTTGTTTATGCCTCTCCAACACATACTGTAAAATAATTTTGCAAAATTTCTCCCTCCCCCCCCCCTTTAAGGGTGGGGGAAGGCAAAAACACGCTTATAAGTGTAACTCTGCTCCAAATTATCTCAGGATAGCGGTTTTTTGATATGCCGATTTGTTATGCGTACTCAAGACACACACAATAAAGGGATTTTGTAAGATTTCGTCCTATACCCCCCTTGGGGAAACACGTCTCCAAGCATAACTTTGCTTTAAATTATCTCAGTAAGATTAATTTTTAAGCGTGGGTTGTTTATAAGTTCCGAACACACATTATAAAGGAATTCTACAAAATCTTCCCCTCCCCCCTCTTTAAGAGCAGGGGGGGGGGGAATAAAACGCTTTTAAGAGTAACTCTGCTGCAAATTATCTGAGAATAGCGATGTTTTGATATGTCGATTGGTTATGCGTACTCAAGACGCACACTACAAAGGGATTTTGTAAAACTTCACATTATCCCCCTTGGGGCTGGGGGTGGGGCAAAATCATGTTTCCATGCGCAACTCTGCTCCGAACTATCTTAGGCGATTTTTTATGTGCGGGCTGGTTATGCGTTCCTAAGGCCCATTATAAAGGGATTTTGTGAAATTTCCCCTTTCCCCCTTTTAAGGGTGGGGGTTGGGGGGGAGGGGGAACAAAAACACGTTTTAAAGAGTAACTCTGCTCCAAATTATCTCAGGAAAGCGATTTTTTTATATGTTGATTAGTTATGCGTACTCAACACACTCAAACTACAAAGGCATTATTTGAAATTCTGTGCTATCCCCCTTGAGCGTGGGGTGGGGCTAAAAAACATGTTTTCATGAATAAATCTGTTCCAAATTATCTTAGAATTGCAACTTTTGATTTGTGGACTGCTTATGTGTATTCAACACACACTACAAAGTGCTTTTGTGAAATTCCACCCTACCGCCCCTTAGGAGGCGGGGGAGGGGGGTAAACATGTATTCAGGCGTAACTCTGTAGTAATAGTAAAGTATCTTAGGGAGGGGATTTTCAATATGTGGGTCATTTATATGTATCTTAACTCATAATAATATAAAGATATTTTGCGAAATTCCCTCCTCCTTCTTACCTTTAAGAGCGGGGCTAAAAAACATGTTTTAAAATATAACTCTGCTTCAAATAATCTCAGGATCTCTAATGTGTAGGTTAGGTATATGTGTATGCAACATGCACAATAAAGGGATTTTGTGAAGTAGGAAAACCGCTACAGAAGGTAGCAAGAAATTTGACTTAGATTTTGTCTGATTTCAATGATTTTTTTTATTATTATTAATGATATGGTATTTTGAGAATTCGTTTCAATATAATGACCAGCGAAACGGACAAAGCCTGCTAGTGTATAATAAAAGAATTTATATCGTTATTTTTATATGATCATTCACTTATTTACTTATTTTGTGTGTTTTTTAATTTGGTTTTCATGTTTTTATTAATGTCTTCTGTTTACAAAAGGCGAAAATGTTGGGTTCATGAGAATTTCCGATTACCAGTTTTTAAAATGAATATAGGTAGGTGTCTTAACACAGGATTCGACTATTTTTAGAAAACGTCTGTCGTGCGATAGCACAATTTTGTAGATACTGTAACTCATTAACAAAAGGGCGGAATTCAACAAAACTTTATACTTGGTTCAACCTTTACTTAAATTGGTGCTGATTAGATTTTGAAATATACCGCCCAAATACATTATATGCAATTTTCGCCATGTAAGATAAGGCTATAGCTCAGTTTCTATAGCGTATCAATGCACGAAACTTGATAGGAATGAGAGTCGTGACGAAAAGCTATATTTATTCAATTAGTGTGCCTATTGGCTTAGAAATAATGCTGTTATGATGCAATGTAACCCTGTTTACGGGAAAGCAGTATTATCTACTTCTATTATATATAAATGCACCAAACTTAGAATGTAAAATGGATATTTTGAAAGACTATGCTATAACAATTTGGCAATTTACAGTGGTGGCCGAGAAAGAAAATCGGTATATCATTAATTGATGGTCCTTACATGGAATTACATCTATTCATTTAAATTGTCTTTTATTCTTGAATTTTTTTTTTTTTTTTTTTGAATCACAGGTAAAAAAATTTTTTTTTTCAATACATTGTTGCAATTGTGACGTCAATTGTTTTCTATTGAATCATCACTTTTCCGTTATTTTATTCATCCCTCCAAACCACAGGAAAAAAATTATTTTCTCTATTCTTGTAGCTATGACATTAGTTTCAGCATTATCTCGGGCAAACTTGGGCTTTTTTTTTTTTTTATTAAGAAGATTTTGCAAAAGTTTATTGCCTTCATAATGTCTTTTAGAAACATTTTTTAAGTAAAATTCTGAGACGGTTGAATGTGTTTAAACGATATGATACTGCTACATGACAACACAGTAACGTATGAATTAAATTTGTGCATAAGTATTTCCATTATTTGTTTTTCTTTATTGATGTTGATATGGTGTTGCATTAATAGGAAGTTGTACATATAAAAGAAGTTAGTGTATGCTATATATTTTATGATATAATGAGCCTGTCACATTCAATTCGAGCTTTATATATATATATATATATGTGTGTGTGTGTGTGTGTGTGTGTGTGTAGAAATGACATTTAAATTAGAATTATGAATGGGATTCAAAAATATTTAAGTCCGATATCGTGATACATCGTGATATCGCGATTTTGACTAGACAATATATAGTGATATTGAAATAGTAACATCGCTCACTCCTACTTATGACCAGGGTTGAAGTACTGTAAGTGTTTGGCATTTCTAGCTCATGCGCGATGGGAGGGGATGAGAAAAGCCCTCCAAAAATTATATTTTTGTATCTCTTCTATAGAAATAATGCAGCTGGAAAGTTTAAATTTAACATCTAAGCTATTTTTAATTCTCCCTAAGTAGAGGTTTTTAAAATTCGAAATTAAGCTGTGAAACGATTAAAAAAAAAAAAAAAGAAAAAAGAAAAAAGAAAAAGAAAGAAAAAGAAAGAAAAGAAAAGAAAACGCAGTAAAATTACATTTCGTCAAAATTTCATTCATGCAATTTAAACATTTTACTGTGAATACGTCAGAAAGACGTATTGTCTTAATATAATGAAAATCAAAATATTTTTTATAACATGTTAGATCGATGTGACTTTTTCAGACAATCTCCCAAATGAAATACTATCGTCTTTTGAAATGACGGCATTTCTCAGAAGTCATTCGATAGGAAACTTGCATTTTCATAGAGAAAATGTATTTATTGTATATTGTGTGTGGGTGATTATGATTGTGCGGGCTTTTATTTATTAGCGATCAAATACATAGTAAGAAATAGTAATCTTATCTCCAAATTTTAACACAATATCTATACGCTTTTGCATGCTACTGATAAGTATTTTATTCGTCTGTATGACAAAAAAAAAAAAAAAAGCTTTTTTTGAAAACACTTTTTTTTCCAGTATTACGTTTTACAAATGAATTATTCCAAAAATAATTACTTTGTACAAATGACAATTCTTCATATTTTCGAAGCGTATTAATAAATATAGAAATTAAAAAAAAAAAAAAAAAAAAAGAGAGAGAGAGAGACTCATTGTTATAAAAATGATTCATTTAAATATAGTGACCAGCGAAGCGGGCAAAGCCAACTACTTACATATGAATAAAACTTAATAAAGAAGACAATGCATGTGCTCAAATTATTCGTTTAGGTAAAATGAAATTACCCATTAATATATTCCAGGAAATAAATTGTCTAAAAGAGAACTGTCTGAAAATTTTTTGGTAATCAGGCTTGGGCGTTCTATGTTTAGCACATGTGCACGATTTCTTTCTGTGTACACGCGAACTCTATCTGAAACGGTTTGAAAATAAATTGCAGACTTTTTTGCCAATTAAAAATTAAGCACGAAGACACATAAGAAAAATAATAATAATAAGTTTATACATAAAAATATTACTTTATGCGTTCATTTTAAAATACAAAAGTGAGATAAGAAAAGTATAAGTATTTCAGTAATAAATATTTTTTTTTTTTGTATTTGTAGGCACCCTGGATATATATATATATATAGTATATATATATATGCAGGGTGCAGAGCACGGGAGAGCTCAGTTGCGAGGAGGTCTTTATCTCGACAACCATTGGTACTTAAATGTAAACATGTATAATATCATATACTAAATCTAAATTTTTTTTTTTTTTTTTGAAGATTGCAAAAACTAAGTTTTTATACAGTTCTCAGATTGCTATACACATATTTAGTAAAAGTTTACACTCATCCTAGCAAATACTATATCACAAAAAGTTTCACTTCTGTGCGTCCAAAATTGATCGAAATATTTAGTTTCAAAACTTGGGATTTTTCCAAAATGTTTCGGCCTTCATCAAGGAGTCGTTTAAAAAATTCTTAATAAAGCCTGAGAAAATGCGAAAAAATCCCAAACTTTGAAACTAAATATTTCGGTCAATTTTGGGCGCACAGAAGTGAAACTTTTTGTGTTATAGTATTTGTTAGGATGAGTGTCAACTTTTACTAAATGTGTGTATAGCAATCTGAGAACTGTATAAATACTTAGTTATTGTAATTTTCAAAAAATTTATATTATTTAATTTAAACATATCATGTCATAAATATAATACATTTTCAAAAACATTTTGTAATTGAAGTATATGTCTGTGACCACTGGTTGGTGTTACAAAGCCCTCTTCGCAACTTTGTTTGCACCCTGTATGTATAGATATAATAATAATTATTATTTATACTCAATATTTATAGCATAATA
This sequence comes from Salticus scenicus, assembly GCA_963930645.1. Lineage (NCBI taxonomy): Eukaryota > Metazoa > Arthropoda > Arachnida > Araneae > Salticidae > Salticus > Salticus scenicus. Next base: position 272,399,055 of record OZ005650.1, read on the forward strand.
TAATAAATCCAATATTTATACTATATTCTGAACATAATTTACTAACTTATCTGTTTAAAAACGTAAAATAACTTTCAGTTATGCTTTTTTGCAGAGAATCATCCTTATGGATTTTTCTTTCCTGTTTGCAAAATAGCATGATACTGAGAAGATTCTTAATAATACAAATTTTTCAAAGAAATAGAAAAAAAAAAAAAAAAAAAAAAAAAAAAAAAAGAACATTTATAGCAGTTAAATGATTTGTTACAGTAATATTTTTGTACCCCGGAGGTAAAGGAGAACATCATGTCCTAAAAATGTAATTTTTCAGGAGAACAACTTTAGTTTTATTTATTTATTTATTTTTATTTATTTATTTATTTATTTAATTTTTCAATTTTAAATTAAGGTTTAAATACACTTCTTTGCAACTATACAGAGTTGCCAACTTCTTTAAATTTTCCGGAGCATTTTTAACACCGTCTTTTTTTTTCATACTACTTTCTTTACAGGAGTATTTTTTTTTTTCTTATTTTATCGTAGTTATATATTATAGAAAAATCTTCTATAATTTAAGTGGTGTGAAGAAAGGCGGGGCTAAAAGTGCTCCAGAATAAATTAAGGAACTTGGCAACTCTGCAACTAGAAGTAATCGCCTAATGATACATTATTAATAACATAATGAGCAAAAAGTACACATTAAGGACATGTTGCGAAATCTTTTAACAAAAAAAAAAAAAAAAAAAAAAAAAAATGGACATGGTGTCCTTTACTTCCGTAATACAGATATTTAATAAACAAAATAAAGAATTTTTTTCCGAAAACAAAATAAATTCTAGAAATGAAGTTAAATAATTAAACTACATTAAGCTTTTTAACATTTTCCAACAAGGTTGAAAAGTGTTAATGACTTCGATTTGTCTGTCTGTCTATCCGTCTGTCTGTCTGTCTGTCCGCGCTCTAACTCTCGTAAATATTTATGGAATTTCTTGAAACTGATATATGTTATTCAAGTTCACTATCGGATGTTCCCTATTGAAAAATGAGTTTATACCTCTACTGGTTTGTGTACAGGGACACCCGAAAGTATTTTAAAGCATTGTGTTCTATGAGAGATATTTCTATAAACCATATTTTCATATCTTTACTGTACACATATCTTAATGAAATTGAAATACGTTATTCAAGTTCATTATTGGATGTTTTCTGTACAAAATAGAGTGAATATCACCACTGGTTTATGTACAGAGACACTCAAAAGTATTCCAAAGCATTGCGTTCTATGATAGATGTTTCTGTAAATCAAATTTTAATAACTTTACTTTTTACGAAGTTTATTGAAATTGAAATATATTATTTGTGCGCACAAAATAATGCTTTGCATAGAATATAGCATGATTAGCATTAGATTTACAGGGTGAAACAAAAATATTCATTTATATTAAAAGATATTAATAAAAATTTGCTAGAATTGTACTTTCGTTTACATTAAGCCTTTTTAACACTTTCTAACATTTGTCAAGTGTGAATACGATTTCAATTTGTCTATATGTCCGTCTGTCCGTCGGTCTGTCTGTTTGCCCGTGCTTTAACTCCCGTAAATATTTATGAAATTTTTTGAAACTGATATATGTTATTCAAGTTCACTATCGGGTGTTCCCTATTGAAAATGAAGTTTATACCTCTACTGGTTTGTGTACAGGGGCACCCAAAAATATTCGAAAGCTTTGTGTTCTATGAGAGGAGTTTCTATAAAACATATTTTAATACCTTTACTGTATAGAAACTTTAATGAAATTTTAATATGTTATTCAAGTTCCCTTTCGGATGTTTCCTACGTAAAATCGAGTACATTTCTAACTTTTTTGTGTGCAGGGGCACTGGAAAGCATTGCGTTCTGGGAGAGTTATTTTTATAAACCAAATTTAAATAATTTTACTTTGCACAAAGCTTAATGCAATTGAAATAAATAATTCGTATGCACAAAAGAGTGACTTCTATATAATATAGTATGATTAGCATTAGATTTACAGGGCCACACAAAAATATTCAGTTACATTAAGAGCTATTAATAAAAATTTGCTAGAATTGCACTTTCGTTTACATTAAGCGTTTTAACACTTTCTTATATTTTTAGTGGGAATATGATTTCAATTTGTGTATCTGTCTGTCCGATTGTCTACCTTTCTATCTGTTTGTTTCCGGCTCCTAGCGTCGGTAAATATTTTTAGAATTTTTTAAAAATAAAACTGTCAAGTTCACTATGGAATGTTCCCTATTTAAAATGACATTAATAGATCCTGTGCAACTAGTTTGTTTACAGAGACAAAAAAAAAAAAAAAAAAAAAAAAAAAAAATGTCAATGGATTAAGTTTTAGGACAGAATTTTTTAAAAGTTATATTTGAAAAAATACTATACTATTGTAAAAATTATAAAAACATTCACATGTATTTTTAATATTCTAAAATAATGTTTTGTATAGAATATGATATGATTAACTTTCTCAGATTGAAAGTTATTCGATACAACAATTGCGTACAGTTGGAAAGTGTTACTAATCAATGCGTGCTGCATGATTTTTATTTCTTGTTCTAATTACAACAGAAATCATTGTTTGTAGTATTTATGCATGTAATAATGTGATTCCAAAATACGTCTTGGTACTCAGTGTGATGAGCATATTGATTTTTCTTTTTATCCTCATTTCAATAAGGATTCTTACTATCTATGAAAATGCATGCTGCTAAGAAGTATGTGTGATTAAATCACAAAAATTCTTTGCAAAATCGGAAAAATAAATTACTAAAACAATTAAATGATCTGTTAGTAAATTATTTTTCAATAAGCAAAATAAATAGCTCAAGGAATTAAATATATTATGAAAACAAAATACAACCAATTACTATTTTTTCGATAATTTATGCATACGTGTGTGTGTGAACACGATAACATCTAAACGAAGCATTTCATGGAGCTCGAATTTGGTAGGCATATTATAAGTCACCGTCACTGGAATAGAATAGATTTTCATAAGGGTAGGACCGACATTTTTTTAAATTTATTTATTTATTTATTTATTTATTTTTTTACAGAAATACTGCTACAACTTGTGCTACAAATTATTCGATGTGCATTTTAGGATTTTAAACTATTTAAAAGAAAACAAAATTAATATAGATTATATTGTTTATTACTTTAGTAAAACAGGGTTGTTATATATACGAGAAATATTATAAGTATCATTTATTACAATTCTTTTATAGAGAAAAGTGAAATTATCTACACATGTTACGACCTACAGGATCTAATTGTCTGAAGCGCATTAATTTATGTAAAAGTGATTGTTTATGTGTATTAAAACTTTTTTACTGAATGGTCGATACTTCAATTGCTTTCTCGCCGCACTACTGGCCCAGAGGTTCTGCTATCAAATCTGTTAGATGAAAAGTGTTGGGTTCGAATCGAGATCGCGCTCGTCAGACTAGACATTCTGAGTTTTCTGCTTTCTTCTCCGAAACATGCGTTAAGACTCCTTAGAAAGACTCTCCCTATGGAGGACATTCTGCCCAGGCCTGGACACTCACATAGTCAATCAGCATCCCAGACAAATTGTTTTCTCCTTATTTTTTGTTCTTTTACAGGAACACACAAAATATTCTAACATATTACTGTCCATTATACAAACATACGAATTTGAGAGAAATACTCAAACGCCTTATGATACTTTTCGCTTTTGCTTGTTTATGAATTATTCGGTGATTCAAATTTCTTTTAACGCTTTATTGCAATCAAATGTTCTGAAAATCTAGTAAAGTCATTCCAGTTTTTTTTTTTTTTTTTTTTTTTTTTTTTTAATCAACAAATAGCATTGTGTTTGGAATACTTATGCATGTATAATGTCTTTTCGAAATACATTTTGTAAAAGAATAAATCTGGAAAGAAGGTATAAAAGGATATATCGATTTTGCGTTAGATTCTCTTTTCAAGCCTCCTCCTTTCTGGTCGGAAATGACATGTTACTAAGTATTTGTGATTAAATTGAATACATTTTTTCTATAAATCAGAAGTAAAAAATATGGAGATAACAATTAAATTACCAATTAAAGAATTATTTTTTAATAAACAAAAGCAAGAACTCATGGAGAATATTAAGTAAATTACGAAATCGAAATGCAATTAATGAACTATATATCAAGCTTTATGTTCATATTCATAAAAAAAATGTGTTTGAAATACTTATGTAACGTATTTTCGAAATGTATTTTGATAACCTCAGTGTGAAAAACATACCAAATTTGCATTTCATTCACATTCAGCAATATGGCATTTCAACTGACAATTCATTCTTTCGAGGCGAACGGAGAGAAGTCCGCTCTCTCTGTCGGAAAAAAACAAATGTTTTTATGAGATTTCACATAGCTTCATAAAACTGCTGATAAATGACACAGAAAAAGAACACTTAAAAATAAGTAAAGTTCAAATTCAAATTAATTGAAATGAAATGGGAGAAAAAAAGGTGGCAAATATACACCAAAAGTTGTACGAATAATAAATTGTAACACTAAACGCACGAAAACATTTTGTGTTACATACAGTGTATTATTCGAACTATTTTTATGACATTAGGTTTTTTTTTAACTATACATATACATAAAAAAAAATGTGATTGAAATACTTATGTATGTATAATGTATTTTCGAAATGCATTTTGATAACCTCAGTGTGAAAAATATACCGATTTTGCATTTCATTCACATTACTGCCTGAGAAAAAGACTTAAATCACACAAATTATTTGTTTAAGCCGGATGAAAGAAAACAATTATAGGGAAATAGCAATTATTTATACTATTAAAAAAAATTAGTAATTTTACTAAAATGTTTATGCAAATTCTCTGTAAATTTACAATAGTTTTCAGTTACAAATAAATAATAGAAATTCTGAATCTTTATTCTACACATATATTCATTTTTTATTTTATTTATTTTTTTATCTATATTAATACAATCAGACTTTTGTCTGCAAATTCGTCAGAATCAAAAAATTTTGTGATATCTTCACGTTTCATACACCATGAAAGCCGAAAATGACTTCAGAAAATTTTGCCTGTGGGTGTGTGTGTCATCGGGTCTGTATGTCGCTATTTTTGTCAGCGTAACACTCGAGAACGGCTTGACGGAATTCAACTGAGCTTGGCAGGAATTTAGGTCTTTACCCAACTTAAAATTATATTTATCAACTTTTAAGAAATACCGCCCCGTTCCCCCCTGGGGGGCAAAGGACTAAAACAAGTTTGTCCGGGTATCACTTGAGAACGGACAGACGGAATACAACTGCGCTTGGCAGGAATTTAGGTCTTTACCCAACTTAAAATTATATCTATCAACTTTTCGGAAATCCCCCCCCCCGTTCACCCCTGGGGGGGCAAAAGACAAAAACACGTTTGTCCGGGTATCATTTGAGAACGGACAGACTGAAATCAACTGCGCTTGTCAGGAATTTAGATCTTTTCCCAACTTAAAATTATATCTATCAACTTTTCGGAAATCCCCCCCCGTTCCCCCCTGCGGTGAGGAAAAGACAAAAACACCTTTGTAAGCATAACTCGGCTCAAAATTACTTCACAGTGAAGAAATTGCACATGGGGAGACTAGATATGAGTACATATAATGCAATATCTGCAATTTAGGAATTTTCAATTTTTAAGTTGAAAATCGATTTTGGGCTGGAAATTTCGCAAATTCCAGATTTTTGAGTAGAACTCTACCAAAAATGGAACAAAGATATTGAAAAAAGCTATGAAACCTCCTTAGGATATTTCCAAAAGATGTTTTTGATTTTTTGTGATCTGTCCTTTTTTTGGGGGGAAGGGGGGTATGTGTTATAAAGGGCAAATTTGAGATACCTTTTATAGCGCTAAATTTTTCCTGGGAAATTTATGAGAGCTGCGGTCATGAAGTTTGGTGCTTGGATTGTTTATATGCAACCGGTACCTAAAGGAACGGGATTTGTCGAAATACCCTTTTCCCCCAGGGGACAGGAAGCAAAAAAACGTTTGTAAGCATAACTCGGCTCCAAATTACTTCACGGTGAAGAAATTGCACATGATGAGACGAGACTAGACTTGAGTATAAATAGAACATTATGTGCGATGGAATTCTTGATTCTTAAAGGAGAGAGGGGAAAATAGTTTTTTTTTTTTTTTGGGGGGGGGGGGGGGAATTTCAGAAATTCCGGTTTTTTAGTAGAGCTCTACTAAACATGTTACAAAGGTAGAAAATAGCCATGTGTCTTCTTTAGAATATTTCCAAAAACACATTTTTTTTTTTTTTTTTTTTTTTTTTTTTTTTTTTTTTGGGGGGGGGGGGGCTGTTACGAAGTAGCAAATTCAAGACCCCCCTCCTTTTAGCGCTAAATTTGTCTTGGGAAATCTATGGGATCTGCGGTCACGAAATTTGGCGCGCAAATTGTTTATATGTATCCGACACTTATTGCAACGGGATTTTACGAAATTTTCCCCCTTTCCCCCTTGGGGTCGGTGGGGGGCAATAAACACGCGTAAAAACACGTTATCCTGCTTGAATTCGCCTTACATTATCTTAGAATGAGGAATTTTGGTGTGTGGATGTTGGTTAGGTGTACGCATTATGTACTTTGGTGAAATTTTGCAAAACTTCTGACTTAGCCGCTGGGGAAGGAGAAGTAAGAAGCGGGTAAATTGCAGTGTGTACCGGGCAGTGTGTACCCGGACTCCTCACGTTGTGAGCGGGAAACATCTCTACAGAACACAGAGGAAACTTTAATTAGGTTATTAATAATGATATGGAATTTTGACAACTCATTTAAGTATAGTGCTCAGCGAAGCGGGCAAAGCGTGCAAGTTTCTAAATAAAATTAAAAGTGAATATTTTTACTTCAGAAAAAGTTGTTTAAATCTGTAATGCATTTTCGCCAATAATTAATGAAAAATAATAGCAATCATAAAATTGTACATATAAACCAGATTGTTTAACATCTTCCTTTAATTTTCAATGTAATTTTACATGACTTAATATCTCATAGAGTTTTTCTGTTGAAAATTTGAATAGTGTATAAATGATTTAGTTTTTAATTTGAAAAAAATCAGAATCTAGGAGAGCTTTGGGTAAATTAAAAAAGTAACTTAATTAATAAACTATATATTGAGCTTAATAAAATAAAATAAAATAAATAAAACAAAATAAAAAGTGTTTGAAAGACTTATGAGGGTTTTTTCGTTTCCAAGCTTTACTGCTTGCATGAGATTGTATGAGAATCTTCGTTAAAGTGCTTAGTAATAAATAAATATATATATATTTTTAAATATTTTTGTTTGTTAGTTTCAAATAATAAATTTGTATGACAAGGAAATGTAGTTTTGTTAGCGTGTAATTCGAAAAATGCACAAATGCAGCATTTTCTTTTTCTTTCTTTCTTTCCTTTTTTTTTTTTTTTTTTTTTTTTGAAATAATAAAATTTGAAGGTAATCTATCAGATATAGTTCTGAAATTAAGAATATATAATTAATGGAAACAAAATTGTTATTTATTTATAATCTTTAAAATTAAGCATTTTATACTTTATAAATTTTTAAAAACTTTTAAAAACTAATATACGTTAAAAAAAAAGATTCAAAGCATTCCGAATTCTCCGTAACTCTCATACTAGATTTTTGAATTTTTTAATAGCATTCTTTTCTAATAATTATCTGCGATTGAATAACATGTAAATTTTTATAAAAGAAAAAAATATTAATTACAAAAGTTTAAATTAACACTTATAGTCTCTTCTTGATAAGATATAGAAATAAACATAAAAGCTTCCTTATTTTTGAAGTATTAAAAAAAAAATGTAATCCTATCTAAAATAACTCTAAACTGAGTGACGAATAATAATAATAATAATAATAATGATAATTTTAGTGCTAGTTTTTATCATATTAAGGACATATAGACTAAAATAATAACAGTAAAATTTTTAAAAACTTAAAAAGAACTATAAAAGATAGTTGCCAAACTTTCCATATTTTCATAAATACTCTTTCACATGCAAATTAAACTTTTTTTTTTCTTTAATAATAATTGCCGGTAATAAAATAAGTTAAAGTTATTAATATTCGAAAATAATAACACTAAAATTGCACATACATTAGCCATAGCTGCCAATATTTTAATTTATTCCGGAGTAATTTTAGCTCCGCCTCTAATTCGTACCACTTATTTTTTAAAAGTAATTTTTTCTTATTTTATCAAAGTTATGTATTGAGGAGAATTTTTCTATAAATAAAGTGTTACGAAATAAAGGCGGGGCTAAAAGTACTCCGGAATAAATTAAAATATTGGCAGCTATGCATTAGTAACTTTATGATATAAGAGATACAGACTTTTGAAAATAGGTACAAGTTTATGAAATAAAGAAGCCTCTCTAAAAGTCTATTTCTATTGAAGGGGAGCCTTTCTTTAGAAAAGGTTTCTCTTGTCCCAGAATTTTTTCATCGGTGTTAAAAGTAATTTACTTCCATTAAAAAGCCGTGCACCTTTCTTAAGGGTTAGATTCTGCAAGAGCAGATGGATTTTGCTTTCATATGACTTCAGCTCTGAGCCGTTGTCTTCCCAATAATATAGGTTAATCACTATGTGATAATGATCTCTCTGTAGGCGTAGAGGAAAGAAGTAAATGTAAGTAATACGATTCCATATTTCAAAATATACAAAGTTTGGAGAGGAAGTTTAAGCTTGAAAAAGGAAATTTGGTGTCATACTTTCATTTAGCTCATAAATTTAAATGTAATGGTTTCTTACTGGGTAAAGTTGACTAAAAATATATGTTAATTTTATTATTATTATTATTATTTTATGTATTCAATAGATATTAAACTGTAGCTACCAAAAATTTAGCCCATAGGCATAATGTATTTGAATACTCTTGGATGTCCCTGTACACGAACCACTGATTTGATCTGATTGAAAAGTTTAGTGTCGCATCCCTGATCCCTGTATGATACAAATTTAGAATACCGAGTTCAGATTTCCTGCAACTATTTGTTCTTGAGAGGTCCCGGACAAAAGCCCCACTAACACTGGAGAAAAACCCCACACGCATTTTGTAATTATCACTTTAAAAAATACACTGAGGGTCAAATATACCTGGGAGGGCTAAGGGAGTTAAGAGTTGAGTGTAAGGGATAAAATATTTTTTTTCTTATAATTTTTTTTTTTTTTTTTTTTTACAGATTTTAATGAAACTTTGTTGAATTACCATTTAGAGTTTTAAGAAATATATTGAGAGTTACATGTATCTGAAAGGGTCGGGTTTAGGGAGCAAAGAAAAAAAAATCTGGAGTGACTCCACTCGACTTTCCGAACATTGAGTAATTAACGGTTTTGTAGATAAAGTAAAGTAAGAGGAGTTGTTAAATAAACAAAAGAGAAAATTATAATACGGTGTTTGGGTATTTTTCTTTATACAGTACACGATGGTTAATTTAACGCTATTTTACCAAACACGTAGATCATGATGATAAAGAACAATTCATTGCGTCCCTGTAAAAATCTACAGATGCTAGATTCACCAAAATGCTTATAGTTAGTGCAACAGTGACTTATAATATTTATATAAATTTTCAGCTCCATCGTATAAGGCATTTAGACGCTATTGCACTTTAAATTTTGAGCCCATATGCCACAATTATAAAGAAATTTGCATTTTGTCCCTGTAAAAAGAACCATAAGTGCTAAATTCTCTAAAGTTCATAAAGTTCGTGTGACGGTGACGTATAACATGTATATAAATTTTCAGTTAATTTGAATATGGAGTTTAGTCGCTGTCGCACTTTAAATAATTTAAGCCTATAGGTCTTAATGATGAACAATTTTTAATTGTGTCTCTGTAAAACACGTTAAGTGCTAGAGTCACCAAAATCTATACAGTTTGTGCGATGGTGACCTATAACTCGTATATAAATTTTCCACTCAAACGGATAAGGCATTTAGATGCTATCGCACTTTAAATAATTTCACCCCATAGGCTATAATGATACAGAAATATTTGTTATGTCCCTGTAAAAAAACTAGAAGTGCTAGATTCACCAAAACCTATATAGATCGTGAAACTGTGACCTATAATATGTGTATAATTTTTTTGTTCAATTGAATAAAGCGTTTAGACGCTATCGCACTTTTTAAAATTTGGTCCTGTAGGCCGTAATGATAAAGAATTTTTCTTTGTGTCCCTGTAAAGAAACTATAAGTGCCAGATTCACCAAAATTAATAGAGTTCGTGCTATGGTGACTTGCAACATGCGTACCAACTTACAGCTCATTCGAACAAAACGTTTAGACGCTAGCGTATTCACACACACACATACATACAGCATCGTAAAAATAGTGAATACGGACTCAGGGGACCTCAAAACGTATAGAAACACCAAAATCTCGAATTCGGATTTTTGACATGATTACAATACTTTCCTTACATACGTATGTTCGGAAAGTATTAAAAATGTAGTTTTTAAAGCAAATTTCAACAGATTATGGAGGACTTGGGAGGGGAGCATATGAGATTTTTTTTTTTTTTTTTTTTTTTTTTTTTTTACAAATTTTTATAAAATGTTCTTTAACTATTACTCACTGCAATATGTATTGTATGTTAAGTATAGCTGTACAAAGTAAGTAATATTTTAAAATTTAGTATATATGATTGATTTCGTTTAAACAAAATTAAAAATATCAATAATTATTTTAAATCATAATATATATGATTGGTTTAGTTCATATAAATGTGTTTTAAAAACATCAATATTTATAAAATGATATATATATATATATATATATATATATATATATATATTTTAACATGATAATAATATAAAAATCTTCACTTTTCAAAACTGTATTTTATATTTTCTTTTTATGGTCTTGCAGAGGATTTGGGGGAAAATTGGGCTCACATAAAACTTATTTAACTCTCTCCACCCGTCATAAGCCGTGGTGACGTCTGCTGCTTCTTATTATTATCTCAGTTTCATTAATACAGGGTGTTTCAAAATTCTGGATATACCAAAATATATTGAAAGCAAAATATTTCGCTAAACAACATCGATTTCAAAAGTTCTGTGCATTCCAATGATATATCACATGCGCTATTATAGGCCAATCAACACAAATTCAATTTTATCAAACCAAAATCATTTGCAGACTTTTTGAAGCTTTCTTTAATTATACTTTAGTGTTTAAAAAAATATAGTGCGAATTACATATATCTGATTGGGGGGAGGGGGGGGGGGGGTTAGGGTACAGAGAAAAAAAAAATATTTTTTATATCAAATTTCTACAGATTACGTAAAATAAAAAAGCGTATGAGTTTTTTTTTTTTTTTTTTTTTTTTTTTTTTTTTACAAATTTTAAAGAAAATTTCTTTAATTATCACTCACTCTAATATGCATAGATATTAAATATAAGTGTAATTATGTTTATATTTACATTTTCTTTGTTGTTCTTCAACAGGATTTGGGGAAGGTTGGGCGCCCGACAAACACATTTAACCCGCTCCACCCGTTTTAAGCCGTGGCGGCTTCTGCTCCTTTTTGTTATTTCTGTTATATTTGTTTGGAGTTTGCCCTTGTTTCACATAGTTTTCATTTCGTATTATATATATTCAGAGTTACATACTACAGGTAGGGGGCTGGGGGCAAACTGAAAAGAAAAGTGTAGTTTTTATAGAAAACTTCTACAGATTACCATCTAACTTTATATAGATATCACTTGCACTTTAAAGAAAGATAGTGAGGATTGCCAACAGTTGGGGGGCGGGGTTATATGAAAAAAAAAAAAAAATCTTATTTCTTTTCTTTCTTTTTTCTTTTTTCTTTTTTCCTTTCTTTTTTTTTTTTTTTTTTTTTACAAATTTTAATCAAATTTCATTTTATTTTTGCTTTCTGTATAATACAGTAAATGATCAAATTATTACTTTTTTTTTTTTTAAACATTTTTGTCGATCTTGTAAAAAAATACTGGACGAAATAGCCTTGAAATTCAGACATTCATAGAACATTTATAAACTCACATTTTCCACTATCCATTTAGTCACGAGTGCAGTTAAGAGATCAACTACAATTTGAAGAAATGCACAAATATTTTAAGAAATTTCTTCTATAGTAATTTTAATACGAAAGATTATGTGTATAAAATAAAAAATAACATAAAAAATAAAAGTATTTTTGAATACCTTCATAACATCATAAGAGAATTTTTTTTTCTCAAATTAACATTATACATTTCGAATGATACCACTTTCAATCCTATACTCCTATAATTAATATGTAAAAATGTACAACAAATTTCATTTTTGCGTGTATATATATATATATATATATTACAGGGCGCGAAATTTCCGCTCGCCAGCTCGCCATTGGCGAGTGGAAATTGTAATGTGGCGAGTAAAATTTTGGTCTAAATGTAGATAGAATACTTACAGTATACGGTGCTACCGAATATATATATATATATATATATACATATATATATATATATATATATATCGATTTAAAAATGTAAAATGAGGCTAATCTTAGGTAAGGTGGCCAGAAATTCTCTTTTTAAGTGGACAGTTTCTTTTTCAATACTCTGTCCTCTTAAACGAAAAAAACGGGACTAAAAAGTCCTCCTTTTTTTCGTCCTCTGTCCTTTTTTTTCAAATTAAAAGGATTTAGTCCTTAATTTCAAAAATTTCGCAAAACTGGGAAGCTCAATCAGCTGTTGGCTGCATCGAACGGTGAACACAAACTTGTTTCTGCATTAGGTTCGCAAATGAATAACTTTCTAATAAACTTGCCAAAGCATATTATGGTTTATGTCTATTCAGATACTTTGAATCACAAAGGAATAAAAGTATTCCCTAAATTTGTACGGTTCTTTGATGCAGTACACGGAATCACTACTGAAATTGTTATGAAACCATTAAGAAAGTTGTGATCGGGTTGGTACGCGGTGGGTTCACGCGTGTCCAACAGGAATACTATGAGGAATACTATTCACTTTTGCATGAATAGTATTCCTCATAAAAATATGCCCACCAATGACAGAAAGGTTCTGTCCTTGAAACTGGTATACGTGAGACGCTGGGTTCGATACCCGGTCGCGCTCATTGGCTTAGCCGTTAGCAGTTTTCCGTAGTTTTCTCCGAAACTAGCGTAAATATCGGCTATTGCCTCTTAGAAAGACCCCACGGAGAACTCTACTACTCAGGTAGTGTCCTTTATAGAGTCCTAGTGCAGACAATTGGCCTTAATGGTAACACGACCACCACCCTCACAAAAATATGCAAAAGTTAGTTGAATTCATTTTATTTAGCAAAAACACTCCCACAAAGCGACTGTTTTCTTCGATGAACAAAATGTATACATGTGAAAAAAATCCCCTTCATATACCTACTTTAAAAACTCATTAACTACTAAGACTAATTTAGGTTATACTTGTGAGAACTTTTATAAAATGTTGATAAAGAATGACTGTTCGTTAAAACAAATCGTTTCATCTGCCGAATATTAATTTTTTTTTTTTTTTTTCATTTGCCAATTTTATTTTTTTCTTTTATGATTATGATTTTAATAATAATAATAAAAAAGTTTACCAACTTTTTTTTATGTAACTGCATGAAAGTACCATAAAAAAAAAAGAAAGAAAGAAAGAAAGAATGAAAAGGAAAGCTTTTGTCTATAGCAAAAATTAATAATTAAAAAATAAATAAATAAAAAATTCTATATTGTTCAACGACACCTATAAATATTAGGGAATTTTTTTCTGGTATCCGTATATTATTAATTTAAATTAAGGTGTACTGATCCAAAGCCATCATTTGAGATAAAAATGTTTCCACCACATGTGTAAAGTAGCTTTTGAATCGGTTTTTATAATAATTTTCATTGAATTTTGTGTCCGAATTCAATGCCCTTCCTTGAAGGATCAAAATTGTGATGGCATGTCTCCGGACCACCTCTAGGGGTTTGTCCCAGACCATCGTCAATTGCCCATCTGCGCAGCACTAAGTGCGACGTAAAACCCAACCATCCATCCATCCGAATTGAATGACCTCTTTTTCAAAATTGAATGTCTTCTATTTTCTTATAAAATAAGACACTGCGTAATTTCTCCTCTTTTTCTGATAAAAAATTCTGGTCACCTTATACGTAAAAAAATAGAGTAATTTAATCATATTTTGTGGCGAGTAACTTTTTTTTTTTCAGCGAGTGTAATCTAAGTTGAAATTTCGGGCCCTGTATATATATATAGAAGCTGGTAGATGGGAAGTGTCGGGGTTAGTCCCAGGTCGCGTTCATCGACCCAGCCGTTCAGAGTTTTCCGTGGTTTTCTCCAGAACTCGCGTAAATGTGCACTAGGACCCTTTACAAAGACCCCCACAGAGAGCATTCCATTTTGGCCTATGAACTTAGAGTTGTCAATCGGCCATAAAACGCTACAACAACAAAATATATATTAACACAGTAATATTAAAAATAACAGAAGATTAAATGCCACCGAAATTCACATTGACCAAAAATAATTAAGTTATAACTAAATTAATAATAACCCGTGAAGACTATAGTACAGATATGAAAACAGCTAACAATTAATAGCTTTAATAAAATATGAACAATCACAACGAGTTTCTGGTCAAAAAAGTAACAGATTTTCTTTTATAATTTATCTTATCTCGAGTTCAATTAATTTTAAAATGTTAATTTTATCCAAAATATCATTTTTGATACATAGGGCTTTTGTCTGGGTTAAGTGGGGCTTTTATCCGATCCATGCGGGGATTTTGTCCGTGGGGCTTATGTCCGGCGTAGGCGGAGCTTTTGTCCAGTGGGGTTTTTGTCGGTGGGGCTTTTTCCTGTATCCCGTTATTGAGATATGCTAATAACAGATGCACAGACCAACCGTTTAAAGCAAGATTTTCGAGTTTAAGGAATCTCAAAATGCGTAATTATAAAAAAAAAAAAAAATAATAATAATAATAATTTCGAAAATTTGGCTCACAAACATTACATTTTTCTGCCATATAAATGGATAAGAGAAAGTAAAAAAAAAAAAAAAAAGGGGGGGGGGATATTGCTAAAAAGTAATAAAACTTAAGCATACTAATGTTAATGATTATTAAAAAGTTATATGTACAAATAATGTAAATTTGAGTAAGTAAACCATTTAATTTATAAAATTCGGTGCCTGAGTTAAAATTTTGTGAATAATCTCTATTAAAAGGTCACTTCTTTAAAAGGCCAAATTTGTATGGCACGGTGGATGATCATCTTAGCAGGACTTCACTGTGCTTTTATTGTTATATCAATGCTGTTTTACTTTCTTCATACACTCTTGTTTCCAATCACTTTATTTCGTTGATATCATACATCACTTATATAAAATCTTGAAAAACTGCATTCCGATATTTTAAATTTTTATTCAATATTCTCTTGATTACATTAATTTTTTACTATATATTATTCTTGATAATGTATTAACACAAACTTAAAGAAAAAGAAGGAGAAAAGTAAAAGTTCGAAAACAAAAATAATTTGTCAGTGCAGTAAAATTCATTTTGTGTGGAATTAAGTCAGTTCTTGTCAATGGAACCTGACTGAAAAAGTACAAGATGTGTCACATTTTTTTTTTTTTTTTTTCAAATAATTAAAATAAGCATAAATTTTAGAAATAAAACATAATTGTACCACTTTAAAAACATCTATTAATTTCAATTCACATATAAGTGTTGTCTTGCACAATAGTCTTTTACGTATTTGGTAATATGTGAGCTGTATCTCGATTAAAATTTTAAAACTGAAAATTCTACTTTAATTCTTCTTATTTTTTTTATTTTTTTATTTTTTTATACTAATATTTGTTCGTTATATATTAAGAATTGGTTTGAAATTAAAAAGGGTTAATAATATTTATAAATTAATTTTGTAAAAAATTGAAAAAATAAACTGTATAAATAATTTTCTTCAAGAAAACTTTTAAATTAAGCATATAAATAAAATATATATCACAAATAACGAATTTCATCTTTAATCAATAAACAAGCATGTATTTATTTTGATCTATATAAATAGTATTTCAACCCATGCCTAATCCTACTTTCATCAATATTTATTATCCAGCGATCTTAGCAATATCCTCACTTAAAATCTTTAAATCGAAGACTGTCCAGTAATATTCCCATTCCCTATCCCCTTTCATATCTCATTTGGAAAGCGAAATACTTTAATCTGTTCCCACTACTCTTTTCCTAATGTACCTGTTCGTTAGCCGCCCATCACCAGCATTCCGTTTAATTCCTAATGCACTCTTCCCTCCTAGGATTCTTTCCACCCCCAGCATCCTTTCTTTCTTCTCCGTTAAATACGAACAGAATTTGACAAGCTGGGCGCTTCATATTCGCCCCAGTTCACCCCTCAGGCAGATATGTATTGTTTCCCTCGAACATACAAAAATATTGATTTTTTGACACGTAATCGAAAACACCATTTAATCCCAGATATTTTCTAAATCCTAAATCTCTCGCCGCAGTTTTAATTCTAGTTTCACATTATTGGATACCAGCATAGGACTACGATGATCTTGTTAGAGAAAAAGAGTATCAAGGTTTTTTTTTTTTTTTCCTCAGTTCGCTCAATCGTTTTTACATTATTTTATCTATTTATTTAGGAAGAGGGTGTGATAAATTCCTGGAGCATCTATGGTTCTTCAAATTGTTCAGTTTTGAAATTTTTTTTTATAGTTTCTTTAAATAAATTTCATGAAAGTAATATGCTGTGGCCATCTTAAAATTTAATGTATCATGCTGTTATGCTAAATAAATAAATTTGTATTTTTTATGTTGGTGGCATTAAATATTAAAAATTTGAATACTTATATTCAGATGGAAATGAAAACTTTTCAGTAGGAAAACTTCTGCTTACTGATCCTTTTTGGTATTCAGACCCTGGTGCTAAGACAAATGTTTATATTTAACAAGTGATTATCCTTTTCGTATATACTTGAAAGTATTTTACTGAACCTGGCTTTAACATGGTGAAACATTTAATATTATTATTATTATTATTGTTATTATTTTATTTTTTCCCCCTAAGACTATTGAAGAGTAGTTCAGACTTTTACATATTTTCAATCAATAAAATAATTCTAAAGGGATAAAAAATACTTGTTTACAGCAGTGATAACTGATACTGGTAACAATTACAATACCAAATAGTAACGTATTAGCGGAAAATACAGAAACAATAGACAAAGCTTAATGTGATTATATTTCTTATATTAATCATACGTAAGGCTTTTTTTTTTTTTTTTTTTTTTTTTTTTCTTTAAACTATTTTATAAATAACACAGAGCCGCGTAGCCAAGAAAATCTTCCCTGAAATTTGGTAGAGAGTCGAAAACTTTCGAGTAATTATTCATTTTTAACATTCAACATTTTATTATGTAATAAAACCTGAACCAACCAACGAAATTTTTTTTTTCTGGTTATGGCCTTGAATTAACAGGGTACTTTTTAATGACAAGCCTAAACATTAACGAGAGATCTAAAAAAAAAAGTGAAAATGTTCTAAATGATTTCTTTTTTTTTTTTTTTCTTTAAGTTTTCTGCCTTTGAAACTAATATTGCTTGATTTTGAATAAAGTTATGTTTCTCTCTCTCTCTCTCTCTCTCTCTCTCTCTCTCTCTTTTTTTTTTTTTTTTTTTTTTTTTTTTTAATTTCAATTTTTCAGTAAATCTGATAGAAAGAAAAACTGAATGTTTGAACTTACAAATAAATGTTTATTCTCATTAATAGACTTTTATTTAACGGCGGAATGCAAGTGATGCAACTAAATTGTGAAAAAAAAAAAAAAAAAAAAAAAAAAAAAAAAAATGCTGAATTTTAGAGTCAGAGTAATTTTAATTACTGCAAATAAATAAATAAATATAATGTTACAATAATATCCGGTAATGTTAATGGTAAACATCCTCCAAACTTGAGTTTGTGTAAATGGATCTTCTGATTTTAAGGTTATTTTATCTTTCAGTTCCGTTCAAATGAAGCGGAGACGAAAAGGAAGTTTTCAGAAACTGGACAGACGAAAGAAAGACAAATATTTTGCATTCACATTATAAACTTAAAATCCACCATCATACACATTTTGGTCGAAAACTGTGCATATTTTGAGTGTAAACTGAAAACGCTTGATTTTGTATAGGTATACTTTGTCTCGAATTACACAAATTTTCAATCAAAAATCCGAATAAGATTTTTTATTTATTTATTTATTTATTTACTTACTGTTTCTTATAGGTTTTAACTAACTAAACCGAAAATTACAGTAAAAAAATTCTACTGTCCTTCTTTTTTTTTTTTCCCCTTTCAAAACTCATATTTTTAGTTCAATTTTGCGTGGAAATTGTTGATTATAAAAAAAACATACTCAATATTTATTTCTTATTAGAAAACAATAATAATATAAATCTAAATTAAATAAATAAGAATGCAAAATACAAAACTGGAAGTAGGAGGAATGTGGGAGCAGGAAGGAGGTGAAAGTGAAGGGGGGGGGGGGTAAAAAAAAAAGAGAAGAAGAAGTAGAAAGAAAGAAAGAAAAGAGGTTCCATAAACAAAATGGAATGAAGTTTGTTTAATTTTGAGAAAGAATATGTTTAGTTCAATTAAAAATAAAAATAAAAAGTAGTGATTTTTTTTTCTTTTAATTAAAAAAACAAAACAATACAAAAATTATTATTATTATTAATATTATTATTATTATTAAAAAAAAAAAAAAAAAAAAAAAAAGAAGAAGAAGAAGAAGAAGAAGAAGAAGGGGGGGTTATAGACAAAAAGAACGAACACATAATATAAAACATATCATAAAGGCAATATTCGTTTAATTGTGAAAAATGATATGTTTAGTTCAATGTACAAAAAAAAATATCGATTCTATGTTATAAAACCCTCTTATTTTTGTAAAAATAAATAAATAAATAAAAGGTTTCACAAACAAAAAGAATGAACGCAGAATATGAAATATATCATGAAGGATATGTTCGGTTAATTGGTATAAAGAATAAGTTTAGTTGAGGGTAAAAAATAAATTAATGATTTTTTTAAATTATAAAATCCTCTTGTTTTTGTAAAAGAAAAAAAAAAAAATCCACACGTTATGGGTAGAAATGGAAGTTCTTTTTGGATTCAACATCCTCAAAAACATAACATTTCAAAAAAAAAAAAAAAAAAAAAAAAAAATCATACAGCTTATTTATTTATTTATTTTTATTTTTATTTTTTTTTTTCTTTCATAGACCTGTCTTATGTACCTGGAAATAGGATACCCTGACCTTGATCTACCGTAAATAATACTATAAAAGAAATATCGACTTTTCAACTTATTTAAAATTGGGGAGGGGGGGGGGAAACCCCTTAGAATAGTGATTTTATTATGATAGAATGATTTTTGACAACATTAAAATCTTATGAAGATTTATTTTTCCGATCAGATGATCAACTCAGGGCATCCTGGAAGCACCTCTTCGTACCTCAAACCAAAGATTTATAAATCGGTATCTAATGTTTACAAAAAAAAAAAAAAAAGTTGTATTATGAGATCAAAAAACGAAAAATCATGTATGCATTGGTTATTAACACTTTCCAACTGTACGCACTTGTTGTATTGTATAACTTTAGTGTTCTTTGCTTACGTTAGTTATCACACAATGGACGGATAGAAGGACTGAAAGGCATACGGAGAGACTAATTGAATCCTTAATCACGCTAAACATCGTTGGAAAATGCTAAAAATGCTTAACGGAAAATAAAATACAGCTCTTATATTCTAATTGCAGCCCAAAATGCATCTGAATATTTTAGTGTAGCCCTGTAAATCTGCAGGTTGACCAAAACATATTCTATACAAAACATTATTTTAGTATATTAATACTAAATGTCAATTTCTTTATGATTTTTTTTCAGTCGAAAGTTTTTCAAATGTGATTTATAAAAATGTCTGTTCCAAACCGCAATGCACATGACATTTTTTGGCTGAACCTGCACACAAAACAGTTGTGCAGAACCTATTAAAACCCGGTACAGGTCAGTTCGACGCCATACTTTTTTTTGCTACAGGCCGAATTTGGTGTTTCACACCCCACATTATGGAAATTCATAGATGGTCTCAGACGTGTTCAAAAAACAATTAATCAATGTTATGAACAATTTGTACGTGGAGATGAACCGCCACACAAGCGGAATAAGTATCTGCGAGCTGATATGAGAATTAAAGTAATAGTTGAAGATTTTGAAAATCGTGAAATAATTTAATACCTGAAAGGTGTGGCGAATAATTTTGCAATGGATTAGTATAATAACAGTTCTGTGTTGTAATCTTTTTTATGTGCAATCTTGTTTATCTGTAATTATATTTTTCTGCAATATAACTTCCAAAACATATTCTATTGACCAAAACATATTCTATACAAAACATTATTTTAGTATATTAATACTAAATGTCAATTTCTTTATGATTTTTTTTTTCAGTCGAAAGTTATTCAAATGTGATTTATAAAAATGTCTGTTCCAAACCGCAATGCACATAACATTTTTTGGGTGAACCTGCACACAAAGCAGTTGTGCAGAACCTATTAAAACCCGGTACAGGTCAGTTCGACGCCAACGGTTCGACGCCAACGTTTCGACGCGGGGTCAGTTCGACGCCATACTTTTTTTTTGCTACAGGCCGAATTTGGTGTTTCACACCCCACATTATGGAAATTCATAGATGGTCTCAGACGTGATCAAAAAACAATTAATCAATGTTATGAACAGATGAACCGCCACACAAGCGGAATAATTATCTGCGAGCTGATATGAGAATTAAAGTAATAGTTGAAGATTTTGAAAATCGTGAAATAATTTAATACCTGAAAGGTGTGGCGCATAATTTTGCAATGGATTAGTATAATAACAGTTCTGTGTTGTAATCTTATTTATGTGCAATCTTGTTTATCTGTAATTATATTTGTCTGCAATATAACTTCTTTGTAACCATATGTTTATTTACCATTTCTGTATTTTGCCTTTTTGATGCTGTTTTGTGAAATAAATAAATACAAAAAAACAACCTCCTTCATGTCCCGGGGCCTTGATGTTTGCGAGGGGGCTTCTCCCTAATCTGGGACACACACACACACAAAAAAAAAAAAAAAAAAAAAAAAAAAAAAAAAAAATCTAGAACACTTTCACACATATACACATATATTTATTTCAAATATGCATGCAAACAATCGCTAATTCAATAAATAAAAATCAGTCATATTACTTATTTATTTGAATCACGCTTCATATATATAATATATAAAATACATATATTATATCAGGCATATTGCACATTTATTCTGAAAATAAATAAAAATACGAAAAAAAATATGACGTCGAACTGCCCCCGCGTCGAAACGTACAGCGTCGAACTGCCCCCGCGTCGAAACGTTGGCGTCGAAACGACCTGCTTCGATTAAAACCATTTTAAATAAGGAATATGGTGAACTTGGATAAAGTGAACACAGTGAACTTGGATAAAAAATATCATTTTTTTTTAAATTCTGAAAACGCTGGGAGCAGGCAGATGGGCAGTCGGACAGACAGATATGCAAACTGAAATCATATTCACACTTAAAAATTATTAGAAAGTGTTAAGAACGCTTAATGTAAACGAAAATGCAATATCAGCAAATTTCCAGAAATTGTCATAAACGTAACTGAATATTTTTGTGTGTCCTTGTAAATCTAATGCTAATCATACTATATTCCATAGAGAGCATTCTTTTGTGCATATGAATAACATATTTCAATTTCATTAAGTTTTGTTCAAAATAAAATCATTAAAATTTGATTTATAGAAATACCTTTCATAAAGTGCAATGCTTTGAAATGTTCTATTACACAAACCAGTGGTGGTATTTTCTCCCTTTTCTATAGAAAACATTCGATAGTGAACTTAAATAACATATTTCAATCTCATTAATATCTGTGTAAAGTAAATGCATTAAAATATGGTTTATATAAATATCTCTCATAGAACACAATACTTTAGAATACTTTCGGGTGTCCCTGTACACAAACCAGCAGCGGCATTTACTCCATTTTCAATAAAGAACATCCGATAGTGAACTTCAGTTACGTATATCAATTTGAAGAAATTCCATGAATATTTATGAGAGTTAGAGCGTAGAGGGGCAGACAGATGGATAGACAAGCAGACAAGACAAAGTTATTAACACTTTTCAAACTTGTTGGAAAGTATTAAAAAAAGGAGGGAAAAAAAGAAGAAGAAATAAACTATCTAATTTGTAATAAATTACAAATTTGTTTTAATTTATATATAAATATATGCATAAGATTTAAGCCTAAAACAGGCCAAATCATGTATATATGTATTCATATACGTTTATTGTTAAACAATATATACTATATAGTATATAATGTCAATCGTAATATATTGAACAGAGAGGATCGGATTTTGTTTAATGTTATTAGTTTATGAGGGGAGGGGAAGGGGGAATAACTAAATCCACAGTCCTACGTAAAATAATAATAATAATAATAATTAATAAATAAATAAATGAAAGAAATGTATATTTTTCTATGTATGCATGATCACACATACAGATAAAAAGTACGAGAATAAAAAAAAAGATTTTAAAATATGAAGTAATATGATGTACACTAATTCCAAAACAGTTTCCGTATTATTCGCAAAGCTCAAAAGCTTTATTTTTAAAAAACATTTGATTCCCTTTTCAAATACAAATTCTCTTTATGTTTTGTTAGCCAATCCCGTGTTTGTTTACAGTCTCAGTTCTTTTGAGGAAAAAAAAAAAAAAGGCTTAATGTTAATTTTAATGTTTCGATTTTCCTCTGATTAATATATATATATTATATTATATTATATTATATTATATTATATATTATATTATGTTATTTTATTTTATTTGACTTATTTATTTATTTATTTCAAAATCTGTCTATCGTTTCCTAAGTTTTCATTTATATAGAAGTCCTGATTCTGTTTTTATCATTTTAAAATTATATCTTTTTGATAGAATATTTTAGTTCATAAGAAATTAAGAAATAAAATCTAGACTAGTATGTACGGTCAGCAACCGGGAAATCGAAAAAATTTCCCGATTCTAATATATTCTTTTACATTATTTTATGTAACAGTGCGACCTACTGGCTAACATGAACAAAAATTTAATCAATATATCTTCTCACAATTAAAATTTGCATATGCAGTTCTATAAAATTATTACCAATAGCTGTTAAGCTACAGTCATATGAGAAACCGTAGAAAGTAATACCAGCGCCGTTTTTCGGTCTATAGATACTAATATTCAATAAGAATGTTTTTTGATAATATACACAACGCACAGGATTTGGTGTATTTATATAGAATAGAGAACATAGGATATAGCTTTAGTGTAAACGTTAAATAATACAGAATACCAGTACCACCTGTGGTCCAATATGTATCCAAAGAGAATCAACATAATTTCTCTACCATCCATCCCATATGCTAAATTTTGTACACTTACACACTTTAGAAGCTTAGATATAGTCTTCCACAAAATGGATTAAATTGCAGCATAACAAACGCCACCTGTTGGCCGATATGTACTCAAACTGAATCAGCAGAGTTTTACAATTTATATATATATTCATAAACTAACTTTGGTACGCTGTAGATACTGAGTTTTTCCTATAATGAGACGAAATCGCAACGTGTCAGCGCCACCTGTTGGGTGATATAGCCCAAAAGCTAATCAGCACCAATTCAACTCAGGGTCAAACCAAATATCAAGTTTGACTAAATTAAGTGTATTGATTCATGAGCTACAACGTTCACCCAGTTTTTGCTAATTTAAAATGACAGACGACAGACATTTTCTAA
This sequence comes from Salticus scenicus, assembly GCA_963930645.1. Classification (NCBI taxonomy): domain Eukaryota; kingdom Metazoa; phylum Arthropoda; class Arachnida; order Araneae; family Salticidae; genus Salticus; species Salticus scenicus. Next base: position 272,423,016 of record OZ005650.1, read on the forward strand.
AAATGATCGAATCGTGTTCAGGAAATCTCAAAATGTGTAAACTCACCGAAAACCGGAAATCGAAAATTTTCCGAATCTTATAATTTCTCCTTATATATGCAGAAGATTATACTAATTCCACTTTTAAAAAAGTAAGTAGTCAATTTCAGTTAAATAACGTGTTTTATTTAGGAAATATGTCTTCAAATTCGGACTGACGTAAATCCTTCCCCCCTCCCAACAATAAAGAAATAAAGAAAATAAAATAAAATTAAGAAATTAAGTGCTAAATAAATTTGGAATATATATATATATATATTATAAATCAAATCCTTTTTCAATTTGCATGTATGTTGAATAGTACAACATTTCGATCTACCACTCACTCTATTAGCATTTCTACCACTCTAATGACTGTTCCCATTTAGAATAAAATAAGTCCTTCCGGATCATTCGGAAAGGTAGGTTGATTTCTTTTTTCTTATGAAATAGTCGCCATTTTGTTTTAAAAGGAAGGCTACAAATTATTAATGGACTTGGTAGAAATTTAGATGTGAGCTATGTACATATGAAGTTTTAAGCAAATCGGTTCATAAATACCTTTTTACGTGAATTTGAAATTTACAAGTAGCCGGCTCTTAGAAACAAGATACGGTTTAAATTGACAAACAAATATATCAAATGCATAGGTAAGTCGACTGTATAAATTTAGTTCGAATTAATTCAGAATTTCAAAAGCAAATCGCGTTCACAAATTAAGTGGCCGCCACTTGGATCAAAATGGCGGAGCAAGTTGATCAGTGAACTAATCCAAGATATTTGTAAGATAAGTTCACTGTCCAACTTTGGTTCGAATAAATTCTGTATTTCAAAAGTTATTGTGATAACAAATTCTCAAGTAGCAGCGTTCAAGTAGCCGCAACTTGGACAAAATTAAGGAGAAACTTGACCACCGAAGTCATAGATATTTGAATGGTAAATGGATTTTTCAATTTCGGTTCGAATTGATTAAGGATTTCAAAAGTTATCATGATAAGAAATTTTCAAGTTGCCGCCACTTGGAAACAATATGACGGAGCAAATTGCCCTGCAAACTTATCCAAGATATTTGAAGCATAAGTTCACTGTCCAACTTTGCTTCGAATCAGTGCAGTATTTCAAAAGTTATTGTTATGACAAATTTTAAAGTGGCAGTCTAAGTGGTTGCTACTTGGAAACAAAATGACGGAGAAACCTGCCTAGCGAAATCATCCAAGATATTTGTATGGTAAGTTCACTGTCCAATTTTGGTTCAAATTAATTCAGTATTTCAAAAATTATCGTGATAAAAAATTTTCAAGTGGCCACCACTTGGAAACAAAAAGGCGGAGTGAGATGGAAAGCAAACTTATCCCAGATATTTTAATCATAATTCACTACCCAAATTTGATACGAATCGATTCTGTAGTTCAAAACTTATCATAATGACAAATTTTCAAGTGGCCGCCTCTTGGAAATAAAATGGCGGAGCAAGTTACCATGCGAACTTATCCAATATATTCGAACCTTAAGTTCACTATTCAACTTTAGTTTGAATCAGTTTAGTATTTTAAAAGTTATCGTGATAGCACATTTTCAAGTGGTAACCTGATTTCAAGTGGTCGCAACTTCGAAACAAAATGTCGGAACAAGTTGCCCAGTGAACTCATCCAAGATATTTATAAGATAAGATCACTGTCCAATTTTGTTCAAATTGAATCAGAATTTAAAAAGTTATCCTGATTATAAATTTTCAAGTGGTAGCCTGATTTTAAGTTGTCCCGCTTAGTTTATAACATCCGCACTTGGTTAAAAAGTTCATTAATAAACTTGTCGAGGCCTATATATGGTCTATGTATACATCAAACTTCAAGCAAATCCGGTCTTAAATACGCATTTTACAATGTGAATTTAAAATTTTCAAGTGGCCTCCACTTGAAAACAAAATGGTGGTGCATTTTGGTTAACAATTTTAATCAAGATATTTATAGGATAAATTCGCTGTCCAAATTCGGTTCGATTGTAATTATAAAATTTCAAGTGGTAGCCTGATTTCAAGTGGCTCTGCTTAGTTTAAAATATCAGCCACTTTGTTAAAAATAGTGGATAAAGTTCATTAATAAACTTGGTTGAAACCCTTATATGGTCTATGTATAAATCAAAATTCAAACAAATTCGGAATACGCTTTTTACAATGGGAATTTGAAATTTTCAAGTGGATAGCACTTGAAAACAAAATGGCGGAGCAACTTGGTTAACAAACTAATCCAAGATATTTATAAGATAAGTTCATTGTCCAAATTTGATTCGATATGGAGTATTATTTCGGAAATTATCGTGATGTTAAATTTTCTAGTGATAGCCTGATTTCAAGTGGCCCCGTTTCATTTAAGATATTCGCCTCTTTCTTAAAAATGGCGGATGATGTTTATTAATAAACTTCGTTGAGACTACGAATATGGTTTATATTTACATCAAAATTCAAGCAAATCCGGCCTTGAATACGCTTTTTACAATGAGGATTTGAAATTTTCAAGTGGTCGCCACTTGAAAACAAAAATACGGAACAACTTGGTTAACGAACTCGTCCAAGATATTTATAAGATAAGTTCGCAGTCCAAATTTGGTTCGATTTAGAGTATTATTTCGAGAGTTATCGTGATGATAAAATTTTCATTATATATATAGAGAGAGAGAGAGAGATAAACGAAGTGATTGCAATAGGTCGATTTCTAAAGAAATCAACCTAAAATCTGTAGATAAGAGTATAGGAATGTTACATCTATACACATTACAGTGTCTGTGACTTTATTTGAATTTTAAGAATTTGTCAGATTTAACAATTTTCTTCTATTGGAATTTTTAATAAAATATATTACATGTATAAAATGAAAGAGTCCATACAAAAATAATAATATTTTTTAATATCTTCTTGACAGAATAAGAGAATATATATATATATTTTCTCTCTCTCAAGCTCGCATTAACTATACATTTTGAACGATACCACTTTTAATCCATTACTCATATAATTAATACTGTTACAACGGTTAAAGTCTTTTCCACGTCTCAGTTGTCCTATTGCAGTGAAAGTAGTTTTACAGGCAAAGTGAAAATAAAGCAGCCGTTCATTTACTTTCAATGAAGTCAGCCTTCACGACAAACTTGGTGAAAAATAGTTGTTTACGGTTCCCGAAGTTTGAAGCTCTCCAACGCACAGGAGCCTAAATCTCGAACTTTCCATGGATTTTTCGATAGAAACTGCGCCAAGCCTCATACACCAAAGGGTGATTGTTTTCTTGGACTGTTCCAAAATTTTTATCGTATAATGATTTTGTTGTACGAGTGACAGCTTCATTGGACTGTTTCCAATATATTCGAAGAATTGACAGTACTATTTGACTGTTTTCGAAAATGTTCATTGAAATAACAGTTTTGTTATACAAATTCGAGGGGTTACGTAGAATAAAGTGCATTCATCGATTAGAACCTGCCTGCTTTATGAATTACTTTCTCACCCAAGAAAGGTCAACAAGTTTTTCGTAACATTTGGGGACCATCGTGGGGCAGTTCATGTGAAAACCAGTAACTAGAGGTATGGAACAAGAAATGAAAAAAACTTCTGGCAGGCTTGGCTAAGGCTTTGGCTCTGGCTCTCAACTTTCAAATGACCGATTTGAAAGCCGAGAGACAAACCGGCAAGACGAGTTGAAAGCCGAGAAAGGCAGGATGGAAGCCAGATAAGATCAGCTGATAGAGGAGATGAAAGCCGGACAAGATCTGTTAAGAAGAAAGATAAAGGCCGGACAAGAAGAGTTGAAATCCATAAAGTTCAGCTGAGAGAGGAGATTGATGAGGATCAGACAAGACGAATTGAAAGGTAGAATAGACGCTGCACAAGGACAGATGCGATTAGAAATTCAAGACAGGTGCAAGGAGTGAGAGAAGATTTCAAGGGGAAAATGCAAGATATGAAAGAAGATATCCATAAGCAAATCCAGACATTAGAAAAGAAAGTTAAAACCTTGGAATTGCGACAAAATACAGCTTCATATTGAGACTCAATGAGCTTTAAATCCAGTGTGAAGTTATTAACTTTCTATGGATAGATTTCATGGACATTCAAGATACAATTCGATGTCGTAAGTTCCATGAACGGATGGACTGATACAGTGAAAGGAAGCCAACTAATTGCCGCTCTTCGAGGACCTGTGGCGGAAGTTCTTCAAGGCGTTCTATCCGATAAACTCACTGATTTGACCACTGTAGCGATGACCTTTCAAAGCCGATTTGGAGATAGTCAATTGACGCACTTTTACCGGACTGAACTAAAATTCGCCGACAAAAGCCTGGCGAAAGTCTCCAAGTCTTAGCAGCAGATATCGAAAGGCTACTTAGCCTAGCCTATATTCTGATCAGTGTTGCCAGACTTGGGGACTTTTTTATTCAACTGCCACCAGTCATTTTGAGAAGTAAAATTTGACATACACAATAGACGATTAATCTTCGATGTGATTAGGCAACTGTTGCTATAAAAATTTAATGGTGGATGTTGAATAAAAAAGTCCCCAAATCTAGCAACACTGATTCTGATTGTCCTATGGGTGTGAAGGAAAGTTTGACAACATGGTTCTTTGTTGATGCTATCCGAGATTAAGATACGCAACATTCAACACGTCTGATGGATTCTAAAAACCTGAAGGGTGCATTAGCCTACAGTATGAAATACGAGGCTGCTATTTTTTTGTCAAATTATACCAGGTTTGTCAGAACAGTAGAAATAAAATATTTTGAAAGTAATCTAGAGAAGAACTTGAAAGCCATATTGCACATTCTAAAGAACGAGGACACCTAAAAGAAATCATTTCGTCGCACTTCCGGAATTACATGCTAGAAATTCAGACCCAAAGGATATTTGCAGGGAGATTGCGTCAAGAAGCAGAAATCAACGCACATAAAACAAGAAGTTGGATATCGTTTGGCCAAAAAAATGCTTTTCTCAAGAAAGCCCCTGCTAGAAATGTGAAGATCTCGTCTTTTAGTGGAGAAAAGAATGGCTTATATATATGACGGAGGACATGCAAATGGCATTCCGTGCTCAGTGGTGGTTGATACGTGAGCAAATGTGGCATTGTTAAGAACTGATTTGGCTAAAGGTCTGAGTAAAAAAAAAAAATCTACGCTGCTCCTTTTATTTCCTTAAGGACGGTTACTGGCGAGCGTGCAAAGATACATGGTAAGATAGTTACGATGTTGAAATGTGGTTCCAAAAGCTTTGAACTCCAGGTTTACATTGCAGACACATCTGACCAATGCATTTTGGGATTAGATTTCCTTCAGAAATTCAACTTTACTGTCAACGTAACGAAGAATGAATTACGAACAGATGGTGAAGAAATTCTTATGCTTACAGCTAATGAAAGGTATTCTAATTCGTGCAATGTAGTTAGAGTGGAAAAGGTTATAATTTCTGCAAGATATGACTGTCTTCAGTGGAACAATTTAACCTTTTGGAAACTACCGGTACGCAGTTATTGGTTTTTCAAAACCAACTTCTAGTAATAGATTACTGGTAGCTGCCTCCTCAGTCGATCTACAAAGAAAAATCATTCCTGTTCGACTGCTCAATCCTGATAATAGACCCAAGGTTATTGATAAAGGAATTACGATTGTTACATGCGTACCGGTAGTTATTATCATTAACCGTCCTGCCAATGTAGCTGAAGCACAATTACAACATCTGAAGCCCGTTATAGAAAAATTGGATGGATTAAATGAAGACCAGCTATCAGCAGTGACTGACCTATCGAATGACTTCAGGAACATTTCCTTCAAGATGTGATACAGATGTTGGACACTGCAACATTATACAGCATAGAATTGATACGGCATACCATCCGCCTATAAAGCAACACCCCAGACGACTACCTATTGCTAAGAAGGACGAAGTTCAAGAATTGAAAAAGGAAATGAAAGCGAGCGATGTCATCAAAGAGTCATCAGAACCCTGAAGTTCACCTATAGTATTAGTTATGAAAAAAGATAGAACAACCCGTTTCTGAGTCGATTACAGGAAATTTAACAGCATAACAAAGAAAGACAGTTATTCGTTGCCCCGTATCGACAACACGTTAGATGCGGGTTGAGTGGTAGCCAATTGTTCTCTACATTGGATTTGAACAGTGAATATTGGCAAGTTGAAATCCAACCCACAGATATGGAAAAGACTGCCTTTACCACCGGACAGGGACTCTGATAATTTCAAGTGATGCTTTTCGGACTATGTAACGCCAAGTCAGCATTCGAGAGACTGATGGAGCCTGTATATTACGTGGACTCTCTTCTGAAGCCTGTTTAGTTTATTTGGATGACATTATCATAGTTGGACGGACATTTGAACAACAACTGAATAATGTCCAACAAGTATTCCAAAGATTACAAAACGCAAACCTAAAACTAAGTCTTAAAAAGTGTAAAAATTTCAGGAAGGAAGTCTCCTATCTTTGCCGTATTATTTTAGTAGAAGGAATCAGTACATATCCAGAAAAAATTAAATCAATAATAGACTGGCTTCGCCCAAACAAAGTACAAGAACTTCAAAGTTCCCTTTGCACTTACTACCGACGTTTCATTAAATATTTTTCAACAATAGCAAGACTCCGTCATCAACTAACAGAAGTCAAACGTGCATTCAACTGGGCTGATGAATGTGAGAATAAGTCAATATTGATGTTATAAACAGGAGGGTGATTTGTCAGAAAGGCGACGTCACGTAATTCCTGCGTTCCGGTTCGTCGTCGATCACACATTACAGATCCTATATCAGTTATACAGCTTTTAGGGTAACCAAAATTTTGGTAGACACATACTGGATCATCACTTGGAGTGATGGTATGTAGTACCATTCGATACACGTCTCGATTACTTCTTGCTTTCATTCCCGGCACTCTGAACAGCGACCATTGCATTTCTCACGAGTTAAAGCCCATCGCTCTGTCCTATTTTCGAGGCTTCCGTAGTGCAATATTTAAGCAGGACAATACACGACCTCAAGTTGTTCGTATTGTCTAGAACTTCCTTGATGCAGAATGCGTTCAGACATCGAATCAAACAGACATCAAACAGACATCGAATCAAACGACTGCTGCTCTGGGTAGCGCGATCTCCTGATCTCGCACCGATGAAAATGACTGTTTAATCGTTGAAAAGCGACTGGCACGCTATCACTCACCAGTAACTACGGTCGATGAACTGTGGCATCGTGTCGAAACTTCATGATGTGCTACACCCGTACATGTCATCCAATCTCTGTTTGATTCGATGTCTAGGCAGTTATTACTCAAAGAGGTCGCTGCTTTATGTACTATTTTCTTAATATATATTACTGCAAATTTCCTGAATTTTTAATCAGTTTTTCTTCCTACTATAAAGTATGTGCCTAATAAATATCATTCTGATATTTGCATTCCTTCTTGGTGTTACATTTTGGATGGCTAGCAGTGTATTTACAGGACCATATCAAAGAATTCCGATGACAGTCTGTAATCAACCAAGTAATTTCAAATATGGTTCAAATACTAATGAGTTATAACTCATAAGAAAATAGTTGTATAATTTGTATTGGTGAATACGATGTTTGTGGCTCGTGTACAGAGTCACAAAGAATTTTGTACCATTACAGTCTACAGACGGTATTTCTTATTGGTGCATTTAACATAGTTACACTTAATACACACGTAATAAAATAAAGATATGTTATTAGAATGTTTAAAACCACGGTTTCTGTAAAAAATGGTAGACAGAGGAGTGGTAATTAGTTTACAGGGCTACACAAAACAATTCTGATAGTTATAAAATTATTTGTTATGAAATTTGGTACAAGTTTCGTGAATTATAGGAAATTAACACAAGGCTATGAGTTACAATGAAATATACATATAAACAGATATATATAGACAGATACAACGGGTTGAGGGGATGGTAATCCCCTCAAAACGTATCTGGTTATGCAGCGAGTCAATCATACATATGTATGTGTGTTTATATATATTAATAATTATTTTAAATAATATAGAATAAATAAAAATTATCTGTTAAGTAATCAGTGATGCAATTAGGATATTGAGGCTCCTCATCTGGAGGCCCACTAGTTTAAACAACTGTTAATTATCTAAAGTTCGGAAAGTCGAGTAGAGTCACTCCAAAATTTTTAAATAGATGGCAGGAAAAAGTAACTACATGTCATTATAAAACTTTCTCAACTGGATATTTCATGCCAATTTTAATAGTTTAAAATTTAGTCCTCCGAGACTGAGGCGCCTAAATTAGAGATTAAAAACAATATATTTGTATCCCCCCCCCATTCTTTTTTCTTTTCTTTTCTTTCTTCAAATTAAAATTTAGCTAACTTTAAAAATAAGAAGAAATGTTGAATGGTTGTAAAGGCAGTTGTGAATCTTTCTGAGATCTTACTAAATAAAAAGTACTAAATTTATTAGAAGAAGAACATTCCTACTAACCCTGTGGCAGAAATTTATTATGCTTTCTGCGACAAGCTTCATCAACACCAAAATCTTTCTGCAGGAATATTTTGTGAAGTTAATATTTACGAATTCAAAATAAATTACTTCTAATAGTAAATAATATTCAGTATAACCAATGTATTTAAATTTTAACTTGTCACAAATGCATATATCTGCACTATTGCAAGAAAATACTCTTTTTTTTTTTTTTTCTTTTTTTAAGAAAGGTGAAAATTAATATATTGATCTTAATTGCTTCAGATCTTTCGTTAACATTAATATACAATATTGTTTATAAAATATTCAATGAATTCAAACCATAAAATGCAGCAAAACATCAAAAATAATCTGCAATTTTTTTAAAGCATTTAAATCATGAAATGTCTAAATTAAACAAATGTTACTAATACTTTTAAAATTTCATTACTTTTTTTATATTAAATATATATATTTAAATACACAAATGCACTTATTTCAAAAGGTGCAATCCAAACAACATAAAATATAATACAGAACTCAAAATTAAAATACAACAAAATTAAAAGTAAAAATTAATATAGAATACTGAATATCATAATGAAATATAAATAATTTACAACATTTATAGTTTTTGAGATTATTAGAAAGATGCACGATAACATTCTAATACACAAGGTTCTTCTTTTTTTTTTTTTTTTATGTATTATATACAAATAGCATAAAGATGTGTATTTGAAATCTAAAAAATGTGATTTGACATTAAAGAATTCAGAATTTATAATTATACCATTATTTAAATAAATAAAGTAAAACAGAATACAAGATTTAAGTAACACAATTATAGACAAAGTATAGCCGAAATATTTTCATAAAGATTGAGGCAAGTGAAACATTTAATTTTTAAGGAAATGTTGAAATCTGAAATGTAACAGATTTCATGGATAAAATCTATAATAGAAAATAATGATTACAGATGAATGAAATAAATAGAAATCAATTAAAAGTAATATTTGATATTGATATCTATACGAATAAGTAAATAAAAAAAAATAAAATAAATAAAATTGCTTTTTAATTAGTATTTATTCAAAACAATTACTATTAGATAAAATTCCTTTTGCTTACAATATATATATATATATATATATCAGTGGCGTAGCGTGACATTTGAATCTGGGCATGCTCTGAAGTCAACTATGGAAAGAACACTACTCATCAAGGCGATATCATTTCATCAAATTTAAGCTTGGATTTTTCCATTTTCTTGGTTGGTTGATTGTAGGATTCAAGTCCGATTGACTGTACTTGGATCCCAGCCCTATGGGTGGAATGCCGTCCGTGGGAGTCTTTGTAAGAGGTTCTAGCGAGTTTTACACGAGTTTCGTAGAAAACCACGGAAATATCTGAACGGCTGGGTTGATGAGTGCGACCTTGGATCGAACCCGACACTTCCCATCTACCAACTTTGAGCGCAAACCCACTCAGTCGCTGGTGGGCTTCAATTTCTCGGGATCTTATATAAAATTTTACACGCAAATTTTGTCGCTTTAACTTTAAATCATACATCTAAAGGACTGTTATATTAACTTATTGAAGGCCGCTTCACTAATAGCTGTATTTAAATGAATTTTCAAAGAAATTTAATCACAATTTTTTATATCACTTTAGAAATAAAAAATTAAAAGAAAAGAAAGACAAAAGGAATAGTGGGAACCGGAAAGAAAAAATCTATTAAAATCGCTGAAAACTTGGCTTTAGGCTCTCGCTGCGTTCTGCTGTGTCTTCCACAACCGCACAATGTCGGACTGAAGACCCCACTGCTATTTATCTGACCTTTTATAGTTCTTATACAAGAAGTTAATTGTTACAATTTTTAATAAAGTTAAATATTTTATAAGTTTAATTCTTTCTGTCATATTACCGTTTGATTTCGAGAAATACAATGCATTAAAAATAATAAGCGTTTCTCTTCAAAAGGAGGTATGAAGCCTTTACATAAACAATTATTTTTGAAAACGCAACTATTATGTGTTTTTTTTTTTTTTTTTTTAAGAAAGAAAGAAAGAAAAAAGAAAGTTTCGCTCAGGAAAAGGTATAACCAAATTAAGAAAGTGTTTCTTGTTCAAAACTAACGTTAAAAAAAAAAAAAAAAAAAAGAAGAAGAAGAAGCAGTATTAAAATTTTATTATATAAAAACTATTTAATGGCACGGCTTAATATGAAAGAATGAAAAATAAATAAAATAGCGATCTTTACTAAAGAATGCAGGATGAAAAGAAAAACACACAAATTAGATAAAATTTAATAAAATAAAGCAGAAAATTTAACGGAACATTCCAAAATAAATAAATAAATAAACAAATAAAATAATTAATTTAAGAAATTCAGATTCTAAAATTAAGAAAAGAAAAGAAAAGAAGAAAAAAAAGAAAAGAAAAAAAAAAAATGTATGCACACCTGCAAGATCAAAGCTATGCATCTGCCAATTTTTTATAGATCTGCGATCAGTGACCATCATAGCGCATACAGGCACACATAAAAAAGACATTAGGAAAAAAAAAAAAAATTCTGGCACATAAAACAATTTTTGGAAATTTATCAAAATTTTATTTTGCTATTTAATCATCATTTTCAAATCAATTTTTTTTTTTTTTTGGTAAGTTTTTTCATTACATCATTGTAAAATGAAGTATAAGTTTTAATATATCAATCAGTTGGAGAAACCAACTCTCTATGCGAACATCTCTACCGAAGGTAACAAAATCCCTAACGCTATAAAAATACCTACTGTTCGACCAGCTTTCAAAGGTGGCCCAAGTGGGAACAGGTCTCCGTAAGGTCAATCTATTCTTCAAAATAGGGGAGTTGATAATGACAGGGAAATTTCCTCCTACTTTCGTTTCTGAGTGGGGTGAATGCTGACCGGGCGATGTTTTTGCTTCTTATACGGTAAAAGTATAAAAAGCTGTAGTTTCCTGTTAAATGGAAAGTACAGTTTCAGACTAGTGTTAGTGTAGCTCGTCTGTTAATAATGTTGAGGTTTTAAATTTGTATTTTTTTTATTTAAAATTTACATTATTAAACATCTTAAATGGCACAGAAAATAAATAACGCAAAAAGCTTTAATTTTTCCTTCAACAGAATTTTTTCCGAAAAGACGCCGCTGCGTTTATAGAAAATTTCATTCTAAATTTGAATTTTCCTAATTATGAAAATAGCTTTTTCATGACCAAAGTCAAGAGGGTTATATGTCCTTCGTTTGGTAAAAGTTACGAAAATGTTAATTCTAATTTTTTTTCGTTGCACGATATTTAGATATCAACAGTATTTAACCTATGAAAAGCAATATAGATTTGATTATTAAAAATATACGAAAAAGACGTTTTATTATACCTATTTCCCTAAAATTATTCAAGAATTTAGGCCCACCAGTGGCGGAGCGGCTTAGACCACTGAACACTGGGAGACGGTGAAGTGATAGGACGTGAGTTCGATTCCGCGCGCCGTCGGTCTAGCTGTTCGGAGTTTTGAGTGGTTTTCTCCTAATGTAAAGTAAATACGAGCTAGAACCCCTTAAAAGACTTTCACCCAAGGCCTATATCCCTCGTGTAGATAATCGGATTAACACCATCAAGAATTTAGATTTTTATACATGTAAATGACAGGGTTTTTTCCCCTGTATTTTCTGAAATTGATTTAGCAGCAACAATATTGTGTGAAAACACCATAAGCAGAAATTGTCGCAACAATTGTTTCGGGTCGAAAAAGGCAAAGCACGACCCTTCATCAGGCGAAAAGTTAGTGCAGTTTTCTTTTATATTTTTTGTCACTATATGAATTTATGAAATTCAATATTAAAATTTTATTTAGGGTTTCATGAAAAGGCTGGCAAAAACGAATAAATAATTTTATTTTTAAAGAGAAGGTCTCAGAAAAAAATGCAATAAAATGCTTGTTTTTCATATTATCATCACAGACCTTCTCTCTCAAAAAAAAAAAAAAAAAAAAAAAAAAAGAGAGAGAGAGAGAGAGATGAGGGGAAAAATATATGTTCATCTTTAATGAGAAGTGAAAATTATTCACTTTCATCATCTGAATCATCAACTGAAACATCATCATCATCATGGCTGTCATCATCTAAAGAGATAACTAATGGATCACATAATTCTTCCATTACGCCATCTTTTTCCCAGTATTCATTTTCTAAACTTTCAATGTGCGTGCAATAGTGCTTCCATCTCTCAACATCAATGTTCTCTAATGCAAGTTGAGTCAGGTTGAAAAGTTGATCCATTTTTAAATCAGCCGTTACATTTCTCTGCCTAATAAAGTCCTTTATATCCGCCCATACATATTCTATGGCATTTATGTCGCAGTGATATGGAGGCAATCTTAATGCATGATGTCCATGTTCAGCTAACATCTTATCAAATTTATATTCCTTCGCCTTCGAGTTGGCCTTTACAAGTTCCATAAGTTCAACTTTACGCAAATTTTCAGAATATGGCACTTTGTTTAGTGTTAGCCAATCCATTATTTCTCTTTTATTTTGTGAAGAGTTTGGAGGCTTGTTTAACTGAACCGAATGGTACGGGGCATTATCTATAATAACAACAGAATTTTTCGGCAAGTTTGGGATCAGTTTTTCAATTGCCCATTTTTCAAATATTTTTGAATTCATTTGTCCATGATAATCGCCGGTGGTGGTGTTAGCTTTATAAGTCAATGAGGAATTCGGAATAAACCCCATTTCTCCTCCTGCGCATAATGCAATAATGCGTCTCGATGCCGCCCCTGTCTGAACGACACCGAAAACATCTTCCGATTGCCAGCATTTCCCGACAGTTAAATTACTGTCAATCCAGGTTTCATCTACAAAAATAAGAGGTCTTTTTTCTCTTCGGAACTGGTGAATATTCCGTAAATATTTTGTACGAGACAGAATGATATCACTTCGTTCTGTTATCAGTTTCCTCTTATTCTGACTTTTTTTCCAGCGGAAACCCATTTCATGTAGAATTTTACGTAAAGTTTCTTTTGATTTTGAAAACTGTATCCTTTCTTGTAATCTTGTTAATAACTTTGGGATAGTAGGCACTATTTTATCTATTGTATAGAAGTCCTGGATAGTTCTTCGAATTACATCCAAGTCAAAATTATCCAAATTGACACTCTCAATAGTAGTTTTCACCTTTTTCTTTTTGGGAGAAGGCAAATTACTTGGAGTATTGCGAATTCTTCGTATAGAACCCTTTGAAACATTGGCAATTTTGCTAGCCCTTTTAGTTGCGTGTGCCAACGGAATAGTTATACAACCTTTATCTGCTTCATTATCACAGAACTTCACAACGCTGCTTAAAACCGCTTTCGTTTCAGCACTAAAATGTTTGCCTTGAGAACTTCTACGTTCTTTTGAATTCATTTTATCGATCCAAAAGGAAGTACAAAACGAACGAAAATGTTATTTTCTTAGAGAAAATAATAAAATATTAGATCCGCTAACAAAGAATAAATCGTAGTAGTCAAACAGCAGCCAAAGGAAGAATGACAATCGGTCATCGGTCAGTTACGTTAAGGAGAAACATGTATCTCTCCCCTCTTTATTCACCCTTCTCTCCCTACGGAATGGGTCACTGGTTTGGCAGCATGCCAAAAGCAACATTTGAAAACTTGTCGAGCAGTAAAACTCCAAGATATGCTCTCCAAGGATCGCATGCCTTGAATCGTTTACACAGCGGAACTCCCCTTATGAGAGAAAATTAGAGGGACGTTGAATATTCCCTCAAATAACAAAAAATCCCTATATCAGGGCATGCTTTACAAAGGCAGCATGACCTAAGCAATAACTGGTCAGCAGGAGAAGAGGGTGACAGTATCTCTGGGACGTTATTGGTCAGCAGATGACGCCTAAACAAAGCCGGAGGGTACTAACGACAATAGTAAGAAAGAAAAAAAAGCACTCGGATTTATCAAGGAATAATTTAACAAAAGAAATTTCCTTTCACTATAATTTTTCAAAACTGAATGACGGATAATGTATAAATGGAAGCGAGTATTTAACAAAATTAGTTGAAATAATTTAAAGTTTAGATAGTTTTTAGTGGGTATGCGGCGCATGCCTAGCATACCCAGAGAATACGCCACTGATATATATATATATATATATATATTCAACAAAGCCTTTGGTTTGATTTTTATTCAAAATAACTATTTAATTTGCAATATTTCAATTAAAACAATAAACATTTTTTAAAAATTTAAATGTTTAAAAAATTAAATGAACAAGCTGCAGAAACTAATGGTAAGAGTATTTTTGTAAACTAAATTAATAATTTTTTTAACGACTTTATATGCTTAAACAACAAAATTTAAAGCTAAGAATTTTAATCACAATTAAAAAATGATTAGTAAAGAAAAAAATTAGAAAAATTACCAATTTTATAACTTAAGATACCCATTAATATTTATTGCTTAGATCTTTTACTACATATAAAATGCTAAATATCAATAAAGTATTTTTAAGATTAATTTCATAATTTTCTATTTTTTGAAGCAAAGTTTGAAGCTTCATTTTTTATTTTGCGTATAACTACAGACGTTACAAATTTCCCCATAGTCTTGTTTCTATATATATTTGTGAAATGTATTGCATAGTTTGAACCAAACATTAAAATTAATGCAGCTTTAAAAAATTTACGTGTACTTACTACCGCGCACGTATGCACGCTTCGCATACATTAAAGAAAAAAAATCACTAGATGCAACTAATTTGTTGTGTGTAAATCAGAAAATGTATGAAAATCGGTACAGCAGCAATCACGCAGTTAAAAAAATAAAATAAAATAAAATAAAATAAATAAAATAATAAATAAATAAATAAAATAAAAATCACTGGATGCAGTTTTTTTGTTATGCATGAATCTAAAAATGCATGAAATATGAAATTCGGAAAATGGTCGTAAAGCCACATTCTTTCGAAAAAAACATCTTTTTGCAATACAATAAATACACACGACACGAGCTTCAGGTGAGGGGCGAAAACAAAGTTTGGAGACACGAAAATGAAGTTCCGATGTGAAGAGATTACCAGTGAAAATTGTCGATAAACCGAATCATATCACCGCATCACGAATCGCTAATGCATGCCGTATCAAAGCTAACCCAAGTGAGTTACATTCGCTTTATTTCCTCTCCTTATTAATGAATGAGGCGATCGTATCTGCAGAAACGAAAATTTGTTCTGCAGAACAGTTTGTAAACCATTCTTTGAGTCTCTCTCTCTCTCTCTCTCTCTCTCTCTCTCTCTCTCTCTCTCTCTCTCTCTCTCTCTCTCTCTCTCTCTCTCTCTCTTTTTTTTTTTTTTTTATTAAACACAATGGAAAAATTTTATTTGACTTAAGTAAAATCTTTCTGCAAGAACATTTCTGTTTCTGCGACATTGTCGCCGTGCTTCTGCCACGGGGCCTACTAATATAGTAAAAACTGGTGGAACAAAACTATCTCTAAACAATTAGCAATATTCATTTTCAACTGTTCACATCTAAATATTATTATAGTAAATCCCCGGTCGGTTGTTTTACATATGGTGGATGGCCATCGCCGGACCATGATTCCTCCCCTATAAAGCGATTAGCTTCGGGCATGGTTCGTAATCTCTGTATCTCTGTATCTGTCAAACAAACTAACTGCCATAACTATAAAAACTCTTTCGGCAAATTATTTAACATTATAAGAGGGAAAACTCTAAAACACACTGATTTAATTCATACTCAATTATCAATCTCTAATATAAGTGGCTCATATTATAATGTATTAAATACACTCATGGATACTCATTTTCCTATTGATAATAACCCAGAAAATAGCCACACAGAATTAATAATTAATAATGATTTTAATGTAGAATGTTATAATTTAATAAAGGAACTTAACTACTGCTTAAGTTTATTAGCCACTATTAAGGCCCCTGGAGTTGATCTCATCGAAGCCAAAATCATTAAAAACATTGTTGAAAATTTTCCAAATATATTATTACTATTATTCAACAAATGCTTAGAACTTTCGGAATTTCCTACTGCATGGAAGAAAGGACTCGTGACCTTATTTAGTATGAAAAGCAAAGGTCAAACATAAACTAAATCATGTTGTCCAATCATACTTCTTCCAACAATAGCAAAACTTTTCGAAAAAATCACAAAATTAAGAACAATGACAGCACTGTAGCAAAATAAATTTCTAGACAACTCACAACACGGTTTCAGAGAAGGGAGAAGTACTACAACAGCTGTAACTACATTAAAACTAATTAAAAATGAAATATTATCTAATTATAAATATTTTTCTTTAATTTTATTCGATATTCAAAGAGCTTTCGAGCCGAGTTATGCTTATGAAGGTGCTTTTGCCTTCTGCCCCCCCGGGGGGGGGGTCCCGTCTTAGTGAGCGTCAGGGTCCTAAAATCAACCTGCTCACCAAAAATTGTTACTCTATCTCCCATAGGATCGCCACAGCCGTGTTGAGTCAGTGAGTGAATCAGTGAGTTTACTCTTATATATATAGAGACTAGCAGGCAACGCCCGCTTCGCTTGTCCCTATTTTTAAATGAATCACTATAATTACTGAATTCTCAAAATTGCATTAATTTTTATCACGTGAAAAAAACGAGAAACAAAATCTGATTAGGAAAAATGTCGCACCGGGTTCTCACTGCCTTCAGA
Source organism: Salticus scenicus (assembly GCA_963930645.1). NCBI lineage: Eukaryota > Metazoa > Arthropoda > Arachnida > Araneae > Salticidae > Salticus > Salticus scenicus. The sequence goes on from OZ005650.1 coordinate 272,440,231, forward strand.
AAAAAATCCCAAAATGACCTAACACTTATTTCTATTATTTTCCCCCTTCGCCCCCCTCCCTCCCGTCTATCCTAATAATTTTACAAATTCGAAAATATCCGCAGTCGATTTGTAAGTATCAAAAACCTCCATATACCAATTTTGAACGATCTAACTCTATTTTTATTTTTTTTTGCCCCCCCCTCTCCTCTCCCCCCTTTCCGGCCTTCCTAATAACTTTACACTTTCGAAAATATCCCCATTCGACTTGCAGGCCTCTAAAACCTGTCTGTATCAATTTTGAACGGCCTAACTGTATTTCTATTTGTTTTTGCCCATAGCCCCCCTTACTGCCCCACCCCCTTCCCACCCCTCCTAATAATTTTACAAATTCGAAAATATCCGCAATCGATTTGTAAGTATCGAAAACCTCCATATACCAATTTTGAACGATCTAACTCTACTTTTATTTTTTTTTTGCCCCCCCCCTTTCCTCTCCCCCCTTTCCGGCCCTCCAAATAACTTTACACTTTCGAAAATATCCCCATTCGACTTGCAGGCCTCTAAAACCTATCTGTACCAATTTTGAACATCCTAAATGTATTTCTATTTGTTTTTGCCCATAGCCCCCCTTACCGCCCCTCCTAATAATTTTACAAATTCGAAAATATCCGCAATCGATTTGTAGGTATCGAAAACCTCTATGTACCAATTTTGAACGATCTGACTCTATTTTTATTTTTTGGCCCCCCCTCTCCTCTCCCCCCTTCCTGCTCCTCCTAATAACTTCACATAATCGAAAATATCCACATTCGACTTGCAGGCCTCTAAAACCTATCTGTACCAATTTTGAACGGCCTAAATGTATTTCTATTTGTTTTTGCCCATAGCCCTCCTTACCGCCCCATCCCCCTTCCCGCCCCTCCTAATAATTTTACAACTTCGTAAATATCCGCAATCGATTTGTAGGTATCGAAAACCTCTATGTACCAATTTTGAACGATCTGACTCTATTTTTATTTCCCCCCCCTCCCCCCCCACTTCCTGCCCTTCCTAATAACTTTACATAATCGAAAATATCCACATTCGACTTGCAGACCTCTAAAACCTATCTGTACCAATTTTGAACACCCTAACTGTATTTCTATTTGTTTTTGTCCCCCCCCCCTGCTGCCCCACCTGGGGGCTGAATTTCTAAAATTCCAGAAATTGGTTTTTAAATATTTGCATTAGCTGTATTTTAGAGCAAAAATTTCACGTATATATATATATATATATATATATTTTTATTTGAGATATATAGGATTATGCGAAATCACGTTTTACGCATGTGAAATCACGTCTTGCCCCCCCCCCCCCCCCGCCTCCCTTGGGACCGAATTTCGAAAATTCCAGAAATTGGTTTTTAGACGTTTGTGTTAGCTATATTTTAAAGCAAAAATTTTACGGATATCTGTTTTTTTGTTTGAGATATGAAGGATTTTGTGAAATCACGTTTTGCCCCCCCCCCCTCCCCTCTTGGGGGGCGAATTTTGTAAAATCGTTTCTTAGTGGATGCCAACGTCATAGAAAGAACATTGTCACAAAATTTCATGCTTCTAGGTCTAAGGGTTTGGTCTGGGCGATGATGAATCACCCCCTCACTCACTCACTCACTCAGGAAGAACGATTTTATATATATATAGATAAATTCTAATACCATATCTGTTGACTTATTTTTCTCTGTTTATGAAATATAATTTGTCTAATTGTAAGAATTATTATTATTTATTTATTTATTTATTTATTTTTATTTATTTTTATTTTTATTTTTCAAGCTTTCCTAAAAACAATTTTAAGAACAATTTTTTATATATCTCCTATTTATAAATTAAACTACGGTCTTCTGCTCCAGTTGTGTTCCTAACTTGTCTCGGGCACGGTTTAGCAGGACCGTACACAGATTTTTTCGTCTGTGGGAACAAAAATCCCTATAACCCAGTAGCGGATCCAGAACTTAACTTTTAGCCCCCCCCCCCGCCCTCTTAGATCCGCCACTGCTATAACCACGCGGTTTGGGACCCACAGTGAGAGATCAATGTATCAATGTCAAACAAACTAAAATTCACAGTACAGTGTATTTATTTTATTTTATTTTAATTTATTTTATTTATAATTTATACAACACGAAGTTCAGTTTCGATATTTTTAAAACAGTTCTTCGAAGAATCTTGCTGGCGAACTATGTTTTATAAAATTTTAGTTATATATTTATTTCTCTACATACTCAGAAAATTGCACGGTAATTCCATGGTAAATGTACTACCAGTCACACAAAGGAATATTTCCACTTTTTACTTTCCGAACATGCTATGTAAGGAAAGTATTGTAATTATATCAAAAATTCGATTTTAAGATATCTACATGTTTTGAGGTTCCCTGAGTTTGTTTTCGCTACTTTTACGGTGATGTATATGTATGTATGTGTGATAGTGAACACTCTAGCGTCTAAACGCTTAGTTCGAATAAGCTGAAAGTTGGTACGCATATTGTGAGTCACCATAGTACGAACCCTATAGATTTTGGTGAATCTAGCACTTATAGTTTTTTTACAGGGACACAAAGAAAAATTCTTTATCATTATGGCCTATGGGCTCAAATTATTTAAAGTGCGATAATGCCTAAAACCCTCATTCAAATGAACTGAAAATTTGTACACATGTTATAGGTCACAGTATCATGAACTGTATAGATTTTGGTGAATTTTGTACTTATAGTTTTTTTTACAGGGACGCAACAAATATTTCTATATCATTATGGCCTATGGGCTGAAATTATTTAAAGTGCCATAGCATCTAAATGCTTTAACCGTTTGAGTTAATAATTTATGTACATGTTATAGGTCACCATCGCACGAAATGTTTAGATTTTAGTGACTCTAGACTAAATTAGATGTTTTAAATTAGATGTTAAATTTTAGATGTTTAATAATAGACTTATAGATTTTTACAGGAACACAAAGAAAAATTCTGTATCATTATGGGTATTGCCTATCGGCTCAAACTATTTAAAGTGCAATAGCGTCTAAACGCCTTATTCAAATGAACCGAAAATTTATATACATGTTGTAGGCCAACGTCACACGAACTGTATGACTGTTAGAGAATCTAGAATTTATAGTTCTTTTTACTGGGATACAACGAAAATGTCTTTATTATTATGGCTTATGGGCTCAAACTTTAAAATGTGAACGCGTCTAAATGCCTTGTCTGGCGGAGCTGAAAAATTATATACATAGCTTATACTAGGCGAGACGTATTAATCTTGGACGCTATATTTAACGCCCCAACCCACCCGTTTCCGCTCTTCGATGCCTTTTTCTAGTCAAATTTGTCCTTTTATTACTTCTGGTGTGAGCCTTTTTTTTTTTTTTAACACACTTGACATTGTGAGTTTTTTTCGTTTTCGTCCCATGCTATTTCTATGGGTTTTTAGCCTTTTTTCCCCTATTTTTCTACATTCTAAAGTGCAGTAATATATTCTAATAGGTCATTGTCCACGAACTATATGGATTTTGGTGAATCTAGCATTTATAGATTTTTTACAGGGACACAACAAAAAAATATTTATCATTATGATCAATAGGCTTAAATTACTTAAAGTACAATAGCGTTAAATTAAACATTATACTATATGGAGAAAAATACTGTAACACCTTATTACAATTTTCTCTTTTGCATATTTAACGACTTCTCTGACTTTACTTTATCTATACAACAGTTAATTAGTTAATGTTCGGAAAGTCGAGTGGAATTACTCCAAATTTTTGTTTTTGCCACCAGAATTTTCTAACAATAATCACTATCATGTTTAAATCCAAAAAATTGCTTTAAAAATACTATAAAGATGGTAATAGTGGTAGCAAAAAAAAGGAAAATATTATTTTTCTGTGTGACTGACACTATGTGCTGTGTAATCACATAGCATTAAGCTTAAAAACAAATAAAAAAATACTATGTTGTGACCATCACAAAACTTTCTTCTATATAAATATATTTAACAGCACCACTTACTTGTTTAACATGTACAAGAGTTTAATTGTAGCTTCTCACTATAAAAATTTTACATTTAGAGTTTGGTGCAATTTTAATTCACAGATTTTGAGAGATGTAGCCATGTGGAAAATCACAGAAAGTAAGAAACCACAGCACCACCTGTTGGCCGATATATACTCAAATTGAATCAGCATGCTGTTTCCTAATGATCCACTCGAATATCAAATTTTGTGCAATTATATACAATAGAATCTGAGCTATAGCTTTCTTATTCATGGGGTAAATTGGAGTACAGCAGTGTCACCTGTCGGCCGAAAAGCACCCAAATTGAATCAATATAGTGTTTTATAATGGTCTCTCATATACCAAGTTTTCTGCAATTATGTACAATAGAATCTGAGATATAGCCTACCTATTCACGGGGTAAATTGCAGTATAGCAGTGGCACCTATCGATCGATATGCACTCAAATTTCATTAGCATAATGTTTCACAATGGCCCTTTCACACACTGTTAAAAATTTCCTTAAATTTAATGTATAGATTTATCCAGAGTCTCTGTAAATTTACAGTAAAACTTAGTTAAAAATGAATAATCGAGATTCTCAATCTTTATTCTGTATTTTTACGTAATTTTATTACTTAATTTTTAATTAAAATTAAAAATGACTGTTTCTACTTCACAAAAAGCATTCTAAGTCCGAAATATATTCTCAACAATAATTAATTAAATTGATATTAGTCATTAAAATGAATGTATAAAATAAGTTTTTTAGCATCTCCGTTTATTTTTCTCTGTAATTTTACGTAAGACTTAAGATAACAGATTACACAGAGTTTTCTGTTGAAATTTTTAACAGTGCATATAACGTTTTCTTCGTTTATACTTAATAGAAACTAAGCTATATTTTCCCCTTAAATGAGAGAAATCGCATTATAGCAACGCCGCCTGTTGAGCAATTTTCACCATATGCTAACAGGTACTATTTTATGTCAAGGTGCAACCATATAAATTTATATGAAATTCTGATATACAGTTGCCACAAAGCACAGACAGACGGACAGACAGGCATTTTCTAAAAATCGTCAAATAGTGTACTAGATCTCTGAAAACATGTAAATCCATCGAAAACTGGAATTCGAAAATAGTTACGAATCTAATACTTATTTCTATTTAATATAGAAGAAAGTGAAAAGATAAATGGATTATTTAAGTAAAATACAACTGATTTTTAAAAATGCGATATATAATTAACAATTGAAAGTACTTAAAGAATGTCAATAGTTAACTGGAAAGAAAAAACTTTTCCATTGTTGAGTCAAATAATTTCTGATTGTAATTTTTAAGTAAAAAATTTAGTGTTTTTTTTTTTTTTTTTTTTTTTTTTTTTTTTTTTAGAATCATACAGTGATTCAAAAGTAAATAATCAGTATAATTGCATTTAACAAGTTTTGACTTTAAATTAATTATGTTTGCTAACTAACATAACTCTAGACAATTTTCCAAACAGTCAAATGAATACAATGGTTCTAGAAAAAATCTTTCCCGAAAAACGTCCCCTTTTTCTTTTTCTTTTTTTTTTTTTTTTTTTAAGATTCATACAGTGATTCAAAAGTAAATAATCAGTATAATTGCGTTTAACAAGTTTTGACTTTAAATTAATTATGTTTGCTAACTAACATGACTCTAGACAATTTTTCCAAACAGTCTAATGAATGCAGTGGTTCTAGAAAAAAATCGTTCCCGAAAAACGTCTCCGATTACCTTTTGTCTCTGGAACTGAATTCCTCGAAAATCTTCAAAACTGTTTAAGTTTTTTTTTTTTTTTTTTTTTTTTTTTTTTTTTTAGATTCATACAGTGATTCAAAAGTAAATAATCAGTATAATTGCGTTTAACAAGTTTTGACTTTAAATTAATTATGTTTGCTAACTAACATGACTCTAGACAATTTTTGCAAACAGTCTAATGAATGCAGTGGTTCTAGAAAAAAATCGTTCCCGAAAAACGTCTCCGATTACCTTTTGTCTCTGGAACTTAATTCCTCAAAAATCTTCAAAACTGTTTAAGTTTTTTTTTTTTTTTTTTTTTTTTTTTAAGATTCATACAGTGATTCAAAAGTAAATAATCAGTATAATTGCGTTTAACAAGTTTTGACTTTAAATTAATTATATTTGCTAACTAACATGACTCTAGACAATTTTCCAAACAGTCTAATGAATGCAGTGGTTCTAGAAAAAATCGTTCCCGAAAAACGTCTCCGATTACCTTTTGTCTCTAGAACTTAATTCCTCGAAAATCTTCAAAACTGTTTAAGTTTTTTTTTATTTAATAATTGAATTAAATTGTAACTTTTCAGTTATTGATTGTTAGAAATGAATTTATTATTTAATATTTGAATAATTCATAAATTTACGTTATTAGACTACATTAATTAGAATATATAAAAAATAGTGGGATACTTTAATAATCAAAGAAAAGTCTGAAATTGAATAAACTTTCATATATCATAGGATAAAAGAAATGAAACAATAAATTTGCATAAACTATTTAACCTAATTCAACCAATGTGTTGTGGCCCTCCACAAAACTTTCTTATTTATTATTCTATACAAGTTCACGCAGTAAAAATTATTTTTTTAAATTATTTACTATGATGAATGTAGACGATTTTCATATCAGAGAAATGTAATATTAAATTTCCTAAGAAAGTCAATTTATAATGAAAAAAATCTTTATTTTTGTTCCATATTCTCACAGATCTTATGGTTCAGTTATTCGTTTAAATGCAAGAACTCGCGACAATTGCTTCGGGTCGAAAAAAAAAATTACCCTTCGTCAGGCGAGCAAAGTAAGCACGAGTGCTGTAAACAAAGCGGCCGTGTACGAAACTGATTTCAGAGATGAACAAATAATATAAAACCGAATGTCAACATAAATACTGGTGTGGCAAGAATTATAAAATAGAAGAATAAAAATAATTAAATAAAAAAAATCAAAACAAAACGAAAACTGAAGTTATGTGAGTAATTTGCAAGTACGGTGTGGAAGAAATATGATTATCGCTCTTGTCTGACGCTTAGAAATCATACAACTTAAGTTTTCAATTAGATTTTTTTTTTTTTTTTTTTTCCCTGCTTCTATTTTTTTTTTTTTTTTTAATAATTCTTCTCACATCAGTATTTATAGTCACATTTAGTTTTAGAGGTTTTTGCTCATTTCTGAAATTGTTTTTATGCGTTGCTGTATACATCTGGCCCATTTTTAGAAAATGTCTTGAGTCACTGCGTGTCCTGTCTGTCTGTATATGAGTGCCAAAAACTGTGTTATCGCTGTATCTCACTAACCAATGGACACCATTTAAATAAACTTGATATTTAGTTGGGTCTTGACTTAAATTGCTGCTGATTACATCTGGGGATAAATGCACAACAGGTGATTTTTCATTCTATTTTTTCATAATTTGAATGTAGCAGTATTGAATAAAATTTCGTATAAATATACATAATCATAACTATTTTTAATCTCTCAGTGTGAAATAACACATATTTTTACCCTTCGGGGAGAATTCCCTACCCTTCAGGTAGGATTTACATTTTCACTATGGGTAAAATTTCAAAATCGGTATCTTTTAAAAGAACTCGTCTTGCCAATACTTTTAAAACGAATGGTTGAACCGTAGGTCAATGATAATTTAAAACAAAATTATTGATTACATATGTATATATATAGTATTGTATATTATGAAAAAGAAAAGGAGTTTTTCTCGGATGTCAGCATGAAATTGACTTTCCTTCGACATTGAGTGTTATACTTCTCTGAGGAATGAGGATTGTACACGCAGGAATAATTACGGTGAAAATCGTCTGCAGTCATCATGGGAAAGTATTTAATAAATAATAATTTTAATAAAATATTTATACTGCGTGATTTTGCGTTTTGAGCAATTTAAACGTAACAATTAAATGAAAAGGGGGCGAAATGATCCCGCATTTCGATAAAAGTATGAAAAAGAATAACTTTTTCAAAAAGGAAATTTTTCCATTTTATTTCTTTTTTTTTTCTTTGTCAATTTCCGGATGAATAATTATATATTTTGAAAATCAGTTTCAAAACAACACAAATTCTGTCTGTTGGCGCAGCGGTAGTATAAATTTTTTATTTTATACGATAGACGGCGAAAAGAAAAAAAAAAAAAAAAAAAAAGGTGGGAGGGGGTTTGGGACGATGCACCTGCATATACAAAAAATTTTCCTCTTGTTGATTACTACTATTATAAATATTCTTGTTAATTTCACTTAGAAAAGTTACATAAATACCATACTCATTACCTGCATTTACACGAAATTTTGTACTATAGTACCATATTAAGAATTCTGAAAAATTAGGATAACAGCGGCAACTGTTGAATGATTGATCCCCAAATGTAAACAGCACAAGTCTAAGTCAAGGTCCAATTAAATACCAAGTTTGGGATAAATTTCGTCCATTGGCTAGTGAGATACAGCGTCCACAAAATTATTAACACATACATACAGACAGACATTTTCAAAATTGGTTAAATCGTATTCAGGACATATCAAAACGTGTAAATCCGTCAATAAGCGGAGGTCGAAAATTTTCACTCATCCAATACTCTCTTCTTATATATATAAAGAAAGTAAGAAATTAGACATTATAGCGAATGGTATGCTTAGCAAAATGTTTTATAGGGCCGCACAAAAATATTTAGATACAGTAATGGCTATAATTGGAAATTTCTGCAATGGCAATGGCATTTTTGTTTGTGTTAAAGGTTTAAACATTTTCGATGACTATTTAAGAATGATTTTTACTTCAATTAGTCTATCTGACCGTCTGTCTGTGCTCTAATTTACGTTAATATTTATAAAATGCATTGAAATTGACTTACGGTGTTCAAGTTCACTATGGCATGTTCTGTATTAAAAATGGTATAAAAGCGAAAATGTTTTATGTACAGTAACTCGCAAAAGAGTTAAACGCATTAGGATCTATGAGATGTATATTTTTAAAGCATATTTTAATATCTTTTAGCAACATAATTAAATTAATATGCATTTTTAAGATACACAAAACTCTTTTTGCGGTAAAATAAGCTGTGATTAGCGTAATTGATTGATTTACAAGGCAACGATAAGTTCTTCTGATTCGTTATAATATATAGGGATAAAATGCTCAATGTAAACGTTAGTATTGCTAGGATTTTTTTTTTTTTTTTCCGCGTATAATATGGCGCGCATATACAAAATTTAGACGAAATGCAAGAACACAAAACAGTAATCCTTTTAATGCTTTCTCTTTAGAAATAAAGTTATAAATATGCTTTTGTGAAACTCTTTATCCCACATCTCTAAACAAAATATACTTTTGTTGGCTTGCTAGTTTTAGACAATGTACTTTACAATAAAGGCAATCCCTACACAAAAACAATTTATGCCTTTTCTTTAAAATAAAGAAAACGATACTAAATTAATTTAAGCCAGATTTTTTTTCCCTTTTAATTAAAAATAAAATCTTTTTTAATATGTTATTACGGAGTCAAAATAGATTAAATATTAAACAATACAACGAGTAGGCATAGTTGAAAAGTGCATAATCTATGCGTAACACATGTTTTTTCGTTTTTTTTTTTTTTTTTTTTTTTAATCAAAAAAAGAAATAACTCACATTTCTTTAATCGACCTCAAGAAACTGTAAATGAGTCACCTATTAACAGAAAAGATATTTTTATAGGTTTGTGTGGGAAAAATTCGTTTCCCAAATAGAAACTTTAACATAAATCAAACGGTAGGCGGTAAAAATGGCACCGGTAAAAATGGCACCGGAAAAAATGGCAACGGTAAAAATGGCACCTGGTAAAAATGGCACCGGTAAAAATGGCAACAGTAAAAATGGCACCTGCGATTTGCGTAACATATACTACAATGAAAAATAGCCGCATTATTGCAAAAAATTAGGAAGTATTTTGAGCTTTGTTTGACTGTCGTGATATATTTGGCCATCACAAACAAATACCTGTATTATGAATAAAAAGTATTGAATTTTTTATTTTTTATAGAAATATTATAGATATATTTTATAGAAAGTACTGATTTTAAGTAAAATTTTAGAAGGAAAATTAGACATTAGAAATTTAAATTAAATTGGTACAACATTCACTTAGTATATGTCTGTTCAAAGTTTGGTTGGGGGCAGAGTTAGGAGACGACTGAAAGAAAATAATTGTTTTTATATCACCATCTTACTGATTTTAATGAAACTTTGTATAATAATCACTTACTATTTATGAAAAAGCTACAGTGTTCCATATACGGGGGGCGGGGTCAGAGGTATATGTATTGAAAACTTTTTCAAACAATGCTATACAAATATAAATCCCATTGAGCATTACATACAGCTGAGGGGGCCAAGAGGGTGGTGCACGTAGATTTTCTTTTTCTTTCTTTCTTTTTAATCATTCTATTATTTATTTATTTACGACTCTTCTTGTTTTTAAAAAGTTTTAATATTTTACTTTAAATGTGTGATTGCAAAAATTTAATAAGTTGAATTTAATCACTTTTTATCTTCAAAGTGAAATATTAAAAATTTAAAAATTCAATATTTGGAAAACGATAAAAACGGTAACGTTTACGTATTTTTCAAATGTGAAAACGGATTTAGAAAAATTATAAAATGAGTAATTTAAGAAACTAATTTCTCCATTAATTAACAGAGTTACACTGGCAATCAAATTAGGTGAAAAACATAGTTATTAATAATTATTAATACTTTTATATAATTAGCAATAACGATAGTTGCTATATAATTGATATATATATATATATATGTATAGCTGATAATAACCATTAAATAGTTATCGCTATTATTATTATTATTCACATAATAGTATCAATAGTATCAGTACAGTATATATATATATATATATATATATATACTATTAGTATATATAATTATATATGTATATTAGTATATATTTTATCAGTAATTATTATATCAATAGCATCTTAGAGTATTTAAATATATTTAATGAAAACTTAATTTTAAAAATTATATGTAAGATGGGTTCAAATATAAAATATAGATTCTTTTCAAATTTATAAAATTATTTTTCTAAAAGTTCTAGGTTATAGCACTTTAATGTTTGCTTCTGAATGGGCAACTGTCATGCAGTAAAAGATAATTTTTCAAAAGAAGATTTGGCATGTTAGTCAGTTTTGAAATGTGTGACAGCTTCAGTTGTCCATTTGTTGTTCGCAGGTGGGTACACGGTGAAGGGGGATTATATGATTATTGTATACGAAGAAATGAAAAAAAAAAAAAAAAAACACTTATTCAGCATGAACGTCACAGACCTGTTATTAGTAAAGTAAAGTATTATACACATTAAAGTACATAGTAAAGTATTTCAACGATGATTTTCTTTCCAGAACAAAATGTCAAATTATTTAGTAAAGATATAATAATGAAGTATGAATCATATCATTAAAAATTTTCGATTCAAAAGAGTTACTTATAAATACCTCCATTTCATAATTTTTATTTTTGATTGACCCGCAATACCATAATAGAATTTTTACTTCATTAATATTTGGTCTCCTTTTGTGGATAGTTCATGGTGCATTATTCCGTGGTGATTTTTCCAGGGCTGATTTTTTTTTTTTTTTTTTTTTTCGGATACCAAATAAAAGGGCACTTTTGTAATAAGCAAATCGCAAAATAATAATTATGAATAATACATTTGAAGAATGATTTCTAAATCACATTTCTAGAAATATCAATTGATTGTGTACAACATTCATTTAGTATATACCTTTGGGACGAAGGGGGGGGGGGGTAGTACCGGTTGTCTTTATACCACATTCTCACCGATTTTAATGAAGCTTTATATAATCGCGTAGAATTTGTGAAAAAATTACAGTGTCAGACATAATTGGAGGTGGTTGGATGGCAGAGGAAAACAACATGATTTTTTTTTGCTTGTATCACCATTTTACTGATTTTAATTATATATTCTATAATTATCACTTACTTTTTTATTAAGATCAAAATGAGGGTTATATATACCTAGAGGGGAAGTGGGGCAAAAGCGTTTGCAGATGGAAAAAAAAAAAAAGTTTTTTGAACTGCCCTAGTATCGATTTAAATAAAACATTGAATATATACTTACTGTTAAAAAATTGCAGGGAGTGTTACAGATATCTTGGGGAGAGGGGGGGGAGCAGAATAAGAAAAGTAGTTGATTTTATATCGCCATGCTACCTATTTATATGAAATATTGTATGACTATTACTTACTTCTTTTATTAAAATTATAATGAAAGATACATGTAGTTCAAAAAAGGGGGCCAAGTGAGTGGGGCAGATGAAAAATAAAATAATATTTTTAAATAATTTATTATCGAATTTTTTATTGACATTTTGTGCAACTATCAATTACTTTTAATGAAAAACTACAGTGAAGGTTACATGCCTGGGTGGGTGGGTGGGTGGGGGGGGGGGGGGCTGGAGACAGAAGGATAGAAAATGAATGTTTTATAGTCCAATGCTTTTTATTTTAATAAAATGCATCATAAATATCATTTAATTTTCAAGAAAATTTACGTTGACTGTTATATATATTTTGGGGGATATGGAGGGAGCAGAAGAAAAAAATGATTCATAAATACCACAATGCTACCAATTTTAATTAAAATTTCTACAGTTATCACCTACTTTTAATGAAAAATTGTGGTGAATGTTACCTATACTTGGGGGGGGGGGGAGGACAAGGGGAACAGGGAGGGAAAGAATGTTATTTTTAAATCACACCGCTTCACATGTATAGAATTTATTTTATAAATATCACTTATTGTTTATGAAAAATTCTAGAAAGGGATGCGTATCGTAGTATCTTTCAGTTCCTAAGTTAGTATGCAAAAATTCAATGTATTATTATTATCAGACATTAGTTAAAAAGTTATTATAAAAAATTGTAAAAAGATTATTCTGAAACAGAATTTTTTTGTTTAATCTGTCCCATCCTCCCCCGTCCCCCCACTACGTAAAACAAAAAAAAATTCGCTATCGTTCATGTTTAGCAAGTATTTTGCAAGCCCTTTTTCCCAGATCGCGGAAAAAAGGGCACTTTTCACAATAACTGCTTGTGAAATATATGTGTCATTGAAATTATTTAAGAGGTTCTAAGAGATTAGGAAAAGAAAATGATGGTATAATGTAAAAAACCTTATTTTATTTTTCTCTGCACGTTAACCTCTAGATTTTTTTTTTTTTTTTTTTTTTTCCATTCATACGTGTATTTTACAAGCAGCAATTGTAAAAAGCACGGAAATTTTCAACATGTAAAACACATGCTAAATATCAATGAGAGTGTACATTTTTTATTTCTACGGGGGGATGGGGGGGGGGGCAAAAAGGACAGATTAAAAGATGAAATTATTTTTATTTTAATCTTTTTATTTATTTATTTATTTTTTCTACAGATTAAAATCATGCATTGAATTTTTGCGTACAAACTTATGAAGAGACAGAAACTGATATGCAACCCTCACTGTAATGTTTTATAAACAAGTAAAATTTCATTAGATATCCAACAGGGTGGTGTAAAAATATATTCTTTCCATGTGCCCTCTAGCTCTCAGTCGATAATAATACCCTCTCTGCAATTTGATAAACAATAAGAGATATTTATACAAAATTTCCTATAAATGTAAGGCAAAGTGATTTAAAAAAAACTCCCTCCCCCCTCAGTATTCCACCTCCCCGCCCCCCTGAGTATATGTAACACTTTTGAAAATGTTCATTAAAAGTAGGTAATAGTTGTTATAATTAATTTAATTTTTATAATTAAATTTTATTATTAAATTTAATTGGTATAATTAATTTTAATTTTTTTTTTCCATTTTAACTACTTTTTATTCTATTCATTTATTTACTTACTTATTAATTTTGTCCAATTGAGTTCATTGTAATTTTTATGTAGTATTAAGCTTTTCATTTTAAATTATTGATAAATGAAGAGTGCGTTACGAAAGAAGATTCATATTATATGTAATTATAAATTGAATTATTGTATATGCAAGTATCGACATTTTATATATACATGTAAACTTAGAGATAAGAAATAAAATACAGTAATAAATGAAATATTATATATACATATATATATATATATATATATATATTCGGGCATTGCATGCTGTAAATTTTTAGCAGTTTGCATACAGCATGATAGAAGGATCACCTAATTCGCATACAACATTCATTTAATGCCCTTGAAAAAGTAATGAATTTGTATGTTTCTATATCAAGTTGCTTATTTTTTTCTTTTCGTCAAATTTATTCATTTTTTACAGTTCTTCATGTGATACTTGGTTTCATATAATTGAATGTTTGAAAAGGTTTCCGATATATATCTAATAAAAGATGCAGCAAAAATGGAGTTATTATTTTCGAAATTTTAATGCATATCAGGAAGAGAAAGTTGTCAAGCCATACTCCTACTATTTTTTAATTAATTAATTAAAGTAATTAAAATATTTTTTAATTAGTTTCAAATTTTTAATTACATAATAATAATAATAAGTTGTCTATTATTAGAGAATACCCTTCTATTCTTTTCAATTCTATTCTATATGCTTTATTCTTATTTTGAAAATCTATTATTTTACCACTCTCTAAAGGAAATGTGAAAAAACATTTACTACTACTGCTAATAATAATAATAATTTGAGCTTATTTTGTTACTCTAAACTTTGAACGAAAGGATTTATTATTATTATTATTTTATTACATTTAAACGAAAAAAATATTTCATTACTGTAAGATTCTTAATAAGTAATAGATACAAAAGTTAATTTTAATATAAAGCATTATACATAAATTATTTTTTTCAATCAATTAATATATTTTGTTTTGTACCGTATCAATTAACTAAGGGTGAAAAAGGATTAAATAAATAAAAATAAATAAATTAAATTAAATTAAAATTAAAATGACTGAAAATAAATATGGTTTATTACTTCCAAATTATTATTAGGTAAGTGCGAGAAAAAGTTATTTTTATAATAATAATTTATTTTATTATATAAATAAATCAATTACCTTTTTAAACTTTCGCATATGACATTTTTAAAGCAATCTCCATTAATATATATATATATTTATCAATCTGTGTATATTTTTTCCCCATCATGCTATAAGTATGGGGATCTTAGGCAATCATAAAAATTTTCATCCTTTTTTTTTTTTTTTTTTTTTTTTACATTTCTACAAGTTTTGAGGTGTGAGAAATCTAAAAATCACAAATCTGATATGGTTTATCCGTTTCTGTGTTAGTTAATTAATATATGTACTCGACATCGTAAGATTTTTTTTTTTTTTATTAATAAAAATTTCTCATACATTAAGAAATTAAAAATTAATAAATTTTTTATTATTAGTTTTAAAAATACATTTAATTTTAAATAAAATTTTCAAAAAGTTAAATTTTTCATATTTGAATATATAATATACATATATATCTTACAAAAGCATCTGTTAACACATACATACATACATACATTATACACACATATATTATATATACACACATATGTAATCCTAAGTCATTATTTTAATTCTTTAATTCATAATATATATGATTGATTTAGTTCATATAAATTTGGTTTTTAATTATCAGTAATTATTATTGTTTTTTTAACCTAATAATAAAAATACTTGTTTATCCTGCTCCACCAGTCTTAAGCCGTGGTCGCCTCTGCTCCTTCTTAGTTTTGTTTGAAATACTGCCTTTATTTCACATAGTTTTCAGTTTTTATACTAAACATGTGTACTCATCACATACTCACTCTAAAACATTCTTACAAGTTTTTAAAACGCATTTTTATTTATGTATGTTCTTTTATTAATTTTTTAAAGTGACTTTCTTTCCGGTGACTTTTTTTCGTGACTTCTTTTTCAGGTGACACCGTTTACACGTTTTTTAAGGGGCCGTTCCAGAAAAACGTACAAATGAAAAAATCGTACAACTGAAAATTTGTTTTAACATATTAATACATAATAAAGGCTTATATTATTATTAAAAATCAAATTAATTTTCATGATTTCCTTTACATTTGTTCGACTAAGATAATTTTTAATGAAATTTAAAATAATTTTAAAAAGCAGGATAAATTTTTTAAATAATTAAAAATGTAGAAATTCAGGCAATTTCCTTAAAATTTTGATTTTAACCTTTAAAGACAGTCTTTCGTTTTCTAAATAAAGATGACATTTTTGCAAACGGTTAAAGAAAAAAAAAAAAACTGCTTTGTCTCTCCAACAGCAAGATGTGAAATAAGAATAAGCATGAAAAGAAATAAGAAAATCTTCTGGTATCCCATTCAAATTTACCCAAAGGAAGTGAGTAATAAGGGACCTGGTCGTTTCCCCTGATTTAAAGGGGGTGAGAGAAATTTGGTTTTTCCCTTACAGGTCGATTGCGCTGGTAAGTTCCCCCATATTATCTTTCCCATCTCTTCCCCCCCCCTATTTCTTTTTCAAGATAACTAGAAATATCCATACACTTCTCAAAGGGATTAGAGCTATTTATCTATAGGAAACACGAGTACTAAAATTGGCAATTATGATACCTTTAATAAAATTTTCTATTTTCACGAGCTATTTTTTTTTTCTAAATCCTGTATTTTTTTTTTTTTTTTTTTTTTTTTTTTTAATAATAATAATAATAATAAAAGTTTATTTTCATACACCAATTTTAAATAAAAAATTTAAACTTAAAAAGCAAGAACTTTAACTTTTAAGACAAAAATTAGGTTTCGAATAAAAAAATAAATTGCTAGTACATTTAACAATCGTAACCAAGCACACATTTTAAATCAGAGATATGAAAATTTCTGGTTTGTCTAAAAACTTCTTTTAGAGTTATAATATTACTAATTATATAAATTTGGGAACAACCATACTGCCTTATTATTGCTGTTTAAACTAGTATTGCTCAGGGGAAAAAAATTAACAGCAATAATAGATTAATATAGGCAACGTATTTCGTATCTTTAAATTTATATTTTAATACGTATATTTAAATTTATATTTTAATATCATGACCTGATTAATCAATACTTGAATTTTTGGTAAAATAAAAGTACAGCACATACATACATTAATAATTACGCTATACATGATGACCAGTTATGCAATATACATATGCAACTAAAACTATTTTCTTCCGAGAGATTATTTATAAATGCTATAAGTGTGTCGCAGAATTATTTTTCCCTTGTGTGTGTGTGTGTACTATTTAAGTCACCTGTAAGGGAATGAAGGACCCCCCCCCCACACACACACCCTGTCCATCAGCACATGTCAGTGATAATCATGGACACAGGAAGGGGGGTTCAGGGCAAACGACCTGTGATTTCGAAAAAAGGGTGAGGGGAAACGAACTATCTTTTCTGTCAAGATATCATACATCGGGGGGATCGACCTCCACCCAGTAATAAACCTTTAAGTTTACAAAATGCCTATGAAGTTGTGAGATTTTTTTTTTTTTTTTTTTTTTTTGTTCACATCCCGTCCCTGGAATGCAATTAAAGGAGAGAGTGGGGCGGAGGTCTACAAGTTATCAGTTTTCTTTCTCTCAAAGAAATCCTGTCCACTTTTATACTTACCAATTCACCCAGTCCCGAATGCTTGCTTCTGAATGTTTCTCTACCCCCCTCCCCCTTGCAGGCTATCAGCCCTACTTGGGCGTTATTGAGTTGCGCTTAAGAATAGAAGGTACTACTCAATTGCGCTTAGGGCCTTCATCCTCATAGGCATCAGTTGCGCCGAGATCATATCCCCCCCCCCCCCAAAAAAAAAAAAAAAAAAAGCGTAAACGCATCAATTGCGCTCGTAAGTTTTTCAAAAAAATCAGAAAAAAAATTCTAAATGATTTTGACTATTCAAATTTACATAATTTGTCGATAAAGCTTTCTGATAATCATTAATATTTGTTTTTTTTTTTTAATTTTTTGAAACCTTTTCAGGAATAACTTTGTTTTTCAAAAAACATTTTGCATACCAGAACAAATTGTTCAGCTTATTCTGTCATAAGTTATTGATGGTATGAGATTTTTGAATTTCTTTTTGAAGTACTTGTGTTTCATTTAAATGGGAAAATATTTTGAAAACTTTACAGGTAAGACAAAACTAAATAAAAATATGGTGTATATTCAATATTTAAACTTAAAACTTCTTCACAGACCATAAAATTCAATCTAGCGCAACCGCTTTCGAAAGGACTTGGCATTTCTTCATCAGGTGCAAAAAACATGTGCTACTGCCTTGGAGGCAAAAGCAAGACTTGCTTTTATTTGTGTAACATAAATATTTCTTTAAATAAATAATATAATATAAACATTTTTTTAATTGCTCTTGTTTGAATTTATTGGAGCCTATTATCTTTACCCTGGAGATAACACGAGAATAAGTAAATAATTTTTTCCTTCCCAGAAATTATAATTCGTTATCTTCCCGTATACAAGAGGGGGGGGGGGGATGACAATGAATGTTATCAGTAATTTTTTTCGCGAGCGCAATTGATGTATTTTTAACAATGGGGGAATTAAAGTTAGCACAATAGATGTGTGCCCGCGTACTTAAATGATATTTTAAACTTAGGAAAAGCTGTATTACGATACATGACAGAATAC